>CATIWC010001910.1:0-186522 GCA_948472305.1 Vicia faba
TAAATATATATATATATAATATATATATATATATATATTTATTAGTATATTTAGGTTAAAATACAAAAATACCTATATTTTTTATTTTATTAATATTTGACATAAAAAAATACTTTTTATAAATATACTTCATTTTATTTTATTTTTGTACATAATAAACAAATACTTGTATAAATTAAATAATATATATATTACTTAATAAAAATTAGGGTTTTACCCTTAAAATACAAAAACTCCAAAAATAATACTTTTTATTTTATTTTATTTATTTGACATAAATAATACTTTTTTTCATACATATAAAAATCCTTTTTTGCATTTTGCATCTTTATTGTATTTTCCATTTAATTTATGCAATCAATTATCTTGTAAATATTCCAAAAATTGATGTAATAGCTAGGTTTTAAATTCTTGTCTAAATATCCCCCCATTTGAACATTTGTACCCCCCTTCCCATATTGTGTTGTAATAGTGTAGGAATTTTACTTTTCGCACTTTAACGCTTTCTAAATATACCATGCTAGAATTAGGGTTTGTATGCAAATAAAAAGAACAAAATAGTTTGACCTAATTTCAAGATAAACAAGCATGAAATATGGACAACACATATCACACTTGCACCCCTAGGGTATTACACTTGTTGCCTTCAAATAATTGGGCCATATTGCATGTTAGGTTTCTTTGGGTAAAAACAACAATCAAATGATCATAGTCCCTCGATGACGCTTTCGAAAAGTTGCCTAAAATGATCAAGTCCCTTCAAAGAAAAAAATTGCCCAAAGATACTTAGCACTATTGCAATTATGGTCTAAACGATGACCCGCGCCCGTCCCTTTCACCTCCTAATACAAGATTGTCCACCAAATGCAATGGTGGAACAAAATTGTCAAAAGGGTTAAAACATAGTAAAAATCTTTGAGAACTTTAGGGTAGATAGCTCTTAAGTACTTGTCAATTTGCAAAAGAAAACACTTGCCTATTTTCAAACCACACTTCACAAACACTTTCAAAACAGACTTTCAAAAAACCTTGGAACATCTTTTTTCAAAAAAGACAAACACCTTTTGTAAAACATTCGAGTAAAGAATTGTTACAAGGGTAGCCTATACAAGGCATCTTTTTTTCAAAAACATTTTCAAAACCACACACAAAGCACCATTTCAAACAATTGAAAACCAAGGCAAGTTGATCTAAGCAAGTACCTAAGAGCCCATGGATAACCATGGATAGAAAGGGTGCTAATACCTTCCCTTTCTATAATCAACTCCCCGAACCCAAGAAAAATCTCAAAGGTTTTTGCTGTGCTTTTTAAACCTTTCCTTAGGATAAAATAAAAAGTCGGTGGCGACTCTTGCTCAACCGAAACATTTGCGAAAACAAACGCAAAACCATAGTCAGTTCTCCCACCGTATCACAAGCGGGATGCCCTAGTCTTTGTAAGTCTCCTTCATAGGTTTTGACTTAACGGGCTTTTATTTTGAGAAATAATGACTGCATGTCTTTATGATTATTCGGAACCATCATTGTCTTTTGTTTCAGAGGGACTCCTTTGATGCTATTCGTTGTGCACTTGGATCAACTGAGAGAACCAACCTGCCCCCGGTTATAATTAAGGGTTTTAATTTTCGAAAAGAAAAACTCTTACTTCTTTGGCTCGAAGGGGTTGACGAGGGATTATCTTCCTTATAACTCCAGTGTTTAGGAATTTAAACAATGCCTGTACCTCATCAGCGGGGTCTATTCAAAAGCATACTGTAAAGATCGTGGTATCGTTTTCGTCATCCTCCCTCAAGAGGCTTAGAATTTGCAATTGAGAATTGAACATCACAGAAACATGAAAGCGATTTTGAATATAATGAATACGAATAGATTAATTCAAACAGACATATGCGATGCATTAATGGAATAAACAAGTTTGCTATGACATTAATTGTTTGTATAAGCAAAGGAAAATATAACTCAGAAATTCAAATAAAACAAAAGCCTTCAATGATTTGGCAAAGGAGCGGTGATTATGTTTGGAGTCTCTGGTGCTTCAAACTGGACTTCTTTAGCATCAATCATGTCTTGCACCTTATTCTTCAGGGCCCAGCAGTTGTCCGTAGTATGACCCGGGCTGTCAGAGTGGTATGCACACCTCTCATTGGGATGATAGTTAGGGGCGGAAGTGTTTGGATTCCGAAGAGGAGCCCTTAAGGTAATCAGCCCTGCCTTCAACAATTGTTGTAGCGCTTGATCCAGTGACATGTTGATCTTAGTGAACTGTCTCTTGGGTGCGACCTCCTTACGTTGATGCCCCTGTCTTTGTTGAGAAGGCATAGGATTAGAGATTTGGGTTGCCCCTACATGTTGATCATGACGACTCTTTTTCCCATGCACAACATTGGACTCCTTTTTCCTATGGTAAGGCTTTTTCTGAGCGTCCGAAGGTGTAGCTTCTTGAATCTTCCCAGCCTTGATTCCAGCTTCAATTCTTTCCCCGGTCAAGATCAAATTTGTATACCCAGCAGAAGAATTCCCAATCAGATGGTTGAAGAAAGGACCAGACAGGGTCCCCCAAGAACATATCAACGAGCTCACGGTTGGTCAGAGGTGGTTGCACCCTTCCAGCAAGGTCTCTCCACCTTTGCGCATATTCCTTGAATCCTTCACCCGTCCCTAGTGACATACCCTGGAGTTGGGTACGTGTAGGAGCGAGGTCGGAATTATACTGATACTGCTTGTAGAACGCAGTAGCCAAGTCCTCCCAGTTACGAATACTGGCTCCATCCAGCTGATAGAACCATTCGAGTTGAGTCCCTGAAAGACTTTCCTGGAAGAAATGGATCCATAGATTCTTGTCAACAGTGTATGGTTGGATCTTCCTTACATACGATCTGAGATGTAGCTTGGGACAGGAAGCTCCATCGTACTTTGCAAAAGTAGGTGCTTTGAATTTGTGAGGGATCACCACCCCAGAAGATAGACCTAGATCTTCGAAGTCCAGGCCGAGCACTTTCTGTATCTCCATAGCACTTAACCGGTCTTCGAGCTGTTTGTACCTGTCTTCGGCAGGAGGATACTGTTCATCATTGAAATCCGTCTCGTTGTCGGAGACCACAAGACTAGGAATCCTTCTCTCTTGGGGACTGTCCTTGCCCACAGACGAGGTGATCAGCTCAGCCTCATTCTCATTCCTAGATCTGCGTCTAGGGTTGAACAAAACAGTCCTCTTCTTCTTCTTCTTCCTCTCTTTCAGAAGCAGAGTCTTCAAATCCTGTTGACCCTGGGCTAGGCTCATAACCATCTCTTAGAACTGGGAATTCTGGGCCTGAAGGGCCTTGATAGCTTGTTCGTTGGATGATTCAGGATTCATGATGATTGCTGAAATAAACAGCGGAGAAGGTAAGTGACCTACAAAAAGTGGTACCTGTAATGCAATGATATGTATGTATGCATGCAATGTTTTCAAGGATCTCGCGGGGTAAACAAAGAAACTTGTTAGAATTTGAACCCGGTAGCTTGATTGAAGGAACTTCATGTTGTTGGGAGTCCTTCTTCAAGAGTCAAAGCTACCCCTTATCGAGTGGGTCATAGCCGCTGACTCAAGTTATCATGCTTGGATTTCTGGACAACCTTGGTTAGAGGAAAATAAATCCCCTTTTTCCCCTTGCTAGACATTTTGATTCATCATGACCTGCATCACAAACCCTTGAGATCCTTGAAATGGGTTATCCCTTATGCAAGATGTATGCAATGGTATGATGGTATGATGTTATGCTATGCGTGGTGTAACGTAAGTAAACCCTGTTATAAGCCCAGATTAAGGAATGTAAACAAAACCTGCAAAGAACTCATGTGTCAGATAACAAGTTCAAGTTTGAAGGCACACAAGTCACACAAAACAGCCCTTAGAGTTCAGGCCAGCATGAAGTTTGGGTACTACGCTCTTGAAGTTGGTGGGCTCAAAACCTGTCCTATCAAAAGTAACCGGGTTCTAAGGAGCTCAATATCATTGGGTTGTTTTCTATGTTCATTGTTTTGATTTAGCCACTGAACTGGCGATCAAAATATTCCAAGAAAACAACCCTCAATGAGTGTAGTATCGAGTATCTACCAACTTCGGACTGCACCAAAGTCGGTCATCTCACTACCCCTAAAGAGGCCAGGATGGTCAAGTAAGGTTCCTAAGGTCGGTTGATGCTTCACGACACCACGCGGCGGCCCCGTACTTTCCTTGACTTGACTCAAGGGTTACCGGTACTCACCAAAGTGCCACATCAACGTAGCAAACTGCTTCAACCGTGTCGGTATACCCCGCACAGTTCCCTCACAGTTTGTTGCTACTTTCTAGAAGGTATTCCCCAGATTTGGGTTAGGATCTATGAAGCTCCAAGACAGGCCCACAATTTTAAAGCAAACAAAGCAAGCAATTGAAAACATAAGAGTGGTCTAGTCCTAAGGTACACCTCACTTATTAAGTGTCCCCAGCAGAGTCGCCAGTTCTGTGATCGGTGGAAATAGAACTGACTGTTTTTTAGCTGGTTCGCAAAATGTCGCGGTAAGCAAGAGTCGCCACCGTCTTTTATGTTCTCCAACATGGAAAGGACAAAAGCACAGCAAAATTCCTTTTTCGAGAATGTTTCTCGGTTCGGGAGGTAGATTTATAGAAAGGGAAGGTATTAGCACCCTTTCTATCTGTGGTTATCCACGGGCTCTTAGGTACTTGCTCACTATGTTTTCAAAAATGGTTGTTTTTCTTGTGTATGTGGGTTTTGAAAAAGTTTCGTTTGAAAAATTTCTAGGTAACTCTTGTATCTGTCCTCAAGAGTGTATGAAATATTTGTTTGAAAACCTTTTGAAAGTGTGGGTGCGAAAAGATGTTTTTTGTTTGTTTGAAAGAGCAAGTACCCAGGAGAAATCTACCTACTCTAAGGAATTAGGCTGTGTAAGAGTCCTTTAGATCATGCTATCCCACCATTGAGAGGTAGGTAGCACCATCGTTGGAGGTATTCGGGTCAATTCGATTATAGGGACAGTGTGGTCACCAAAGCAATGGTAGGACGCCTTAGCAGTAACCCTAATGTCCTAGATCCTTTTTATCTGAGGCAACCGTTTAGAGGCAACTGGATCTTTAGACAGGAGGGCGACCTCTAAGACACCCTATACTTGATGACCACGTCGAGACAACCAGTGAGGCGTACCCTAAGAGTGGCATGTGCATGTGTGTTGTTTTTTCAGTTAAATTGTTTTGTACATGTTATTTGTGAGCTACGTTTTGATTTTATTTTTCAGACAAGTCTTTCATGCATATTAACAGTTAAGAGTGCGGAAAATAAATTGCGGAAAGGTAAATCTACGCTATTACAAGGCGCGGGTCTATACATCGACAAAAACAAAACCCGTTTGGAAAATAAGTGCGAGAAAAGTAAATAAAGCGATAAAAACCTAATTAACTATTACATTTCCGGAGCAGATACATAAATACAATGAATTAAAATAAAAATGCACGCGAAAGATTGAATCGGGACGTCCTTTGGGTTTTGACCCTTTTTTTGAGAAAGAATTGAATTTTGTCCCTTTTTTGTAATTAAATGAAATATTAAACCTAATTTACTAATTAATTAATTATTTACAAGAAAAAGTATTTTTGTGGTTTTGTGTTTTTAATGAAATAAAATAAAAAAAAGAAATTAAAAGTGTCAAAAGAAAAACCTAATTCTAGATTTGATTTTTATTTAATGTGAAAAAGATTACAATTAACCTAATTAAACAACTAAATTAATTAATGAATTTATTTACAAAAAAAGTAATTGAAATTAATAAAAATGTTTTTGGTTTTCTGAATTTTATTGTGAAAAATTAATTATGTTAATTTTAGTGATAATAATAATAATTAGAAAAATAATTAATAAAACTAGAAAAAATATAAAATAAAAAGAAAAAGAATGAACCAATGGGTTTTGGGCCCAGAAGAAGGTGAAGAAGTAACTTTGTGGCCCATTAATCAGCAAGCCTGGCTTGACTTTGGGAATTGGCTATGCAAGCGTGGACTGAGGATCATGATGGTCACTCATCTTTTGGTCTTTGGATTGAGGCGTAAGGACACCTGGCGCGTTGATTTCTGGAGATCCATGGTGGAGTGCCTCTGGGACGCTGCATGAGAACGCGTTAAGAAAAACAATATCAAGTATTTGGGGGACCTGGGATTCGAACCCAGGTCTCAAGGGACTATGCATAAACGCCTTGGCCATCTGAGCTGCACGTTTCAATTGTTATCACAATAATAAGCGAATAATATATTGGTGAATCAAAACAATGCCTGGGAAAAAAAAATAAAACGCGCTATTTTTTGAAAGAGCGAATGAGAGGGAGACGCGTCAGCGTCTTCTTCCTTTGTCACTGGTTTTTTACCTGCGGATTTCTATCCGCAGGAAGCTTCGTAGATCGCTTCAAAAATCATCCTCAGGCCATGAAAACGCTACCTGAGACCATGAGCATGTTCGTCTTGGTCCCCTGATCACATTTATACTCATGCTTTGTCCTAATTTCACCTGGAACCAAAATACCTAAAATGCAAAAAGATAAACCCTAGAATCGGGCATCACGATTCAGGGCCTAAAAACGCAATTGGATATTACAGTTATGTTAGAAATCAAATCAGGAACACAAATATGCCAATGCTTTTGAGAAAAAGTGCAAGAATAAGGAGTTCAAGTTTCATGTTCAGAGGTGAGTTCGAGACAACTTACAGCGCTTGATAGGTGGTCTTAGGATGCGTTTATGGTCACTTTGGCTTCAGGGGATGGCAAGGAAGGATGTCACGTTCTCCTTTTGATCTGAAAATGCTTGCAACACCCTTTTTGATCTCACACTTTTTTGACAATTTTTGAATTTTGCTATGGCCGTTTTAGCAAGGCTTAGGTTGTGAATTAGGTTTGTAATGCTTGCTTATGTATGTATGAACGAAATTAGGTCAGCAGCTGAGCATGTATCCTTGTGCATTGAAGTCTTGAGATCTTGTTGACCACCATTAAAGAACTTGCCATTTTTGGTTCAAATCCAAGATTTTATGCACAAAAACCCCTAGCACGAATTTGTGAGTTGGCATATGACATATAAGAGCTATTCAAACCACAAAGATGCTATTCAATTAATTTTTAGATTTTATTTGAATTATTATGGATTTAAAATGAATTAAATCAATAAAAATTAAATAAAATAGAAAAATAAATGTTTGATCTTGAAATTAATCATGGGACACGTGGGTGGCATGACAAGGCTGAATCAAGTGGAAGAAAGTGGGCTCTTTTGTCAAAAATTGAAGTTTTAAGGATAGTTGACTTTTGCCATTTCACAAAAATTTCCTAACTTCTCCAATGCATATCTTGCTCAATTTTGATCATATGAACATGTTCTTGGACATTTTGGAAAGGTATTGAAGTCCTCTAACCAATGCCTTTGGTCCCATGTCATTTGGATTTACCAATCTCAAGTTATGGTCTTTGACTTAAAATTCCTTTTTGTTGACTTTTGAAATTGACCTATAATGTAGAAATTGATAACTTTTTGTGAGAGAATTTCTTGGACTTGGAATGTGAATATGAGTTGTGGGAAATGTCATCCCCTTCAAAATTAGCATTGGATGGGATTTTTCTGATGAACCATGAAAAAGTTATGCCCTGGTCAAGTTACAGTTGACTTTTCAACTGTCCCAAAATGGAAACTTTTGCATCTTGATGATTTTTTTGAGCCATTCTTGTGGAATCATGATCAAGACTTGATAAAATGATGATTGTGAACTCAAAATAAGATGTTGACCAAAATTTTTGACTTTTGACTGCAAAATGACCATTTTGCCCCTACAGTTGATTGTGAACCAAATAGGGCTTTTGACTGTGCAACTTGACCCTGTGAGCCTTGAAACTTGGCATGTAGATGCTTGATAATGTGTATAGACCTATGGGACTTGATTGAGCCCTTGAAAACCTCAACTTCCTTGCAAGAACCAAAACCCTAATTTTGACTGGTTTAGGAGATGGTTTGACTGTGCAACCCCTTGAGAAATCTTGAACCATTTGAAGATGATTCTTGATAAACTTTGAAGAATATGGGAGGGAAAATTTTGGGGTACAACAACCCCTTTATTCCCCCATGAACGCATCTAGCGTACTCCCTCAGTCAAAGTTCCAATCATAATAGTTGGTTTGAAATACTCAAGATCGACTCTCCAGACTTAACGTGTGGTGGCCTTCTGATCTTGATTAAACGCTTCCCAGGACTTTTGCACACCCTACCGCCATATGCCTTCCACAAATTGTATAACGGGCTTTAAACTTAATTTGGGCTTAGGCCTTTTCTATTAGCACCCCTCACTTTACTACATTAACATGACTCACACCCCCAGATGCTATTGGGCTTCTATAAGATTATGGGCTCAGGCCCTAACTATCCACACACTCCATAATTGCTCACTGAATTACAAATACACCCCCTTTATTTTGTTTAAACAATTTATTTGATATATTTATATTATCTATTTATTTATTTATTTATTTATTTATTTATTTTATATAATTGTTAATTTCTCATGTCATTTTGTGCATTGAAATAGTTTTTGTATTTTTACCATAAAATAATTATGATGATAAATAAATATTGAATTATTGTTATTAATATTTAGTATATTTATAATAATAATAAGATAATTATTTATTTATTATTTTAAAAATATTAACCCCATTTCTCAGTGCATGGAGTTGGCATTTCTTGAATAACTTTAACTTTTGCAGGATCTAATTTAATGCCTTTGCCACTGACGATGAAACCTAGGAGCTTACCAGATCTTACTCCAAAGGTGCATTTGTTCGGGTTTAGTCTTAACTTGTAGTGATCAACATGCTCTTCTTCAGTCTGAGACCTGTCTATCATGTTGTCAACATAAACCTCTATCTCGTGATGGATCATATCATGGAACAATGCTACCATAACACCTTGATAGGTGGACCCGACGTTTTTCAACCCAAAAGGCATAACTTTGTAGCAGAAAGTGCCCTGGTGTGTGACGAAAGTGGTTTTCTCCATGTCTTCAGGCACTATTTTGATCTGATTATAACCGGAGAAACTGTCCATGAAGGAGAATATCTTATGTTGTGCGGTGTTGTCAACTAGAACGTCAATATGGGGAAGCGGAAAGTCATCTTTGGGGTTCACCCTATTCAAATCTCTGTAATCCATACACATACGCACTTTACAGTCCTTCTTAGGCACTGGTACCATGTTCGCAACCCATTGTGGATAAGAAGTAACAACTAAGAATCCAATGTTGAACTATTTCATGACTTCATCCTTGATCTTTTCTGACATTTCAGGACGCATACAATGAACTTTTTATTTCATTGGAGGGCAATCTTCTTTTTTTTGGCAGATGATGAACCATAATATCAGTATCAAGCCCTGGCATGTCTTCATATGAACAAGCGAAGATCTCAACATAGTCATGTAACATATGGATTAACTGTTTTTTGACACCATCCTCCAAGTTGGCACCTATCTTGACTTCCTTTTTATTCTCCTCAGTACCCAAGTTTACTGCCTCGACCATCTCTTCATGAGGCTGTATTACTCTTTCCTCTTGTTGTAATAGTCTAGCAAGTTCTCCCGGTACTTTACAATTTTCCTCACCTTCGTCCTCAGCTTGGTAGATCGTATCTTCAAAGTCATAGCTGGAAATAGCAGAACTTTCATCATTGGGATCCAGGGTGGATGTGGATCTGCAATTTGATATGTGGGTTGTGATACGGTGGGAGAACTGACTTGGGATTTTGCGTTTGTGTTCACAAATGTTTCGGTTTAGCAAGAGTCGCCACCGACTTTTTATTTTATCCTAAGGAAAGGTCAAAAAGCACAGGAAAGACCTTTGAGATGTTTTCTTGGGTTCGGGGAGTAGATTATAGAAAGGGAAGGTATTAGCACCCTTTCTATCCATGGTTATCCATGGGCTCTTAGTTACTTGCTTAGATCACTTTCTTTGCATTTTCAATTGTTTAAAATGGTGCTTGGTGTGTGGTTTTGAAAGATGTTTTGAAAAGAGGCCATTGTTTGTGGCAACCTTTGTAATGATTCGTGTTTGAATGTATACAAAGGTGTTTTTGTCTTTTGAAAAGATTTTCAATGTTTGAAAGTTGTTTTGAAATTGTGTTGTGAAGTGTGTTTTTGAAAAGTAGCAAGGATGTTTTTGCAAGTTTGATCAAGTAACTAAGAGTTGTCTACCCTATTTTACTCAAAGATCTTTCCTTATGTTTTTAACCCTTTTAACAGTGTCGTTTCACCATTGTATTTGGTGAACAACCTTGTGTTAGGATGTAAACGGGACAGGCGCGGGTCATCGTATAGACCATGAAAGCAATAGTGTCAAGTATCTTTGGCAATTTTCTTGAGGGACTATGATCATTTTGTTTAGGCAACTCCGATAGCGTCATCGAGGGACTATGATCATTTTGTTTGTTTTTGTTTTGTTTTTGTTTTGCCAAAGTACTTGACATGCAACCATGGCCCATTTTTGAAGGCAACAAGTGGATGAAACCCTAGGGGTGCAAGTGTGCATTGTGTTTGTTTTTTTCATGCATATTTATCTTTGGATTAGGTCAAGCTATTTGTTGATTGATTTTGCATACAAACCCTAAGTCTAAGCATGACATAATTTGGAAACTTTTAAATGTGCGGGAATTTAAAGTCCTAGATTATTACAACATGATTATGGGGATGGGGATACAAGTTTGAATTGGGGATATTTGACAAGGAAATAAATGCTAAGTTATTACAATCATATCGAATATACAAATATTTAGCATTTAAATAAATACAAATAAATAAATATCAAATAAAATGTATTATGCAAAAAAAAGGATTGTTTATGTATGTGAAAAAGGTTTTCATGTTTGAAGTATAAACAAATAAAAAAAAGTCACATTTTGATTATTTTTGTTGTTTAGGGAAAAACCCTAATTTTTTTGAATAAATAGTACTATTTATATTTATACAAAAAACAAAAAGTATATTGTAAAAAAGGTATTTTTAATGTCAACTATTAATAAAAATAAAAATGTATTATTTCTATATTTTTGTCCTAATTATCTAATAAAATAAAATATACAAGTATTTATATATTATATATATTAAATATGCTAAATATGTACAAAAATAAAATATTAATTATTTACAAAAATGTATATTTTAGAAAATGTTTTCAAAATGCAAATAAAAATAATAACTGAAAAATAAATATTTTTGTATTATTTTTTAGGGTTTTAAATGAAAAGGATTTATATTATTTACATATACATGCTTAAAAAGTAAATAAATGTCAAATAAATATAAAAAAATGTGGAAAATTATTTTTGGTATTTTTTATGTTTGAACAAAAAATATAAAGTCAGAATAAAAAAGAAAAACACAAAAATATCAAATATTTAATCAAATGGGCCAGGGGGGTGTAAACTGGAAAAAAAGGGTGCAACAAGCAAGAATGGCTCAGGCCCAGCCCAAGCCATCATCTTCAACCTCCAGTTCCTGTTTGAACAAAAAAATGCGCGCGCCTCTTGTACCAATGCAATCTCCTGATTCTTTGACCCTTTGACAAATCTTAAAACATGAAACTTGTAGAGCTTGAAGCCACAATTTCAACCATATAAAACACTTGACCTAACTCTAAGAAACCAGGGAGAATTTTATCACCCCCAATTTCTGACCTAGCTTTTTTCAAATGTTCATGGCTAAAATTCTCACAGCATGCTTAATATAAATAAAAACTGATCACATGTATGGCTTCAGGGCTATGAGTAGGACATGTTTCATTCACAAACCTAAGCCTAACCATTCCTAGATAGAGAGATAGAAGTCCATAGATTACCTGTTTCAGCTTGACTCGAGTAGAGCAATGTAGCAACCTTCAATGGAGTTTGAGCTTCTGTTGAGCTTGCCTGAAGTCCAAGGATGCTTCCCAAATACTTGGCTTGCTTTGAAACACCTTGTATCGTGCTGTAGAAGTTCACCTGCAAAGCTTGAAAATGAAAATGGCAAACGGGATTAGAGGTGTTACAGCTGGAGTTTTAGGTTTGCAATAGTTTAGGTGGATGGTATGGAAGGTGTTTGAACAGGTTTTAGCAAAAATGCACGAGCAATTTGAGTTGTGGACTTCAATCTGCAGGGGGTGCCCTGTTTTGCAGCAAAACTGTGATTTGGTGTGTTAGGAGGTATGAGGGATGGAAGGGTCGTGCCTTAGATCTGTTTTGGTGTGTGGAAGATGTTCACAAAGTTTGCTTTGGCTCTTGTTTGCAGGAATGAAAGATTGTATGTGTTTTGCAAAGTTACTTCTACTTGAAGCAAGAAAATGTAAGTTTCAATACAGGCCTGTACAATGCCCTAAAGTATGCTGCAACTTTGTCTCTTGGTAACTGGAATTTGTGTACTCAATCTTGCCTCAAAGATCTGGCCCCATGTCTCAAGGATTTGGAATTTGACATAAAGTGTAACTTTACCAAAATGGCATTATACCTTTTTCTAATTAAGGGTTAGTTTTATGTGTAATGCCCAAATGGATGAAATAACACCTTAACACAATGGTTAGGCATTAAATTATGGAGTGTGAAGGGGTTTAGAGGCCTGAAAGCTAGCATAAACCAAGCTGATTTGAAAATGCCATTTGTTATGAACATGTATTGGTCATGAACAAAAGTGAGTTTTGGCAAACTTTGTGAATTCGATTCTCTCTAACCACAAGGGTGTTTGAGGAGTTCTTGGACAATTTGGAAAGCTTGGAACATGTAATACAATCCATCTTTGTAATTCAAATTGAAACTCCAAGTGGAACCATGTGAAAAATGGCCAAGAAGATGGGCCAAAATCCTGCCTAGAATAGGGCAAATTTTCTCTAAGTTAAAAGTTTTATGCACCCTTGTTCCAAAACTCATAACTTGAGATACAAGCTTCCTTTGATAAAACTTTGTGAATCAAAGTTGTAGATTTTGTGATGTACTACAACTTTCATGTTTCAAGTTTTGTTTGAATCCAATTGCATCTTGGTGAAACAATGGGACAAAGTTAGGAAAAAATAAGGAAATTTCATAACTTAGAAAATTTCTAAGTTATGAAAATTTTTCATTTTAAACCCTAATTTGCATTTTTAGGTTCCTTGATGAACAAGTTTCATAATTTGACATGTCTTGATGAAAAATGAATCTTGGCACTTGATTTTGACTAAAAAGTCAAAGTTTGACTTTTCAGTGTACAGTCAAATTTTGATCAGTTGACTGAAAAATTCATCTGTCAATCCTATGCATTTGAGATCTTTTGAACTTGTTGAATGAGTCAAGACAATGACATTGAGTCCTTGAGTCCATATGTGAGCTTGGTTTGCCATTGGTTAGGTCAAACAGTCAAAAATTGCCTTTGTGCAGTCAAACCATAAAAATGACCATTTTGCCCTTTTGGTGATCTGATCAAATTTCTTGTGGAATTGTGATCCAAACTTGACCAAATGGTTCATGTGAGTTCATTATGTTGATGTGGGTCAAATTTCATGAGGTTTGACTGTCAATTGGCCACAGTTGACTTTTTTCCCCAATACAGCTGATTTTTAGGTCAACTATCCAATTGACTGGGCAAAAATTTGAATCAAGGTTTGAAACTTGGTATGGATAAACTTGTGAGTCCAACATGAAGCATGAAAGTCACTTTGGGCATTTTAGGTCAAAACATCCCTGTGCAAACTCAAACCCTAATTTTGGTCAACAGTGCAAGGAGGGGTCTTGAGCAGAGCAAACCCTAATTTGATCTTGAGTCCCAAGGGTCTTGTGATGAGAAAATGTTGATGAAATGAGAGGGGAAATTTTGGGGTACAACAGGGTGTGTGTAAGAGCACATAGCTATTTCGACAAAATAAATTAAAAAGAAAGACAAATAGCATAATATTTGAATGCAAAATGTCTAATGATTTATTAATGAAATATGAAAATGAAGTGTAATAACCCTCACAAATAGACCGTTGTGCCTCGGGTAAGACACAAGGTTTTAGAGATTAATTTGTTCAAAAATTACATATCCTAAAAAAAACAGAAAAAATAATTACTCCTGGATAAAAGAGATGGGCACAAAGTCTCTAGCCGTCCAATTATTGAGTCCACCATTGATAGTATGGAAGATCCAACTGTTTAGGTCACAGTCACAGTCAGTGTCCTCCACAAGATTGATTCCATGGTTGCTGATGCGTAGTGGTGGTCCTCCTGCGCGAGCACGATGAACAACCTTTTGATCTCCTGAAGTGAAACCCAAACCAAATTTGTCAGACTTATAGGGGATATCAGGGAGTTGGCCCCAAATAGTACACCCACCTTCTTCAATCACAGCCTTGGTGTCCTTCAAAGAAGCCATTTTTAATGGAGGCCTGGTGATTTTCGAAACAATAGTAACAACTTTGGTAACAATGATCGTCTGAGGAACCTCTTCAAAATTTTGACAGGGAGTTTTAATGAATTTCCTGCCCATCTCGACATACCTAAAAGCATTCAGGTGGCTCACCATACACTCTTCCTCTCCGCATACTGTAATAATCTTTCCATTAACCGGATATTTTAACATCTGATGTAAAGTGGAAGTGAAAGCACCAACCCCATGAATCCAAGATCATCCAAGTAAGAAGGAGTAAGATGGGCGAATGTCCATCACATAGAAAGTTGAGTCAAATATTTGGGAACCAACTTTAATTGGGATGTCCACTTCCCCATGTACCATTCTTTTAGAACCATCAAAAGCACTCACCACAATGTTACCGGGTTTCAATGTAAGCCCTTCACAATCCAATCTGTCTAATGCACCTTTGGGTAGGACATTCAGAGATGAATCTGTGTCAACCAATACATGAGCTATAGTAGTTCCCTTGCATTCAATAGAGACATGCATAGCATCATTATGTTTTCTTCCTTTAGGAGTCAAATCAGCATCGGAGAAACCTAGTCCATTGTCGGTAGTCAGGCTGGAAACACAGTCCTGAAATTGGTTGGTAGAAGTCTCTTGTGGCACATGAGCAGACTTCAGAAACTTCACCAAGGCTTTAACACGGGCCTCAAAGCACATCAATAAAGCTAGCATTGTAATCTTCGAGGGGGTCTGCCCCAATTATTCCATAATATTGTAATCAATTTTTCGTATGATCTTCAAAATTTCCTCCATTTCTTGTTTGGAGGCCTCAGGAATGGCTTCTTTCGGTGCCTCCTTCCAGGCAGGCTCAATCAATACTTCTTTGCCCCGAGTCTCAGTTGACTCAGTAGCAGAATAGAAACAGGAGTAACAATAGTCTTTGGAGAGATTTCCTGAGAGAAAATCCTTCCGCTCCTGGTAACCTTACTGGTCCTAACAATATTATCAATGTTAGGATCAGTATCTTCAGTATCTTCAGTAACTTCATTCTTATTAGTCAATAGGTCTTGCTTGACGCCATGGTAATATACGCCGGCTCCATAATTCTAAGGAACATCCTTATCATAGGAATATGGTATTGGTCCCGGAGAGGTGATGATCAGGGGAGAAACTTTAGGGTTGGCGGTAATCCTTATAGGACCTTTGGAGGAGACCCTTGTAGGATTATTGGAAATGGTAATAATTGATACGTCTTCACACAAGCTTTTTGAAAAGGGAACCTTCTCAAAGAGGATTTTCCAGTCGTCTATCAGACGCTGGACACCTATCTTCGACAACAAACAACCATTGGGCAGATACATACAATGGTAGCAACCTTCACTACATCCTGGAAATAAATTGGCTTGTAAGAGATTCTTCTTAACAATTGGAAGAGAAGTAGCCAGATTAGTCACGGAAGAAACAAAAAAACATCACCAACAACATTGATACCCTTGTCATGCTTGGACATTGGAGCAATTATTACATTAGGAGTCTCAGGAGGGTCAAATTCAATTTCCTTTGCATCAATCTTTCGTATCATGCCCCATACTGTTGGAGTGGTAAGCACACCGTGCATTTGGATTGTAACGGGGAAAGGAAGTGTTTGGGTTTTGGGGAGGATCCTTCAGAGTGACCAAGTCAGCCTTCACCAAATGCTGCAATGCCTGAGACAAAGGTATGTTGATTTTGGTGAATTATCTTCTAGGTGTATCCTTCCTGCGCTGATTATTTTGTCGTTGAGCTGGTACAAGGTTGGAGATCATTACAGCTCCTACTGTTGGACGATGTTCAACTTTACCATGACTTCTTTGACCATAGGCAGCATTGACCTCCCTCTTTCCATTGAACAAATTCTTTGTTGTACTTGAAAATGAAGCCCCTTGGATTTTACCACTCTTGATACCAACTTCCACTTGTTCTCCTGTCAATATCAGCTCAGTGAATCTGGATGAAGAGCTTCCAATCAAATGGTTGAAAAATGGGCTTGTTAGAGTACCCAAGAACATATCTACCAACTCCCTATTAGACATGGGAGGCTGGACTCTACCTGCAAGATCCCTCCACTTTTGGGCATAATCTTTGAAACCCTCACTGGAACCCATAGACATGTTTTGGAGTGGCGTGTGAGTTGGAGCGAGGTCAGCATTATATTGATACTGCTTGTAAAAAGTAGAAGCCAAATCTTCCCAATTGCGGATGTTGGTTCCTTCCAATTGATAGAACCACTCTAACTGCGTCCCCGACAAACTCTCCTGAAAGAAGTGAACCCATAATTTCCTATCAGCTGTATGGGGTTGGATCTTCCTGACATAAGACCTCAAATGAAGCTTGGGACATGAAACACCGCCATATTTTGCAAAAGTGGAAACTTTGAATTTTTGTGGGATGACCACTCCTGAGACCAACCCTAGCTCTTCAAAGTCTAAACCAGGTACCCTTTGAATCTCCATAGCATTGAGACGATCCTCCAGCTATTTATACTTGTCATCAGTAGGAGGATATTGTTCCTCAGAATAGTTTGCTTCCTCTTCATCAGACCCTGGGCTGTTATCTTCTTCTTTCATCTTCTTTTTATCCTCTTCCTGATTATCCCCTTCATTTGATGGGGTTGCAAATTCAAGAGATCGCTTGGATGGTCCTCTAAACCTTCTCCCCATGTTCAGGATGCCAATTTGTTTCTTTGCCTTCTTTGTCTTCTCTTTAACAATGAGAGCTTTCAGATCTTCCTGTCCTTTAGCCAGAGCCAGGAATATTTGTTAGAATTAAGCGTTTTGTGCTTGAAGATCCTTAATGTTTTGTTCAAGAGCTATTTCATTTTGCTGAAATAAACAGCGAAAAGATAAGAACCGGTCTTGAAATACCTGCTTATGTAATGATATGCATGACATGTTTATGCAATGTTTTCAAGGACCTTGTGGGATTTAAACTCTTTTAATCGAAAAAGAAACAAAGATTTTTATTAGTAAGTTCAACTGAAACAAAAGTTTACAAAGAAATAAAATTAAAAACTTCTACAACTTCTAGGTTTCCCATGGACGCTTCCTTTTTGTGTTGATATAGGCATTAAGGCTTTGCTCCTCGTGAAGCTGCTTCGTCAGTTCCAACACTTTCTTCTCACTGGTATAGAATTGAGCCTCAAAGGTGTCTCGTTCTTCCTTGAGTTCAATCCAAGACCTTTGTAGTTATTCAAAGTTTGTTGGCATGTCAGAATGGATAATAATGCAAGACTCATCCCCTTGAGCAATAGGCTCTACGATAACTGGTAAGGTGGCGGGATATGGCATCATGAGACTCTAAGCACGAGCTCACACCCATTTGAGGTAAGGTTCCAAAGGGATGAAATTCATGTGCCCTAAAGTCTTACCGTCAGTCTTCTTAACCATGCCCCAAGCATGTATGAACCTCTGACGATAACCTTGCAGATCATTGTCGTAGTCGAACACCATACCCTGGATGAGCATATCACGAGGACGATCTCTTCGTGCGTAACCAAACTGACGTAAGGCTAAAGAAGGGTTGTAAGTGATTCCTCCTCTAATGCCAAGGAGTGGCACATTAGGAAACTCTATGCAGCGATCAATAATAGAGATGTCTTCTTCAGAGCGAGAACACCAATAGATATCATAGTGAGAAAGAGACATCAATATTTGAGACCATCTTAAGCCTAGCTCATTCTTCACTACTGATCCAGGAAGGTGCAAAATAAACCACCTATAGAGCAAAGGTATACAACACATAAGAGTTCCTCGCTTCTTCATAGTACGGGTATGGAGAGAATGTAAGATATCCCAGAGCAGTCTAGGCACTGGATTATGAGTAAGGAAAATATTGATGGCGTTTACATCTATAAGTTGGTTCAGATTAAGGAACAATACCAACCAATAGATCAGGAGGACTAAGATATCCTCAAAAATATGGAAACTCATGGCGTCTAGGAATACCTGAGCTTTCTCTATCAGAAACTTTGCAAGAAGACCTTTAACCTTACTTCTCCTTTCCCATTTAGATTTAATGTCAGATCGCTTCAAGTGCAAGGCTATGGCAACATCTTCAGACTTTGGATCTTGTTCTAAACCTGTGAAGGGTATCTGCTCCAATATAGGAACTCCAAGTAGTTTAGAGAATTCTTCCAACGTGGGCACCAGATGATAATTGGGGAATATGAAGCAATGGTGTTTAGGATCAAAGAACTGGAATATGACGCTCATCATACCCTCGTCAAAACTGGTATTAACCAAACTGAGCAAGTGACCATGTCTTTTGTTGAATTGGGAACTTTCAGGAACCTTTAAGACCAATTCCCTAAGTTTGGAAGGAATTCCTACGAAGTTGATCCAGATGGTATTTCTGCGAGCGGAATCCGTAACCTAAAAAACAGAGAAGAGATAAATCCCCAGTTCCTTGAAATGGTTAGTGAAAATGATATCTTATGATGTTCATGATGTTATGTTTATGCTTAAAACAAAATAGCAAACACAAATAAGTCATACAAAGACCTTTGGTTTAAAGGCTTGCATGAGGTATATAGGTAAGTACCCTTTTGAAGTTTAGTTGGCTCAACCTGTCCTAGCAATAGTAACCGGGTTATAGATATCTCATATCACTGATATTTCTCTCAGGAATTGTTTCAGCTCAAGCATCTGAATTACGACCGAAATATCCCGAAAGTCCAATCTCAATGAGTGTAGCGTCGAGTATCAACCAACTTCAGTATGCACCAAAGCCGACCATATCACTACTTTCTAATGGCTAAGATGAGTCAATTTAAGGTTCTAAAGGTCAGTTAGCGCTTAATGACACTATGTTGAAGCCTAATGTTATCCTCGACTGACTCAAGGAACATTAGTACAAGCCAGAGCATCACGCTAACGTAGCTATCATATCATCCATATCGGTCTACGCCGTATAACCTCCATGATTTATTGCTACTTACCTAAAAGTGTCCCCCGATCCGGATGTAGGATCTTTAACAATAACCCAAACATAAACCCAAAAGATAAAGCACACAAATCAAACATGTAAAACAATTTAAATATGATTATCTCTAAGGTAACCCCACTTTAAGTACTCTCCCCAGCAGAGTCGCCAGTTCTGTAATACGGTGGGAGAAATGACTTTACTGGTTTTTGCGTTTTATCACAAATGTTACGGTTAGCAAGAGTCGCCACCGAATTTTATTTTATCCAACGAATGAGAGGGTGAAAAGAACAGGAAAGACATTTTTAAAGATTTTGAGTTTGGGGGGTATGTTATGGAAAGGGAAGGTGTTAGCACCCTTTACATTCGTAGTTACCTACGGGCTCTTAGTTGCTAGCTCACTTTTGAAAAATGCTTTTTGTGTAAGTGTATTTTGAAAGTATTTTGAAAAGACGCCTTAGTACGGCGAACTTTGTAATGTTTCTCGTTTCGGCAAGAATGTATACAAAGTATTTTTTTGTGTCTTTGAAAATATTTTGAAAAGAGAGTGTGTACGTGTGAAAAATTGTTTTTTGATTGTTTTTATGAGCAAGCAACTAGGAGCTATATACCTACTCGAAAGGTTTGTTCTTTTCCTCTTTTCCTTTAGACAGTGCTATCCTACTATTAGTGAGTAGGTAGCCCTATCGTTGGATTTTTTTGAGGGACGGGCGAGGGTCATCGTACAGTCACGAAAGCAACTAGTAAGATACTTTAGTAGTTACCCTAAATTTTTAAGATCATATACCGAGGCAACATCGAAAGGGTCATCGAGGGGCTTATGATCTTTAAACAAAGGGTTCCACTAAAATCTCTTACGTTCGAGAGCCGTGACTGTTTATATATCCTAAGGCAACAAGTGGAGGTACCTTAGAGGTGCGCGTGTGCGAGTGTGTTGTGTTTCAGTTATTTATCTTTGGATGTTAAGTTTGCTAGCGTTTGTTTTTTAAGTCTTTTCATACAAGCCTATTACCATACATCTAACAGTTAATATCAGTGTAAAAAAATAAAGTGCGGAATTTAAAAGCTACACTATTACATGGCTTCGTGGAGGGAGAATTACAAACCAAAATGGGGAAATAAAAGTAAAGTCCTAAATTTACAGCTATTACATCCTTTTGCAGTTACATCAATATGAAAGAATAAAAATATGAAATTTAAAATAAGCGCGCAAAGATGGAAAGCGAAGTAAAAACCCTAAAACTCCTAAACACTTAGAATATTTTTTTGTTGTTTTTTTATTTGAGAAAATACTTAAATTAAACTAAATCTATTCTTAGTTAGTAAATAAAAAAAATAAAAGAAGTGATTATTAAAATTAATTCTAAATAACAAAAGAAAATTAATTCTAATATTTTTGGTATTTTATTTGAGAAAAAGATTTGAAGTGTTTAACCTAGTTCTATTTGATTTTAAATTAATCAGAATAAGTCAAAATAATTAAATTAATTAATTTGCAAAAAAAAAAATTTAATCAGAAAAAACCTAAGTCTATTTTTTTGATTTTATTATTTTTTTATCATAAAAATAAAATTGGTTTTAAAAATAATTTAAAACAAAAAAGTAAGGCTAACATAAAAAATAAAAATAAAAACTGGGCCTGTAGTTGTTGAAGCAGACTGGGGGTGCCTGTTTGAGATTTTTCAAGACCTAAAACAAGAACCAGCCCAATGTCCTGTGCGTGGTTCAGAGTTGCTGGCCTCTGTGAGGTCTATCATGGATGCCTGGATCTGGATCGTTTGATCTGGCGCTGGTGAGATCAAACGGTCATGATGATGGAACATTTGGTACGCGTGCTCATCCATGGAGTACCGGATCTGCAAGAGTGAATTGGAAAAATAATATGTAAGAGGAAGGATTCAAGCCCTTTCCCTTACACACACAAAGCCTTAACACGCATTGTTTCTACCGTTGGGACGAATTTACTTCTGTTAGCATAAATACAATGATAAATATATAATGTAAGTCTGGTCCTAATGTTGACTGTACAACGCGCGTGCCCAAAGTGGGGCCCTGGTAACGAGCGAATGGGAAATGGCCACGTATCTCAGGGGAGTCAAACCACCATGCACGGTGGCTGACTGTCTTCTTCTCCGACAAGCTAAAACAATGATCTGCAAAAATAACAAGATTTGGGACACATGGTTAAACCTACCCCCCTAAATCGGGGTCTACAAATTTAATGGTTCCCTCTGTTTGTCCTAAAAAACCCTGTACATAGAGATACGATGAACTAGAACCTCCATGCCCTAACCATGGCGCTTTTTGATTCTGATGTCAAAGCTTGCATATAAAGGTTCTAAACACACGCAATCATTAGTATAAACACAAATATACATATGGAATCCATTTATATTACACGAAGAAAAATTTTGAGATCATCAAAATATACCAAACGGGATAATGGTGATATGCTCGATCCAGACGTTGAAACGCTTGTTTGAGGACCGGGCTGGGTTCCTGTAAGCCTCAAGGATGTGTTTGAATGCTTGAAAGATCCTGACAACGGCTGGAACACGAGATATGTGTTTGCAATATTCTTTTAGAAAATTTTGGAAATTCTTTAGGGCATTGGGAGGCAGTTGCGCATTTCCTTTTGAGGTGTGAGGCTTGTGTATGTATAGTGAATCATTTTAGGTCAGCAAAAGGAGCAAAAATCCAATGCATTGAGTGCATGATTTGTTTCTAAAAATCATTTGAAAAAATTCCCAAATTTGTGAAAAATCTTGTCTTAATGATATTTTCTTTGTTGTCACGATTTTTTCAGCTTATTATGAGTTATTTGGGCTTCAATCTTGATGGAAACAATAACTTGCATGCCTTGCACCCCCATCTTGCACTTTGTTTTGATTTTATTGATTTTAAATGAATAAAAATTCCAAAAAATAAAAATAAAATCACAATAGTGCATAAATATGTTTATAGGTCCTTGAGTAGGTCATAAACATGCTTGAACCCAAAAAAATGGATCCGTTAACTCAAAGATGCATCTTTGCTCAAAGTTGACCTCTTGCATTTCTAATCAATTTTCCCAACTTGCATTGGTCATAACTTGCTCAAATTTAATCTTTTGAAGATGATCTTGGACTTTTTGAAAATATCAAGATGTCCTCTACAACCTATATGTTGACAATTTTTGCTTTTGAAGACATTATTTTGATGTAAGTTGTCTTGACAAAAAGTGTCTTTTGTTGACTTTTTGAAAATGACCTGTAATGTATGAACTTATATCTCCTGAATGATGTATTTTATGAACTTGAAAATAAAAACAAAGTTGTATAGGATTAAATTCTATTCAAAATGAGATTTGGTTGGGTCAAAATGGATGAAGCATGTGAAAGTTATGTCTTGTCAAAGTTCAGTTGACTTTTCTTAGGAAACCCTAATTTAGTAAATCTTGAATTTTGATGATTTGAGGACTTTCCTTGAGGAATCATGATCAACCCTTGATCAAATGTTGATGTTGACCAAAAATATTGAAGTTTGACTATATATTGACCATATTTGACTTTTGACCTAATACAGTTGATTTTCAGTCATCTGAGCAATTGACTGAGAAAACTTGTGAGGCAAGGCATGAAGCTTGGAAGGAGCATTCTTTAGGACATATTAGGAACCATGGAAATAACTTGAGGCCTTTGAAACCCAAACTTCTATGTGAAAAGTGAAATCCTAGTTGGAAGTCCATTGCTTAGGAGGAGAATTTGTCTGGTCAATTCTTGGTCAACCTTGAGCATTTGAGGACCTCTAGGAGTATGCTTTGAATAAAATGAGAGGGAAAATTTTAGGATACAACACTCCACAAAATGACAAATATACTTCACATAAAATTCAAAAAGAGCTCTTGGAAATTATTGCTAGTATACTAGGGTTAGAAAGCATATCCGTGACGAAATTGGTGATTCCAAATTATGCACCCTTATTGATGAAGCTCGTGATGAGTCATACAAGGAACAAATGGCTATTGTTTTAAGATTTTTTGATAAGTTTGGTTTAAAACAAGATCGGTTTTTTGATGTGGCACATGTGAATGACATGACGACATTAACTCTTAAGAAAATGTATGTAATATACTTTCTCGACATAACCTTGATGTTTCTAACCTTTGTGGCCAAGGGTATGATGGTGAAAGCAATATGAGAGGAGAATGCAATGGTTTACAAGCTTTATTTATGAAGGATTGTCCTTATGCATATTACATCCACTGTCTTGCTCATCGATTGTAACTTTCTTTAGTTACTGCTTCAAGAGAAATCAAACCAATAAATAAATTCTTTGAAAAGTTAATTTATATGGTCAATGTTTCTTGTTCTTCACTAAAGTGACATGATGAATTACAAGAAGCCCAATTAAAAGAAATTGAATATTTGTTAGAGATTGATGAGATCATTAATGGTAAAGTTTAAAATCAAACTGGCACTTTGAAACAAGTCGGGACTACTCGTTCAGGTTCACATTTCAATTTTATTTGTAGCTTGATGAATATGTATGAAGGAACTTGTCGTATTTTAAAAACATTATCAAAGGAAGGAAAAAATATAATACACGTGGGGATGGAGACAATGGTTACAATGACTTGAAGGAATTTGATTTTATATTGATCTTACATTTGCTGAAAGAAATTATGGGGAGAACAAATGTGCTTTGTCAAGTTTTACAACAAAAATCTCATGATGTGGTTAATGCTATAATTTTAGTCCGTGCAACAAAAAATCTTGATAAGTTATATGCTAGTGTGACGTCTTATTGCGTGAGAAATGATATTGGGATTCTTAATCCTGATGATACTCATTCAGCAACATGATATGGACGCTCTCGTCTTGTAGAGAATTAGGTCACACTAGAACGTTACTTTAAAGTTGAAATATTTTTTGCTAGTATTGACCAACAAATACAAAAGTTGAATAGTAGATTTAATGATCAAGCAATGGATTTTTTTAACTCTAAGTTGTGTTTTGATTCCTAAGGATAGTTATAAAGCTTTTGATATTGATATTATTTGCACTCTAGTTGAAAAATGTCATCCTATGGGTTTCAATGAGCAAGAGAAGATTACTTTCAATTCAACTTTGGAAGTTCTTGTTGATTCCCGTCAATCAGAAGATTTGAAGAATTTATCAACTATTCAAAAATTATGTTCCTATTTGGTTGCAACTAATAGAAATAAAATTTACTCCTTGATTGATAGACTACTCCGTCTTATCATGACTCTTCCAGTTGGTACTATCACAACTGAGAGATCTTTTTCGATAATGAAAATAATCAAGACTAAGTTGTGAAACAAGATGAAAGATCGGTTCCTAGCAGATAGCACGACTATTTACATTGAAAGGGAAATTAGTGCATGTATTAGTTCATATTCTACTATTGATAATTTCAAGTCACTCAATACACGTAGAGTATTATTTTAATGTATGTAGTTTATTTTTTTAGTAATCAACTTTGTGCTTATTATGACTTAAATTTTATATGCAATATAATTTTTGTATTTAATTTAAATATTATAGCTTATTTTAGTGGCCCACCCGCGTTTTTTTCTCCTAGTTCTGCCACTGGATTCGACTAACTCATTAGACTTGGTTTGGAAGAATTTTAGGAACATATCCACAAGATTAGGATCACTCTCTCTTCAAAACATGTCTAGAATCTCGATTTTTTTTGCACAGTCACCACTTCGGCATGGAGATATAGAGTAGAGGTGTAGGATTCGACATCTATCATATGTTGGGAACTTAATGTGTTTTTAGTCTAAGAGTCAGCCAAACTAGGGATGTTTCGACGATACTGTAGGAATAGACCATAGACTCTCAACATAGATAGTTAGGGGTTTCAATGGCAGTTATCAACATGATGGTTGGTTTGCAGCAGTTTAAACATTGGATACGCGTGAGAGCAAACTAAAAGATTGAAGTCCCTTAAGAGGATACATGTCATGTTCAATAGAGATAATTGTTGTTGACGGTTAATATTGTATTAGTATATAAGTTTATCTCATTGTTGTGATCAAGGGTCGCAAAATTCATCAAGTATTCTCTATAGAACTAAAGTATCTAACTCACATAGAGAAACCGTTTGTGAGAAAATGTATGAGTTTGCATCCTCTCTTTTATTTTTTAAAATCTTTTAATTGAGGCATTTATTTTAATGACATCTATTATGTTTTTTTGTATGTTATCTTCTTGCAAAGCAATTCTACATTATTTCAATCAAAGTTTATGTTTAATTTGTCAATATTCAAACATTTAAGTTTCAATCTCACACAATTTTCATATTATTTTTTTGCACAAATTATTTTTAAGATTTTTTCGAATTCAATCTCTTAAATGAACCAAACTCATAATTATTTATTAAAAATACTCGTAAATAAATACGCATAATGAATAAATATTTTTTGATGATAAATAGTCTAGTAAAAAAGTGTTACATAATATATAATTTGTAGTATTGATAGTCCACACTAAAGCTACTTTGATTATGAAAACTCACATTCCTTACAATGCCATACATCTATTTTCCAATCCACGGCCTCTTTAAATTATTAATCAAAAGTTGGGGGAAAAAACATCAATATTTTCTTCTATTAGATTGGATGGTCCCAATATAAATAAAAAGTCAAGTAAATGTAAGGTTTTGACATTCAAATCACATAGGAACTCACATTCCTTACAATGCCATAATGTTTTGACATTCAAATCACATATAACATGTACCCTTATTCTTATAAGAGGCAAATAAGAATAAGAGTGCATGTTGTTTTATGATAATGAAATCGGCACAAATAGTAACGCATAAGAGTAGTGTAAATTTTATAATGCATCAAGATATCGTGTTGGCAATGATATCATTGATTGTAAATAGAAACAAATTCCAATTAAGTCGATGTTTAAAGCCTTGACAACACCTGAGAGAGGCAGAGAATGAAGAAGCTTGCAGAAAAACTTATCCTAATGGATTAATTAAGCCTTGACAACACATTCCTTTTGCTTCCCAAAAAAAATGATAAAAAGGTATAGTAAATATAATTGTTTGAGGTAACAAAACAAAGAAAAAGGTGAATCAAAGTTATATATGAAAGAGATTCCAAAATCGGTTGAAAGGAACATAACAGAAAATTGTGAGTGAAGACAAAGGAAGAAAAAAAAAGTGATAACATAACATGAGAGACGGCAAGAAACAACCATTCTTTAGCCGGCTATATGTAGTGTAATTGCCAGCACAATCTTTTCTAACCCCATCCTTTATCCTATCCCTTTAAATTACCCTCTTCATGCATTCCATGACTAAGACATTACGTATAATACATCTTTTGTTTCCATGGCCAAACTGTCTCAACAACTAGCTCACAAAAACAATGCAACAAATAACAATAACCTTAATGCAACTAACACCAAAGTGAAAAGAACAAGGAGAAGTGTCCCAAGAGATTCTCCCATTCAACGCAGCTCAATATATAGAGGAGTCACTAGGTTATATTGCCTTGCCTTTCTTTTCATGCAACTTTTGTTTATTATAACTTTTACAAGAAACCAAAGACTGGGCATGAAACATGACTAGTTTGATTCATCAGGCACAGATGGACAGGGCGATACGAAGCTCATTTGTGGGACAAGAATAGTTGGAATGAATCGCAAAACAAGAAAGGACGACAAGGTTTATAGCTTAACATATATATATTATTGATGAAACATATTATATATGTATAGCTAATATGTGGCATTATTCACGTAGTCTACCTCGGTGCTTATGATGATGAAGAGGCTGCTGCACATGCTTATGATCTAGCTGCATTGAAATATTGGGGTCCAGATACCATTCTTAACTTTCCGGTACACTTACTTGACAAGTTTGTAAATGCTTTTCATAAATAAAAATGAAACAACAAAGTTATCTCTCAATTGTAGTTGTGTAGTTACGAGAATCAGTTAAGAGAAATGGAGGATCAATCAAGAGAGGAGTATATTGGATCATTACGGAGGTAAGCTTCTATTATCATATGTTATGATAATAATAACTAACCGTCATGCTAACTTGTGCCCTAAATTATCCTAAGTTTGAACAAAAATGTTACTGCAGGAAAAGCAGTGGTTTTTCTCGCGGAGTTTCTAAATATAGGGGTGTGGCAAGGTAGATATCCAACCAAACTCTTTATTGTGATCGCAAAACACAAAGCTTAACTAGTTTACTTTTGTATGCTCTCAGACACCATCATAATGGAAGGTGGGAGGCTCGTATTGGGAGGGTTTTTGGCAACAAATATCTTTATCTTGGAACATATGGTAATAAGTTAGTTTTTCACACTAAGCCCTAGCTAGCTCCAATCAATTATTAATGATGATATATGAATCCTTATTTTGCAGCTACCCAAGAAGAAGCAGCCACAGCATACGATATGGCAGCTATTGAATATCGTGGACTCAATGCTGTCACCAATTTTGACCTCAGCCGTTATATTAAGTGGCTTAAGCCTAATCACAATGATAACAACAACAAACTTATTCAGAATTCTAGTAATACAATCTCTGATACCAAATTTATCCCAAACATGATGATTAATCAAAATGAGCCATTTGGAGAAGAACAAGAACTAGTACAACCTCGGCCACCTAGAACCACCTCAGCATTAGGTCTTTTGCTTCAATCATCAAAGTTTAAGGAGATGATGGAAATGACAAATGCTGCTGATTTGTCAACACCACAAAACTCATATACTTTTCAGACATACTTTGATGAGGATGATTTATTCAATGTGCCCTCATGATGACTTTGATCACGGCTTCAAGGTCTAGCTTGTTCATTTGTTTTATAGGTGGTTGTTAGTGTTTTTTTTTATTTTTTATGTTGAAACCATTTGATAATGGTTTGCCCAATCTTTTTGACTTGTATCTTTGTAGTTTTGTTTGAAATTTATTTATTTGTTTGTATTGTGATTCTTGCAAGTACATAAAACTATATGGTTTAGAACATAAACCTTTTTAACACAGAAGCATCATGTGGTCTTGTTGATTTTGATGATCCAATGTTAATGTTAGGTTGTGCTATTTTGAGTTGTACTAGGATTCTTGTAATTGAGAATGTCACACGTAGAAAAGAAAATGAATTCCTTTCTCTTTTGGATGAAAATTATGTATAGTGAGCAATTTAACGTAATTAAATGTGTAATATTACAAGTCTTTTCTGTCATAAATCATGAATAGTGTGGTAGACACTGCGTGTGAATATTAAGGGAAAGAATTAGCTACCTTTGCTACTTTAAGTAAGAATATCAACCAAATAAGAAATTTGTCCTGACGATCTTGTCTGGATTTACATTACACATATATTAAATATTTATTTGTAAAATTTGAATTCATACTTCAATTGATTAAAATTCACATAATTATAAAATATAGACTAATAATATGCACCGACTTTTAAACATTGATTTATATCGATTATTTAACTTCAATTATATAAAATAATAGCAAAAGAAAGATTTAAAAGATGAAAATTAAAATGACTCGTCTACAGTTGATATCTCAAAGATACATTTACATCTATCCGTGAATCTATTTCATGTATTCAGTTGGCTAACATTCATATGGTTACAATATATAATCATATGTTTATAAAAATAATTGTAACTTATTTCCGCTTATAAAAATAATTATTCTAATAGGTAGACTTTTCCCGTTTATAAGCGTCTCGAACCCGTGTGTCCATTTATAAAAAATATTTGAAACTTATTTCCATTTATAAAAATAATTTTATCCTTAGTTGAAATTTTCCCGTTTATAAAAATATTTGTAATTTATTCATATTTATAAAAATTATTTTAATTTATTTTCGTTTGTATAAGTAATTATATTAATATATGCATTTTTTTCTCATTTATAAGTGTCTTGAACCCGTGTGACAATTTATAAAAATATTTTAACTTATTCATAAACAATTGTATTAATATTTGAGTTTATAAAATTATTTGTAATTTATTTCTATTTATAAAAATGATTTTATAAATTTTTACCATTTATCATATTTTTTTCATGATTATTATTTATCATTATTTTTTCATCACTATCATTTATCATTTTCTTTAAAAGATTTTGTTTTGTTTTAGTAATTTATAAGTTTAAAAAAATTACAAAATCTCTATTGATTTAGTTTTGTTTTTATTAACCTTTTTCTAAAAATCTAAATAATTAAAAAATATATTTCATTTTAAATAAGAATTTTGAATTTTAATAAAAAAATTAAATAATAAAAAAATAAATTAGTAGTATTAGACACCTAAAAACTAAAACAGGGTACAAACATATCACATTAAGTTAAAAAGATAATTTTAAAATTATTTTATCTTTTTTTCTTATAAATGAGATCAGAGTAGTACACGTAATGTCTCAGTATTGACTTTGTTTTTATTGAGATTCTATTTGATTCTTTAATAATAGTGTGTTTGTTAGACGATGGCGCCTATCTAGAGGGGGATGAGTAGAGGCGCAAAAATTTATTCTATACACAAATCTAGAATTTAATTGTTTTTAAAAAATTTTGATGCGGAAGCAATTAACTGGATAAGTCGTCTAAAAACAACTTATTAGAAACTCAGATATACAAATTATAAAGATAAATCTATGAGATAAAATTGAGTAATTGATCAATACAAACTCAAATCAACAATCCACTTATTTATTGTTTAAACACAATCGTTGCACCCCAAAATTTGCCCTCTCATTTCTCAAGATATTTCCTATAAAGATCTTCAATCCTCAAGTTTGCGCAAGTATCGACTAGGTCAAACAATTTTCCCAACACTGATACCTCAAATTAGGGTTTGGATTTGTACAAAGGCAGTTAGATTTCTAATGTTTCGAATGACTTTCATGAATCATTATGGACCCTCGGGATTATTTTTGTCAAGTTTCAAGTTTGGGATCACAATTTTCCAAAAAAGTCATTCAAATTACCAAAAGGGGCAAAATGGGCAGAATTAGGATTTTGACTGAAAAATGACCGAACTTTGATTTTTGACCTAATACTTGGCTTATTGGTTGGAAGCATGATCTCAAGGATCCGAGCGCGTCATTTTGACCTAATTGCATATTTCAATTCATCTCCTGGGATCAGTGGATTGATAGACAAATTCAGTCAACTAGTGAGAAAAGTCAACTGTACACTAAAAAGTCAAACTTTAACTTTTTTACCAAAGTTAAATCCCAAAAATCATATTTCATCAAGACATCCAAAATATGAAATTTGATCATCAAAAATCAAGAAAGTCAAAAATCCAATTTTTGCAAGACTTGGAAATTTTTCTAAGTTAAGTTCATTGCTTCATGACACCTTGTCACTACAATTCAAAATAGTTCAATATGTTACAAACAATTTAAGTTATTATATAGTGGTATTTTTGCAAGTTTACAAATCCTAAACTTTGTATTGCTTGGAGTTTTTTTCCTTTGATTCAAAACCTTGCCACAATGCTTTGTCTTTGATACAATATGCATAAATTGCTCCACAAATCAAATTTGTTTCATGCTACAAACTATGTTGTCCAAGTTATTGCTGAACAAAGATGATATGCTACTTCTATACATTGCCACAACACTCCAAACCCCTGCTCATTTTATGTCCTACAAAACCTTGTGCCATGCTGCACCACAAACCTGTCACAAAACCTGCATTGTTGTCCTATACAATCCAAAATATGTCCACAAAACCAGTCAAAAACTGCTCTATGCAGTCTGCTCCAATCTGCATCATAACAACCACAAAATTGCACCAAAATGGCAAAAAAAAAATTGTGTGAAAAAAGTATCAAAGCAGTAGGCAAAAACAGTTCAAAATAACTTATTTTGTTTCCCTCCTAAACCTCAGTCAAGAAGCTACAAAAGGGAATGTTTCATAAGACATAAAAAAGGATTTTTTTTGGGAGAGAAAAAGAGAGAGGAGAAAAACAGAACTTTTGTTAAACTCTGCTCATTCATAAAACCCAACTCATTTCATAAAACTCAGTTCATCCATAAAAAATTTGCTAATCTTCAACTCTGTTTTCACTCACAAAAACAGAAAAATCCTCAATCCATTGTTGTACAACCTTGCAAACTTTCCCCTAAACCAACTACCCAAACACCTCATATACATCACATGGATATTATTCTAACATAAGAACAGTTTATGTAACACCTTTATCATCACCTTCCAAGCATAAACAAAAAAAATAGTACTTTACACCAATGATTGGGTTGGAGCGATTCTGGAACTTGGTCACACAGAGCAAGGATTGTAGTAGCTCTAAAGAGGAGTTCGGTCATTCATCACTTTGCATCCGTAGATATCCATACGTATTCTAAAGTTTCGCTTCAAGAGGTATATTTTTCTTCAAACTGTAATATCTTTTTCCATACATCATTTTTTGTTTGTGTCCAAAAGATATATAAAAGATAAATCAAAAAGGGAAAACTCAGTAAAAAAGAGCCAAGATAAGGGATGACACGGGTGCCAGTGTCACACGACACGACCGTGTCAGCTCCTCTGTTTGAAAAAATCTCACAAAAATGCAGGTCAGGGGTTGACACGGGTGCCCGTGTCACAGGACACGGCCGTATCAGCCATACTGGAACTTTACGCTAACAAAAATGCAGGTCAGGAGCTGACACAGGTGCCCGTGTCAATGGACACGGCCCGTGTCAGTTTAGCTGTTACAGAAAAGGAAAAAATGCGCATATTTTTTTGGTCCTTCGATATTCTTGCATATTTTCAAAGCCCGTGTAATGTTGTCCTCTTTTTTGGATTCCAAAAATGAAAAAGTGATTGAATAAGTCATTTTTGTAGATGTGACACCAATAATTTCCAAGAGTGAAAGCTTATACTTGTTTGTTTTGTATGTTGAGTGAATAATGAGCACGAAGAGAAATATTTTTGAACAACTTCATGAAATCGGGATGACTCCAAAATATATCTCAAACAATAACTTTATCATCACAAACTATGTACCTCGAAACATAATTGTCATCTTCCAAAAGCTTCAACAGTTGTTGCATCTCTGATATTGATCCACTTAGTGCATTGTAGTCTCAAGTATGCACATTATATATTTGCTTGATATTTGAAACATTTAGAGGTCTTTTCCGTTTCAAAGAAGCGAGTATGTTTTATGTACCACCATGTTTAGTGTCATGTCCGAAACAAGTTCCCTTTCCGTCAGAACAAGGCGACATACAATTGTTGACTGAAGGTTTCGACATTTGATTAAAGTTATTTGAGAAAATCATGTTGTAAAGGATGACATGAAATTTGACCTTATAAAGTTATTTTATAAAGTTCATTCTTATAGTTCGATATGTCGAAGTGCAAATTAGAGTCAAAAGAATATTTCAAGATATGTGAAGATCCCTTCGACATTCACGTTAGATTAATTCAAAGCTTCGAGCGGGAAGAGTTTGAAATTCAAACTGATGCATTTTCGCCAGGAGGACGCGTGGAAGCGTCAGAACGCATGCGTTTGAAAACGTCGAACGTGGCATGATATCGTATAAAGACCGTTAGGGTCGAATCGGTATAAATAGAAGTCTTAAATGTTAGGATTCGGGGGTGTTCACATTGTATACAAATCATTTTATACTCAAAGTACGGGAGCGAGAGAAAAGAGTTTGCTGATAATATATGCGTAAGAACACCATTAGTTTATTTAAAGTCATTTTCTCAATACAAAGTTGCTTTAATCATTTTTCTTATTCCTTTTTTCGTTTCCAGTCAAATCTTTAATAAATTTTGTTGAACTTTCTTTATTAGCATTATCTTTACATTCTTGCAAATATCCATATTATTTCCTTTAAGTTATATAGGATTTACAGTCAAACTTTAATGTCTTAAGATAATCATAATCACATAGAAAGATCTTATTATTATTCATATAATACCAAACTTTGAGTCGAATTGTAAGAAACACTAAGACACATGTCCTAGGATCAATCTAATCGATCCTGTAAGTTACCAAAACATAGAGTTTGGAAGACTAGCGGTTGTTTGTCAGAAATCACTGGTAAACAATAATGGGATGAATGGATAACATGTCATCCAAGCCATGATTATGCATACCGAAAATCACATTAAATTCTCATGTCTCATCCACTATACAGTATCCACGCAATTTAAACAGACACTCACATTTTCTCATTCATGTGTCATCTCGTTTCAACTTTCTAATCTTTGGTTGGTACGTGCCACTTCTTTTGTATACCATTGTTACAAATGCTTGTCTTTTATTCGAACTATTGTGTTACCTTTCAATTACAACGCCAAACCCCAATTTTCTGGCCTCCCTACGGACCCATTGTAGAATATGTTCACGAACAAAAAATACTTCTTTCTTTGTAAATTATGCATGAACATATACCTCTACAACGGTCGGTCGAGCATCTGAATTAACAACATCATTCGCTTCTTCCAGATGAATGTCATCATTCACTTTATCCGGTTTAATAGCATGCTTCACTTCGTCCGATTTAACATCAACACTCACAATAGCTTTAGAAAACATATCCGGATGCACCATATCTATTACCACCAAAAACAGAAAAATAGTGAAAATTCATAATATGAGGACAACTCGGAGATGCACTTTCAGACTACATAAAAATTTGTCCCAAGATGCATCTTCGGACTCAACGTTCATTTTTTACCTTCAAAAATAGATTAATGCAAGGAACGAAGGATGAAAAGAATGATTTATGCCTACAATTCTAAATTGTTTTGCTCCCTTTAAAGTGATGAAATTTAAGAATGATGTTTTGATGTTGAATACATGATTGAGAATGAGAGAGTTTTTTCAAGGGTTTTTTGCAATGGTTTTTTGCTTTAGAAAGAAGAAGCAGCTCATGTAAAGGTGTTTTTCCGATCTTCTCCGTTGGGCATTTCTGGAGATGCATCTCCGAAAATATCACTGAATTATTTTTAAAACTAATTGTGTAAATAACAAAATTTCATAAATTAGTGTAGAGGGATCTTTAGAGATACATCCCCGTATACGCCCAAAAAGTATACGGAGATGCATCTATAAACTATTTTTTTTTTCAAAACTGAAGGGAAACTCATAAAAAAGAAGATTTGCGTGATAATGAATATAGAGATCCATTTTTGGACACATGAAGGACAAATTCAAATTTTCAAGAATGTGATATGTTTAGCGAACTTTTTATAGGGGAGGAAGAAAACATATGAGATGCAAAATAGAAATCAAATGCTAAGCATGGTCCAAAGATAAGTCACATGATAATGATAGGATGCTCCCCTATAAAAACCACACTTAGTGGTAATCAATCTCAACCAACACACTAAGATGGTAAGATATGCCAATTTGTCATCATTATAAATCCAGAACCTAAATTCAGAACAGCACAGTGAATAATAATGTAATGCAAATAAAAAACACTAGTTCATTCTTCATAATATGCATTATTCACCCTACATAAAAAAAACGAGTGTATGGTGAACACGTGCCATGACTTTCCTTTAGTTCACGTGGTTCCTAAGTTGCGGTTAAATTCTCCTAGTTAAAAACTTGTAAATTAATTATGCATAGATAGAATAAAATCCTACATAACATAAATACATATCATTGATCATTAAATATAGAAACTCCCAATCAATTTTGAAGTTAGTCACTGATATGATATTTATCTGTCTTGTGGGCTAACAGAATCCAAACATGAGTTATCAACCCTCCACCTCTCCTTATTTGTTCTGAATGGTAATCTACATTGCAGTTAGCTGCAGCATAGCACAACATCTCCACCCACACACTGCATATCACTTTCCATCTATTTTCCCTGACCATCAAATTCCTAGCTAGTCTTTGAGCATCCCTTAGTATATGCCATTTTGATGTCACAACAGTTTCTGATCTCCTTTCTGATTTGGAGTAATGTGGAACTCTTTCCATTCTCAATATCCTACAAGTTTCTTTTTCATCTTTCACAGATTCTTCTTGTTCTAGCAACAATGACTTGAGTTTCTCACAGGCGTGTCGAAAGATTATATTACTAGTTGTCATGGAAAGCATATGGGGACGCAACGCCAGAAGGTACATCATATAATCTGACAATGATTTGGCCATTTGGATTTTGGTGTAACTTGCAGCGTTGCAATGCTGTCCACTAGTTTCTGAATCAGAATAGTAACATATATCAGTTGCAATGTGCCATATAGTAATGCTCTTATCAAAATCTCTTTGAACACTCCATTTCAAATCATGGAGACAGTCATATCTTCCAAGTGACCAATCTCCCCTATGATTGAATGGCTTAAGTCCTCTCTCTCTATCAATATCTCTCATTTCTTCAACCATCAGAACTTTCAATTCTTTCGGAAAAGCTACACGCCTCCTATTCTTACTCTTCTTCAACATCATGTCCATCCCCCGGAACTTAAGAACCCTTCCACACTTCAATGGCTTGTCATGATGGATGCAAAATGTCATCAAGTTAAACTGTGCCAAAGTATTTGACCACCTTTTCCAATTGGTCGCTCTCGGTCCAAGAATCCTTAGGCATGGGATCATAAAAGGAAGATGTTGGTGCTTGATCATTTGAACAATCGCCCAATCTGAGAAAGGCAATTGCGCAATCTGGTATGCCTCCAAAACAACAGCTCCTCCTAATACAGCAGCTATAAAACAGGCTTTCAAATGGCGCGGAAAGTTTTGTTGGAATAAGATTGAAAATCCACACAGTGTGATAACTAAATGGGAGAAGCTCACAAGGCGAAGAATAAAACCTGCTTTGGTGTAGATTATAGGGGCTTTAGTGTATAGCACATCATACATAAAGCTGAGTTCTGCATCTGTTATTTGGAAGATATCCTCGGGCTCATAATCATCAATAGACATCCACGGTAGAGAATCATAGAGTGGCTGATATAGCCAGTTTTCGCGGTGAGGCTTCAAGGAGATAAAGCGGTAATAAGCCTTCAAGATCAATTCAATATTTGGAATATCATGTGGAAGGAATCTGAACAAAGAAGGCATGTTTGCTTCATGATCATCAATCTCTTGAACTGTTATTATGCCGGATGTTTTAGTAAGAGCTGACTTGAGAGTCCACACAACTTCTCCATACTTTATGAGTCCGGAGACAAGTAATGGAAGGTAAAGATAAGAGAGGCGTGAATGTGTCCAGCTCTTTACAATGATCCAAATCACAACAGCTACTTGTAAAACAAGGGTAAAAAGTTGCCTCAAACCCAATCTGTTGTCTTCAATTGAGTATGCAGTTATGGCATCTGGATTTCCAATTTGAACTAGGAGTAGCGGTGCAAACAATGCCTTGAGTTCGCGTCGAATGTTGCGCTCGTCTGGATCACTTTCGGGTATTTCAGTGAGTTTGCCTATGATGATTTTAGCAAATAAAGAAGAGAGCAAATAGGTAAACCAAACTGTGAGCCTTATCCACATACCTGGGATGTCTTTTCTACGGCTACCGTATACGGTGAGGATGACTTGAATTGTGAAACTCAATAGCATTAGTATTTCTAAACCCCATAGATCCCATAGGTCTTGTAGTTGTCCTGGGATGAAACTTATGTGCATTTTATTTTTATTTTTTCTCTTTCTCTTCAGCTCTATCAAATGGTTCTATATGATTTATATTAGTTTAGGATCTTTTTCATGTTTCAGCTGACCACAAACAGAAGGCAATGTCAGAAGAACTGATGATTTACATAAAACATATATGAATTATAGCTTCTACTTTGGTTTCATGATCCTTAACTTGTCCTATTTTTCTTCAATCACGTTCACCAACTTTTGATGCTTGCTTTAGTAAGGGGCTAATACCATATAATACAACACTGCTTTACTGGATTTCTCAAACTCCAATGTTTCTTTATTTTATGAAGGCATGTCACATTCATTCTTAATAACTTCAGCTGTATGACAATTAAAACAAGATTGGGAAAAACTGTTTCCTTACTGCATATGCCATGTCTCTTATCAAAAATACTTATATAATATTATCCACTTTATTGGATTCAAGAGTAGTTAGTCCTCACATATCTAACACTCTAGCCGGATGTACAAACTATAAAACTTTAATTTTCTTTATAATGCTATTGAGGTGCAAAGCACCAATATTTAAATGAAATGAAAGAAATCTAAAGTTTAAGAAGTACTATGACAAGGAACGTGATACAAGGTTCAATGGTTCTCTAATATAATTCGTCATCAAACTAATGGAGCAAGACACCGATTGAGAGGAAATGGGTCAAGTTTGGAGGATTTTAATTGCCACCTCCATAATTATACTTGACATCAAAGTGTATGAAAAGATTAAAATAGTTCAACTCAACAATTTCACCATTTTTCAAAATTTTCAATAAAGAATCAATTTTTTCAAAATTTCACGGCGATACTGGAGATTTCGAGGCGAAACCAGAAATTAACACAGAAAAGTTAAAATTTCTGGTAAAATAGGAAAAAATTCGGTAGATTTTCATGGAAATTCCAAAATTTCCAAGAGAATTTCACGGAAATTTCACAATTTTCGGTATTTTTTACCAGAAATTTTAAAAATTCCGATGTTTCAGGTTTTTTTTAAAAATTCCCAAAAAATTTGTAATTTCCGGTAGTTCAAATTTTTTTGAAAAATACCAGAAATTTATAAATTTCTGGTAGTTCATATTTCGACTTTTTTGTCATTTTTCCAATGAGGATTAAGGGTAAAGACGATATCATTGGGGGTCGGTCGACAAATAGAGAGCAATCTCAGGCTCAGGCTGATGAGGCACATGCTTCCTAACACTACTACGAAAAAACCATTTTACAATGGTTGGAAAAGGAGTATCATCACGCGCGTCATATTGTTGTTAAGAGTGTGTGGTTGCAAGTTCGTTGTTTCTACTATGATCTGGAAACCGTTATCGAAAGGCAGGACGCACGCCTCATATCACAACAGTTAAGCTTTTAAACTGTTGTGATATATACACTTAGGTACTGGGTTCGAAACCCATCAGTAGCAAATTATGTAAAACATAAATGACATTTGATCACGGTTACAATAGATAATCGTTGTTGAAAGTATCCAGAGTTTATTATATAATATGTAGATTGCTTGTTTTCCATACACCTCACTAAATAAATACAAGCTTTCAAATTGATGAAGAAGTCTATAATTTGAAAATTAAATTATTCTTGAAAACCAACTTAAACAAACCATTGTTTTTCTTGCATGCATCTCATCGTGCATTTCATGCTCTTTTACATATATACTGTAGTTTATTGGTCTAACTTCTTCGATACATCACTATCTTCGATTATAGTTAAATTTTTATAACAACAAGACATTGGATAATTTTCCTTATCATCATCACTTATCATCGTAATTTTTATAATTGTAATTTTTACGATGATAAGTGTTGATGATGAGGCAGGTTATCCAACAAACTGTGGTTAATGAAATGTAACTATAATGGAAGACAACGATGCATCTAAGGAGCCAAGTCATTATACCATAATCTATATGTAAAGGAGCATGAAATGAACGATGAAATGCATGCAATTCGGAAACAATGATTGATATAAGTTGCTTTTCAAATACAACTTAATTTGCAGATCATAAGTATCTATGTCAATTTAAATGAATGTATTTTAAGTGGGGGTTAGTGAAATAAATAATCTACATATAATATAATAAACTCAAACAACATCATACAACATAACCAGATATTATAAATTTGTGAGCAATGAAAAAGATATATTATAAATTTCCAGGACGCGTCTTTTATTGAAACTAATCGTGAAACAAGAATCAATTATGAAGTTCATCTAGTTTGTGAAGCAATGAAAAAGAAATATAAGGAGGAAGAAGCTTACACAACAACTTCATACTTCTTATATTTATTCTCATTGTATCTCAAACTAGACGAAGTTTGTTATCGCTGTTGTTTCTTCATTTAATAAAATGTTTTGTTCTTGTTAAGTCCTACAATAACCATGAAAGTTATCAACATGTGAAACCACAAACTTATTTGTCAACAGAGTATGACAAATATTTTCTTTGTGAAGCTATAAAGAAGAAGTAAAAGGTGAATGAAGTTTCCATCATAGTTTCATGCTTATTGTACTTTTTTCCATAGCTACACAAATAATATATACCATAGCCAAGTATGGTCTTTGTTAAGGTAGTGAAGACGAATATGAAAAATAAGAACAATCAACAATTTACAATATGCAACAAACAAGATAATGGGGAACTATCTAACAAGAAGATGGAAGAAGAATACTTTAACGTATGAAGCACAAGATTCACGACTAATAGCAAAGAAGAAGAGAAAAATGGATGCTAGGGTTTCATTGTGAAGGAAACGATGTTGGTGTCAATAAGTGAGAGTTAATTCGCTTATATATGGGTAAACTATTTCACAACGGTTAACACTACCAACCATATTGATAAGTATTTGTTTATTATAATATATATCACAACTGTTAATAAAAACCACCGTAGCGATATCCCTTTTATTTGTGAGCTTTAAAATAAATAAAAAAGAAAAGGTGCGCCTTAACATAAAGGAATAAAATATTTTATGGCGTTGAGGTTCGAACCCATGAAAGTTTGATTGTATCACCACGGTCAAGCGCTTACCGCTGAGATAAAAACAATTGCTTATAGCCAAGGTGAAACTTTATTTCCATATAGTACAAGCATTTTCAGGGGCTGCACCAAGTTTACTAAGCGACCATGGATGGGATGTTAAGCCCTTCGAATCTCTAAGGTTGACGCTGGATATTTTAATCCAACAATTTCCCCCCCAGTGTCAGTCGGGGGGATTCAAACCCATGACCATGCTCTGATACCACTTGTAGGATCAAGCGCTTATCACTGAGCTAAAAGCAATTGCTTATAGCCAAGTGTTGTACCCCAAAATTTTCCCTCCCATATTCTTCAAGAAATTGCCAAGCCAAGTCACAAAACTCCTCCAAGGGTTGCACAGTCCAACTATCTCCTAAACAGTCAAAATTAGGGTTTGAGTCTGATCAAGAAAAGGAAGTGTTCAAAGGCTCAATCAAGTCTCATATGCTTACAAACATGGTCAAGCATCCTCATATCAAGTTTCAAGGCATTCAGCTCAAGATTGCACAGTCAAAACCCTAAATTGCACTACAGTCAACTATAGGGGCAAAATGGTCATTTGACAGTCAAAAGTTCAAATTTTTGGTCAACATATCATTTTGAAGCCACAAACATCATTTGATCAATGCTTGATCATGATTCTCAAAATTTGGCTCAGAAATCATCAAAGATGCAAAAGTTACTATATTTGGACAGTTGAAAAAGTCAACTGAAATTGACCAGGGCATAACTTTCACATGGATTATCAGAAAAATTCCATCCAAAGCTCATTTTGAAGAGAAAGACATTTCCTACAACTCATCTTCATACTTCAAGTCCAAGAAATGCTCTCACAAAAAGTTATCAATTTCAACATTATAGGTCATTTTCAAAAGTCAACAAAAAGGGACTTTAAGTCAAAGACCATAACTTGAGATTGGTAAATCAAAATGACATGGGACCAAAGGCATTGGTTAGAGGACTCAAAGACCTTTCCAAAATGTCCAAGAACATGTGAAAAGCTTAAAAATTGAGCAAGTTATGCCTTGTAGAAGTTGGGAAATTTTTGTGAAATGGCAAAAGTCAACTATCCTTGAAACTTCAATTTTTGACAAAAGGGCCCACTTTCTTCCACTTGATTCAGCCTTGTCATGCCACACACGTGTCCCATGATTAATTTCAAGACCAAATATTGATTTTTCTATTTTATTTAATTTTTGATAATTTAATTCATTTTAAATCTTTAAAAATTCAAATAAAATTCAAAAGTCAATGAAATAGTGTCATTTGAATTGGGATAGCTTCCATATATCATGTGCCAGCTCACAAACTCATGCTAGGGTAGATTATACACTAAGTCTTGGTCTTGGCTTAAAAGAAGGAAAAGTTTGTTAATGAAAAAGACCTAAGACCAATTCTCTCATGGGCATGGATAAAGGCCAACTAATGACCTAATTTCCTTCCATCATAAGCACTGAGTCAAACCCTAAGCCTTGGACACCATATGCTGCGCTCAAAAGCTGATTGAAGACTTGAAAAATTGGCCATATAACTCAAATCTGAAATCAAGGTTCTAGGTGGATTTAAGTCCTAAGATTGATTCTAATAGCTTCCAAAAACTCTCCTGATCACGTTCCAATCAACAACAACAACAAAAACCTCAAGAATTGGTACAATGACTCAAAACTGTACAGAGGAAAATTTGGAATTGCACATCACGATTTATGCATCCTTTGCCATTTTTATTTGTTGATTCATGTTTGTTGTGAGTTTTTGAAGCTAACTAACACCATTAATTACGTTTTTCTGTGCTATACGAGATTATACCATAACTGATTTTTAGGGTTTCAGAGTTCTTGAATTGGGGTTTTTCACCCAAGGCAAAATCATGACCCAAGACTAAGACCACGAAGTTCAACGCGTCTGGACGATTAGAATGGTGTACTCGCGATGAATTTATGACCAGTAGAATCCTATTCGCTATTTTTTGATATGGCCTCTATGGCAACGGGTAAAAACCGTTGCTGTTTGTTTTCATGTTTCAGGAAATAAAAAAGAAAACGAAGACGATGATGCGTTGGCAAGCAGTGGTTGGGTGTTTCAAATTTGCGCGCGTTCCAAATAACTAACCCACGTTTTCTCTTATTATATTCATTGTTTATTTATATATCAAATAAGTCAATTGGCACAGGTGGTTGATGCAAGCGCTAGCAATCCCCTTGACCTGGGTTCGAACCCCAGGTCTTTCACATGTTCCATATCATTTTTCATCAATTAATCTCATGCAACACACCCTTGTGGATCACCATACGTTCACCATCTCAAGCCAACACACGCGTCCAGTTCCATCAATCAAAAGGCCAAGGTTCAAGGAACACGCTATACTCCCAGTCAACGCATCATACAGGATTCAAAAAGTCAACGAACCCAAAGATAAATGGGCCAGAATGCTAGGCCTTACCTCCAATTTTGGGGCTACCCCCCCTGGTTTGATTTTCTTTTTATATTTTATTTTCTCAATTGTTATGTTATTTATTTTTTTTATTTGTTTTAATTAATTAATTATTTTTACAAAAAATATGAAAAATATCATAAAAATCAGAAAAAGGCAAAAAATATATTTTTTATTTTAATTACTTCCATAAATAAATTACATGTAAATATTTAGTTTAATTAGGTTATAATTTTAATCCTTTTAATAACTAAAATCCAAAAATAGAATTAGGTTTAATTTTTATTCTTCTTAATTTCCCTTTTTATCATAATATTGCTTATTTTATTTATTTTCATAAATTAAATTAAATGTATATAAATAACTTAGATTTAAATTAGGTCAAAACTTAATATTTTCTTAATAACTTAAAAAAACATTAGAACTAGGGTTTAGCATTTTATTTTTAATTTCAATAAATTCTTTTTCTTTTAAATCTTAAAAAATACAAAAATACCAAAAACATTTAATCTTTAATTCTAATTAATTAATTCTTATTAACTTTAATTTCTTATGAAAGGGTCCAACGCCCATACCTTTAATTGTTAATTTCGCGCATTTTACTTTGTCGCTTATTATAATTATGTACATGTCCCAAAGCCTTGTAACAATTTTATTTCTCGCACTTTTATTGCTTTATTTATTTTCCGTCAAATCGGGTCCGGTTTAATTTTGGCGATGTGGACCCGCGCCATTTGTAACAGCCTTAGATTTATTTTCTCGCAAATATTTAACTGTTAAAAAGCATGCAAGAATGAATGTCCTAATTAAAATCAAGCGTAGAACACAACAAACATGACAAGACAAATAACTGAAACATGACACACAATTCGCACACACCACCCCTAGGGTACGCCTCACTGTTGCCTTTCGAAAGGTGATCGTCGAGTAGAGGATGTCTTAGTAAGTCCTCATGATCCGGGAACCTGGCATGAGGGTAGCTTCTAAGGTGTCTTCCCATTGCTCCGGTGATCACCACGTCCCTAAAACTCGAATTGACCCGAACACCTCCAACGGTGGTGCCACCTACCTCTCAATGGTGGGATGGCATTACTTTAAAGGATATTTACACAGACGAATTCCTTAGGGTAGGTAGACGACTCATGGATACTTGCTCTCTTCAAAAACAAATAAAAATCTTTTCACACCAACACTTTTCAAAAACTTTCAAAACAAACTTTTCAAACACTCTGACGTACGAGTTGAACTGAAACTTTTCAAAGAATATTTTTGAAACCCACATTGAAAAGCAAACAAACAATTTTGAAAACACATTGAGCAAGTATCTAAGAGCCCATGGATAACCATGGATAGAAAGGGTGCTAACACCTTCCCTTTCTATAATCTACCTCCCGAACCGAGAGCAATCTCTTTTAAGGAATTTTTCTGTGCTTTTGTCCTTTCCATTTGGAGAAAATAAAAGACGGTGGCGACTCTTGCTTACCGCGACATTTCGCGAACCAGCTTTAAAACAGTCAGTTCCAGATCCACCGATCACAGAACTGGCGACTCTGCTGGGGATATACTTTTAGTGAGGTATACCTTAGGGCTAGCTCATAACTATGTTTTCAATTGTCTTCCTTGCTTGCTTTATTATTGTGGGACTGTCTCGGGAGTTCTATAGATCCTAAACCCGGATCTGGGGATACCTTCTTAGAAAGTAGCAACAAGGCTGTGAGGGAACTGTGCGGGGTATACCGACATGGTTGAAGCAGTCTGCTACGTTGATGTGGCACTTTGGTGTGTACCGGTAACCCTTGAGTTCAGTCAAGGAGAGTACGGGGCCTCCATGTGGTGTCATGAAGCATCAACGGACCTTAGGAACCTTAATTGAACCATCTTGGCCTCTTTAGGGTAGTGAGATAACTGACTTTGGTGCAGTCCGTGGTTGGTTGATACTCGATACTACACTCAATTGAGGGTTGCTTTCCTGGAATATTTCGGTCGCCAGTTCAGTGGCTAAATCGAAACGATGAACAATGAAAGCAATCCCGTGATATTGGGAACCTTAGAACCCGGTTACTTTGATTAGGACAGGTTGAACCCACCAACTTCAAGAGGGTACTACCCAGACCCCATGCTGGCCTTAAACCTTAAGGGCTTGTCTTGTGTGCCTTGTGTGCCTTACATGTTTGTCTTTGTACATATCCGTGGTGTGTTTAATCATAGCATCATGACATCATCCAGCATCATATGCATTAACTAACCATTTCAGGGGTTCGAATTTTCATCTTTGTTCTTGTTTTGTAGGACATGGAAACTGTTCGTAGAAAGACAATTCAAATCAGTCTTGTAAGGATCCCTCCTCAGCTTAAGGAGCTTATATCCAGGATTCCCGAGAACTCTTCATTCAGTGAAAGGCATGGAAGCCTCATCAGCTTGGTCAACACCAACATTGAGGAAGATATGATAAGGGTCCTGTTCCAATTCTTTGACCCTCTGCATCACTGTTTCACCTTCTTGGACTATCAGTTGGTACCTACATTGGAGGAGTTCTCCCGACTCCTGAAGATCCCTATCCTTGATCAGCTACCCTTCAACGGTACAGAAAAGGAACCTAAGCTTGAAGAGATTGCTAAAGCCTTGCACCTACAGTCATCTGACCTCAAGGGACATTGGGAAGTTAGAAGTGGTATCAAAGGGTTCTTAGCCAGGTTTCTGTTTGAAAAGGCCTATGAATGTTGGAACTCCCTTGACTTACAAGCTTTTGAAGAGGTTGTGGCCCTTCTTGTTTATGGTTTGGTGTTGTTCCCTAACCCAGACCAGCTCGTTGATATCAATGCTGTCCAGATCTTTATGTCCAGGAATCCTATACCTATGTTGCTGGGGGACCTCCTTCACTCATGTTACACTCGAACCATGAGAAAAAGAGGTGTCCTTATGTGTTGCACTCCTCTCCTGGGAAAGTGGTTTATTTCGCACCTTCCACAATCAGTCCTGAAGAACGAGCGGGGTTTGAGATGGTCACAACGGTTGATGACTCTTACACATGCAGATATACATTGGTGCCCTAGGTCCAGGGAAGATGTCACTATCATTGATCGTTGCGGGGAGTATCCTAATGTTCCTTTACTTGGAATCAGAGGGGGTATTACTTATAGCCCATGCCTGGCTTGGAGACAATTTGGCTATGCTCGGAGGGATGGTCCTCATGACATGTTGATTCCTGACATAGTTTTTGACTTCGACAACGATACTCAAGGACTTCGCCAGAGATTTATCAGAGCTTGGAGGATGCCTAGTAGGATAGACAGCAAGACACTGGGGCACAGGAACTCCATCCCTTTGGAGCCTTACCTCAAGTGGGTACGAGCCCGCTCTCAGAAGTTAGTAATGCCTTATCCTCACATGCTTCCAGTAATCAAAGAGCCTGCCTTGGAAGGAGAGGTGTCTCACGTTATTCAGCACCCTGATATGCCCACATCCTGGGAAGAGATGCAGAAGAGCTGGATCCAGCTTAAGGAAGAGCGGAATTCTCTTGAGACTAGTTTGCATGCCAGTGAAAAGAAGGTCTTGGAGCTCACCCGCCTGTTGCATGAGGAAAGGAACCTCAACACTTACATAGCTCCAAAGAAGATGCGCAACATATTTTGGGATTGATTTGATCTTTTTGTACTTTTGCCCATGAGGCTTTGATGTATTAAACAATGATTTTCTTAATAATAACGTGTGTTCCTTTTGGTCTACAACAAATTTGAATTTTCGAACTCTTGAATGCATTGCATAAACACATATCATTCATCATGTGCATCATAGGTACTCTTCTTTTCAGGTTGTTTACTGTTCTTCGCTGTTTATTTCAGCATCATGAATCCTGAATCATCAACCGAGGCATCTATCAAGGCTCTTCAGGCGCAGAACGTCCAATTTCAGGCGCAGAACGCCCAATTTCAGGAGCTGATCAAGGGCTTGGCTCAGGGTCAACAAGAGTTGAAGACCATGCTTCTGAAGAAGACTAAGAAGAAGAGGAGGACTGTGCTATTTAACACTGGGCGCAGACTCGGGAACACCTTGGTTGAAGCTGAAAGGACTCCTCCATCTGTGGAGGAAGGTAGTCACCAAGAAAGGGAGGTCCCTACTCCTGTGGGCTCTGATACTGAAACAGACTTCAACGACGAACATTACCCTCCTGCTGAAGACCGGTACAAACAGCTTGAAGACAGATTAAAGGCTATAGAAGTTCAGCGGGTGCCTGGATTGGATTTCGGAGACTTGGGGTTATCTACTGGGGTGGTGATCCCACACAAGTTCAAAACACCTGCCTTCGTGAAGTATGATGGGGCTTCCTGTCCCAAGATGCACCTCCGTTCTTATGTAAGGAAGATCCAGCCTTACACAGCAGACAAGAACCTTTGGATCCACTTCTTCCAGGAGAGTCTTTCAGGGACTCACCTCGATTGGTTCTATCAGCTGGATGGAATCAGCATTCGTAACTGGGAGGATTTGGCCACTGCTTTTTACAAGCAGTATCAATATAATTCCGACCTCGCTCCTACGCGTACCCAACTCCAGGGTATGTCGCTAGGGTCGGGTGAAGGTTTTAAGGAGTATGCCCAGAAATGGAGAGACCTGGCTGGCAGGGTGCAGCCACCATTGACGGACCGGGAGCTGGTAGATATGTTTTTGGGGACCCTATCTGGTCCATTTTTCAATCATCTCATTGGTAATTCCTCTGCTGGGTTTACTGATCTGATCCTGACTGGTGAAAGGATCGAGGCCGGTATAAAATCAGGGAAGATACAGAAAGTTGCCTCCTCCAGTACTGAGAAGAAACCCTTCAAAAAGGAGGCTAGTGCTGTATATAGCTCCCGGAGAACAGAGCGGCCTGAACGCCACCAATCTGTCAGTGCGGTAATGATTGCCAAACCTGCTGCCGCTCCTCGGCCAACTAATCCTCAAAAGTTTGAAAGACCCCGGAGAGAGTTTACCCGGTTAATCATGACCTTATCACAGATCCTGCCACAGTTGCTATCCACCAATTTAGTGACTGTCAGGGAGGCTCCAAAGTTTCCCAATACTGCATCCCCCAAGTTTAATCCAAATGCTCGCTGTGCTTACCACTCTGATAGCCCGGGGCATAGCACAGATGACTGTTGGGCCCTAAAGAATAAGGTTCAAGACCTCATTGATGCAAAGGAAATACAATTTGAGGCGCCCGAGAGGCCGAATGTTGTAACTGCTCCCATGCCCCGGCATGGAGTGAATGCTGTTGAGGAGGATTTGTATGTAGCTTCGGTGGATGATGTTGCTACTCCGTTGCTGACGGTCAAGAGGAACCTGTTGCTAGCCGGTTTATTTCCGGGATGTAGCGAAGGTTGCCCTCTATGTGTTGCTTCCCCTGCTGGTTGTTCTCTGCTGAAGTCAGGCGTCCAAAGCCTGATAGATAGTAGAGAGATTTTGTTCAGAAAGACTGTGGTTCCTGCTGCTCCTGTTGAAGAAGTGTCGATCGTTACCATCTTCAACAACCATTCCAAGGCTCCTTCAAAGAAGTCTGTCCAAATTTTGCCAGTTCACAAGAGTGCTCCCATCACCATTACTGTTCCGGGGCCTATCCCTTACAAATCTGATAAGGCTGTCCCATGGCATTATGGGGCGGATGTTTATGTTCTGGGTGTGAAACAAGAGTTCAACATTGATACTGGTGTCTCCAACATCACTGGGCCTGCTAAGGTCACTCGTAGTGGAAGACTGTTCTCGCCAGACATTGCTCCTCCGGTAATTCATAGGCCTTTGATCTTCACACCTGCCAGGGTGCCTGTTTCTCCCCCTAACCAAGTATCCACCCCTGCTACTGAGTCATCTGATACTCGAGGCAAGGGGATTGCTGCTGATGTGCCTGCCAGGACGGAGGCACCAAAGACCATTGTTGAGGCTTCCAAGCAGGAAATGGAAGAAATCCTCAAGATAATAAAGAAAAGTGATTTCAACGTTGTAGAACAGCTGGGGCACACCCCCTCTAAAATCTCCATGTTGTCACTGCTGCTGTGTTCAGAGGCCCACGCAAAGGCTCTGATTGCTTTCTTAAAGACAGCCCACGTACCCCAAGAGACGTCTGCTGACCAGTTCACCGACTGTGTGGCCAACCTAACCGCTGATAATGGCCTGGGTTTCTCTGATGCCGATCTGACAGCAAAGGGGAAGAACCATAATGATGCCCTGCATGTCTCCATTGAATGCAGGGGCACTACTCTTGCTCATGTGCTGGTTGACACAGGTTCTTCATTAAACGTGCTACCCAAGAAGGCTCTGGATAGGCTGGATTGTGAGGGTCTAGAGCTCAAACCAACTCACATTGTTGTCCGGGCCTTTGACGGGTCCAAAAGAATGGTACATGGTGAGGTGGACATCCCAATCAGGGTTGGGTCACAGGTATTTGATTCAAAATTCTATGTGATGGACATCCATCCGTCCTATTCTTGTTTGCTGGGCCGCCCGTGGATCCACAAGGCTGGAGTTGTGACCTCCACATTGCATCAGAAGCTCAAGTACCCGGTCAGGGGGAAGATCGTAACAGTGCAAGGGGAAGAGGAGTACATGGTCAGCCACCTCAACTCCTTCAGATACGTAGAGATGGATGGGGAGTTCATTGAAACCCCCTTTCAACATTTTGAGGAAGTACCACAAACCCTGGCAGCAGCAGAAGCAGATGAAGAGGTTTCTCCTATGAAGATGGCCTCCTTAAAGGACGCCCGGGCTGTGATCGAAAAAGGTGAATGTGCAAACTGGGGCAAGCTCCCTGATCTTACTCCTAAGACTAACAAGTTTGGGCTGGGTTTCACCACAGAAGCTCAGAAAGCGGTGCGCAAGGCGAGAATTGGAAGACCTCTTGTGCTCATCACCCACTCAGAAGTGAATGCTATTGGAGAGGAAGTCAAAGTGGAAGAGTCAGAGTTCGATAGCTGGATCTACCCGACGACCGACGGTGGATTGACCAATTGGACTGCTAAAGATTTTACACCCATAACTTTTGTTCCCCAGTAATGAATTTCTTTGTTTTTGATTTGTAATAAACAATAATTTGAAACTATATGGCCCGGTGTCTTACCCGGGGCACCGTGGTTTTGTTTATGAGGGCTTTTGTTTGTCACTGTCATATATCATGAATAAAAGCATTGGACGTTTTTCCCATTTCAAATTTTGCGCTCCTTTTCTTTCCTTTCTTTACATATTGCAAAACAGCTGTATTTACACACACACTCACTCATACAGGTTTCAATCCACTCTGGATCTCACTGGTAACGACTCTGCTACTACCAGTTATGACTTCGAAAATCCGATCAACTTAGCCGAAGACGAAGGTGAAGATGATTGCGAAGTGCCTGGTGAACTTGCAAGACTGTTACAACAGGAAGAGAGGGCAATTCAACCCCATGAAGAGCCAGTGGAAATAATAAACTTGGGTACTGAGGAAGACAAGAAAGAGGTGAAGATTGGTGCCAACCTAGAACTCAGCGTGAAGCAACGGTTGACTCAGATGCTGCATGACTATAAAGAAATCTTTGCCTGGTCCTACGAAGATATGCCCGGATTAGATACCGACATTGTGGTCCATCACTTACCAACTAAAGAAGATTGCCCTCCGGTTAAGCAAAAGGTCCGCCGTATGCGTCCAGAGATGTCTGAGAAGATTAAAGCCGAGGTTATGAAGCAGTTTGATGCCGGGTTTCTTGCAGTGACTTCTTACCCTCAGTGGGTTGCTAACGTGGTGCCGGTACCTAAGAAGGACGGCAAGGTCAGAATGTGTGTCGATTACAGGGATCTGAACAGGGCCAGCCCCAAGGATGACTTCCCTCTACCTCACATTGATGTCCTTGTTGATAATACAGCTCAGCATAAAGTGTTCTCTTTCATGGATGGTTTTTCAGGCTACAATCAGATCAAGATGGCTCCTGAAGACATGGAAAAGACTACATTTGTTACTCAGTGGGGCACCTTCTGCTACAAAGTCATGCCTTTTGGACTAAAGAATGCTGGGGCAACCTACCAACGTGCCATGGTTGCTTTATTTCATGACATGATCCATCATGAGATAGAAGTGTATGTTGACGACATGATCGCTAGGTCCCAGACTGAGGAAGAACACCTTGATCATCTACAGAAACTGTTTGACCGTTTGAAACTGTACAAGCTGAGGTTGAATCCGAATAAGTGCACCTTCGGGGTAAGATCGGGAAAGTTGCTAGGCTTCGTGGTAAGTGACAAGGGAATTCAAGTGGACCCTGCTAAGGTCAAAGCCATTCAAGAGATGCCAGTTCCTAAGACAGAGAAGGAAGTCAGAGGCTTTCTAGGACGTCTGAATTACATTGCTCGGTTCATCTCACACTTAACTGCTACCTGTGAACCAATCTTCAAGCTGCTGAAGAAAGATCAGGTAGTACGCTGGAATGATGAATGTCAGGCTGCTTTTGACAGAATCAAAGAATATCTCCAAGAACCACCCATCCTTATGCCACCAGTTGAAGGGAGACCTTTGATACTTTACCTGACAGTGCTTGATAATGCAATGGGGTGTGTGCTGGGGCAGCATGACGAGTCTGGCCGAAAAGAGCATGCCATTTATTACCTTAGCAAAAAGTTTACCGACTGTGAGACCCGATACTCACTGCTTGAGAAAACTTGCTGCGCTTTGGTATGGGCTGCTCGCCGGCTGAGACAGTATATGCTGACTCACACTACCTTGTTGATTTCAAAAATGGATCCTATAAAGTACATATTCGAAAAGCCTGCTCTGTCTGGGAGAATTGCAAGATGGCAGATGATCTTGACGGAATACGACATTCAGTACACGACCCAAAAAGCCATCAAGGGAAGTGTATTGGCAGACCACTTAGCACATCAAGTTGTGGATGACTACCAATCAATGAACTTCGAGTTTCCAGATGAAAGCATTATGATAGTAACTGACTGTGAAATACCTGGACCGGATGAAGGACCTGAACCAGGATCCCGATGGTCTATGCATTTTGACGGAGCATCCAACGCTTTGGGAAATGGTATTGGCGCCATCATCATATCTCCACAAGGTACTCATACTCCACTCACCACCCGGCTGTGTTTCAACTGTACCAACAACATGGCGGAGTATGAAGCGTGTATCATGGGTCTTCAAGCTGCGATCGACCTAAGGATCAAATTTTTGAGTGTCTTCGGAGATTCCGCTCTTGTGATCAATCAGATCAAAGGAGAGTGGGATACGAAACACCCAAACTTGATTCCTTACAGAGAATGTGTGTTGGCCCTGATCCCCCACTTCACAGAGATAACATTTGAGCACTTTCCAAGAGAAGAGAATCAGTTGGCGGACGCGTTAGCTACAATGTCTTCAATGTTCAAGGTTAAATGGGATAATGAAGCTCCCCGGATCATCATCTGGAAACTGGACGAACCGGCATACTGTTGTGATCTCGAAACTGAATTGGTGACTGAGAAGCCTTGGTACCACGAAGTGAAGAGATATCTGGAAACTCGGGAATACCCTGAAGGTGCTTCTGTCAATGATAGGAAATTCCTAAGGAGGTTTGCAACCAAGTTCTTCCTAAGCAACGGCATCTTGTACAAGCGAAACCATGATTCAACCTTACTGCGTTGTGTGGATAAGACTGAAGCAGAAAGAATCATGGAAGAGCTGCATGAAGGGACCTTTGGTACACATTCCAGTGGACACACTATGGCTAAGAAAATCCTACGGGCAGGATACTATTGGTCCACAATGGAAGCTGACTGCTACCAACATTCCAGGACATGCCACAAGTGCCAGATTTATGCAGATAAAGTGCATGTTCCTCCGGTTCCCCTGAATGTTATGACTGCACCTTGGCCGTTTACAATGTGGGGCATAGACATGATCGGCGAGATAAAACCTACGGCATCCAATGGACATCGCTTCATCCTAGTGGCGATTGATTATTTTACGAAGTGGGTTGAGGCAGCATCCTATGCTACGGTAACCAAGACTGTTGTGGCACGGTTCATTCGGCACAACCTGATTTGTCGGTACGGTGTCCCTGAGCGGATTATTACAGATAACGGTACCAATCTGAACAATAAGATGATCGCTGAGCTCTGCGAACAGTTCAAGATACAGCACCACAATTATTCTCCTTACAGACCGAAGATGAATGGGGCTGTAGAAGCAGCTAATAAAAACATCAAGAAGATCGTACAGAAGATGACAGTAACGTATAAAGATTGGCACGAGATGTTACCGTTCGCTCTGCATGGGTATCGTACCTCAGCTAGGACGTCAACCGGGGCAACTCCTTTCTCTCTGGTTTATGGCATGGAGGCAGTCTTGCCGATCGAAGTACAAATTCCTTCTCTCCGGATAATGAAGGATGCAAATCTGAATGAAGATGATTGGATCCAGACACGACTTGATCAGCTCAACCTTATTGACGAAAAGAGACTTGCTGCTATCTGTCATGGTCAGACGTATCAGAAACGAATGATCAGGGCATTTAACAAAAAGGTCAGACCACATGAATATCAAGTCGGGGATCTGGTGATCAAGCGAATCATCCTTCCTCAGAGTGATCCAAGGGGCAAATGGACCCCTACGTACGAAGGGCCATTTGTGGTTAAACATGTGTTCTCAGGAGGAGCAATGATATTAACCAACATGGATGGTGACGACCTTCCTCACCCCGCCAATGCAGACATAGTTAAAAAATACTACGCATGAAAAAAGACCCGCTAGGCTGACATGTCTAGGCAAAAATTAGGGCTTCCCGTCGAACCAAAAGGGTTCGGGCAAAATGAAGGGATGAAAATGAAAAATCTGTACACCCGGCAAGTCGAAAACCTGAAAAGGCGGCTTGGGCAAAAATGGGTATCCCGGTGGACTGAAAACCCGAAAGGGCAGTCCAGGCAAAATTAGGGATAAAAGCGTAATACTATGTCTCATTGGATCATCGTGCATCCAGAATCCGGTATCTACATCAAGTTCAGACGGCATCGATCAGTCAGCTTCACCCTCAACCAAGGTCATCAAGTGATGAGATGCTCGGAGTTATAAAGGCAATAGCAGAGTTGAAACCCAGTGGATCATTCATCTTTCACACAGCTGTTTTATTTTCTTTTGGACAAAACTTGTATAAACTCTTTTGCTCGGCGACGTTTCTCTTACTAGGATGTCAGCCTCTTGTACACAAAACGCCTATTCACAGGCTATTCAAAATCAATACAAATATACTTTTCAGTTAAACGTGCCAACTGTGTTTTCTTTTTCTGTTTTGTTTTGCGAAGAACGTCCAAGGTTCAATTTGTGATATATGCATTGACAATAATTTGATAGCTCATAAATATTTGCATACGAAACAAAGAATTAATTGCAGGTGACACTAGAAACAGGGGCAATAAAGAGTTGTCTGAGCAGTCTAATTGTTCTATCCTCCAAGGTACCAAGGTAGGTTCAGCTAAAGAACCTAACCAGGCATCTTAAATTCCCCAGAGAGTGAGACAGCAAGTCAGTGCATTCTTCTCCAAGCAGAGTTAACAAGTCTCAAGGAAATTGGGTATCCTCCAGCAGATCCCAACATTCCCTAGCAGCATATATTCTTAACAAGCATCCCCGGCAGTCTTGGTCTAAAGATTGTTCCCCGGCGGCATACATCAACATTCAAAGGAATCACTTCCCCAGCATATCAAAATTCCCCAGGAGAGTCCAATTAGTTTCCCCAGGAAAATTGGAATTCATATCCCCAAACAGTAAGCTTATCCCCAGTAAATTCTGGAAGCTTATCCCTCGCACAGCACGAACGCGTCGTCCGGCTTGATTTAAAGAGTTATTTCCTTAACAGGATATAACTGGGTTATCCTCAGCCAAGAGCCACGGAAAGGTCGTCGTCAACGTAGTTCTTTCCTATCCCCAGCGAAGTCTATTCATACTTCCAACAACAAGACATCCTCAGCAAGTTACTATCAACATTCAGCAAGGCATCCCTCTTCCCACAGAGTATTGCTTCCCAGCATGATCGCTAGAGTATCTTTTCTCCCCGCAGAATCTTCCATTCGCCAAGTTTATTCCGCAACGGAGTCATCTTCTCCTACCGGTATCCTTGCAGTTATCATCCCCAGCGGAAGCAAAATCTATTCTTCGACATCAGCCCAGGATACAACTTCCCGGCACCCGTCAAGGATTCACTTTCCTAGACAAAAACATACATAAAACATCACATACATCATTATAGCATGCATGTACACATCATATCTTACAAATCTCATTTATGTTGAGAACATCATTGCTTGATCCATATCATGCATTGCATATGACTGACTTTTACCTTTCAGGAAAGATCCAGCTAAGTTCTCAAGCTACATTTCAAGACCTAGACCGGTTCAGTTAAATCGTCCCAAGATTTTCCTGATGCTTATCCAGTCAAAGGCCTTCTCTGGTTCAGTCAGATCGACCCTAAGATCTCCCTGATGCTTGTCCAGTTGAAGACATTTCAAGACCTAGACCGGTTCAGTTAAATCGTCCCAAGATTTTCCTGATGCTTATCCAGTCAAAGGCCTTCTCTGGTTCAGTCAGATCGACCCTAAGATCTCCCTGATGCTTGTCCAGTTGAAGACATTTCAAGACCTAGACCGGTTCAGTTAAATCGTCCCAAGATTTTCCTGATGCTTATCCAGTCAAAGGCCTTCTCTGGTTCAGTCAGATCGACCCTAAGATCTCCCTGATGCTTATCCAGTTGAAGACATTTCAAGACCTAGACCGGTTCAGTTAAATCGACCCTAAGATTTTCCTGATGCTTATCCAGTCAAAGGCCTTCTCTGGTTCAGTCAGATCGACCCTAAGATCTCCCTGATGCTTATCCAGTTGAAGACATTTCAAGACCTAGACCGGTTCAGTTAAATCGACCCTAAGATTTTCCTGATGCTTATCCAGTCAAAGGCCTTCTCTGGTTCAGTCAGATCGACCCTAAGATCTCCCTGATGCTTATCCAGTTGAAGACATTTCAAGACCTAGACCGGTTCAGTTAAATCGACCCTAAGATTTTCCTGATTCTTACCCAGTCAAAGGCCTCTCTGGTTCAGTCAGATCGACCCTAAGATCTCCCTGATTCTTATCCCAGTAGAAGACACCCCATATTTTTCTCAACGAGCGTTGTTGAAGTTAAAATCCCCCAGATTTTTCTCAACGAGCGTTGTTGAAGTTAAAATCCCCCAGATTTTTCTCAACGAGCGTTGTTGAAGTTAAAGACACCCAAGATTTTTCTCAACAAGCGTTGTTGAAGTTAAAGTCACCCAAGATGTTTTTCTCAACAAGCGTTGTTGAAGTTAAAGTCGCCCAAGGTTCTCTTACCATTCATGCTAAGGTAGTAACCATCCCTGGTTCTTTCATCGCCGTTTGAAGCTCCAGACTCAGCTCCTGTAACCAGTCAGGACACATCTATACCAGGCATCTAAACATCAGCTCCTGCAACGTGTCAGGTACTCATTTTCTGTTTTGCAGGTATACAGGTTCTCGCCAAGGAATCTCTTACGCAATCAAAACATCCAGATGGCATCTATAAGCCCATTCCACCATCACTGCTACCATGTGAGCGCAAATTTCTGGGCACTCTAGTGTCCAATCATCTTCTACCCTCGGATTACGAAAGGCACGTCCGCCAATCTGCATCCTTAGGTCTAAGAAGATTGAACAGGGGCAACTGTTGTACCCCAAAATTTGCCCTCCCATATTCTTCAAGAAATTGCCAAGCCAAGTCACAAAACTCCTCCAAGGGTTGCACAGTCCAACTATCTCCTAAACAGTCAAAATTAGGGTTTGAGTCTGATCAAGAAAAGGAAGTGTTCAAAGGCTCAATCAAGTCTCATATGCTTACAAACATGGTCAAGCATCCTCATATCAAGTTTCAAGGCATTCAGCTCAAGATTGCACAGTCAAAACCCTAAATTGCACTACAGTCAACTGTAGGGGCAAAATGGTCATTTGACAGTCAAAAGTTCAAATTTTTGGTCAACATATCATTTTGAAGCCACAAACATCATTTGATCAATGCTTGATCATGATTCTCAAAATTTGGCTCAGAAATCATCAAAGATGCAAAAGTTACTATATTTGGACAGCTGAAAAAGTCAACTGAAATTGACCAGGGCATAACTTTCACATGGATTATCAGAAAAATTCCATCCAAAGCTCATTTTGAAGAGAAAGACATTTCCTACAACTCATCTTCATACTTCAAGTCCAAGAAATGCTCTCACAAAAAGTTATCAATTTCAACATTATAGGTCATTTTCAAAAGTCAACAAAAAGGGACTTTAAGTCAAAGACCATAACTTGAGATTGGTAAATCAAAATGACATGGGACCAAAGGCATTGGTTAGAGGACTCAAAGACCTTTCCAAAATGTCCAAGAACATGTGAAAAGCTTAAAAATTGAGCAAGTTATGCCTTGTAGAAGTTGGGAAATTTTTGTGAAATGACAAAAGTCAACTATCCTTGAAACTTCAATTTTTGACAAAAGGGCCCACTTTCTTCCACTTGATTCAGCCTTGTCATGCCACACACGTGTCCCATGATTAATTTCAAGACCAAATATTGATTTTTCTATTTTATTTAATTTTTGATAATTTAATTCATTTTAAATCTTTAAAAATTCAAATAAAATTCAAAAGTCAATGAAATAGTGTCATTTGAATTGGGATAGCTTCCATATATCATGTGCCAGCTCACAAACTCATGCTAGGGTAGATTATACACTAAGTCTTGGTCTTGGCTTAAAAGAAGGAAAAGTTTGTTAATGAAAAAGACCTAAGACCAATTCTCTCATGGGCATGGATAAAGGCCAACTAATGACCTAATTTCCTTCCATCATAAGCACTGAGTCAAACCCTAAGCCTTGGACACCATATGCTGCGCTCAAAAGCTGATTGAAGACTTGAAAAATTGGCCATATAACTCAAATCTGAAATCAAGGTTCTAGGTGGATTTAAGTCCTAAGATTGATTCTAATAGCTTCCAAAAACTCTCCTGATCACGTTCCAATCAACAACAACAACAAAAACCTCAAGAATTGGTACAATGACTCAAAACTGTACAGAGGAAAATTTGGAATTGCACATCACGATTTATGCATCCTTTGCCATTTTTATTTGTTGATTCATGTTTGTTGTGAGTTTTTGAAGCTAACTAACACCATTAATTACGTTTTTCTGTGCTATACGAGATTATACCATAACTGATTTTTAGGGTTTCAGAGTTCTTGAATTGGGGTTTTTCACCCAAGGCAAAATCATGACCCAAGACTAAGACCACGAAGTTCAACGCGTCTGGACGATTAGAATGGTGTACTCGCGATGAATTTATGACCAGTAGAATCCTATTCGCTATTTTTTGATATGGCCTCTATGGCAACGGGTAAAAACCGTTGCTGTTTGTTTTCATGTTTCAGGAAATAAAAAAGAAAACGAAGACGATGATGCGTTGGCAAGCAGTGGTTGGGTGTTTCAAATTTGCGCGCGTTCCAAATAACTAACCCACGTTTTCTCTTATTATATTCATTGTTTATTTATATATCAAATAAGTCAATTGGCACAGGTGGTTGATGCAAGCGCTAGCAATCCCCTTGACCTGGGTTCGAACCCCAGGTCTTTCACATGTTCCATATCATTTTTCATCAATTAATCTCATGCAACACACCCTTGTGGATCACCATACGTTCACCATCTCAAGCCAACACACGCGTCCAGTTCCATCAATCAAAAGGCCAAGGTTCAAGGAACACGCTATACTCCCAGTCAACGCATCATACAGGATTCAAAAAGTCAACGAACCCAAAGATAAATGGGCCAGAATGCTAGGCCTTACCTCCAATTTTGGGGCTACCCCCCCTGGTTTGATTTTCTTTTTATATTTTATTTTCTCAATTGTTATGTTATTTATTTTTTTTATTTGTTTTAATTAATTAATTATTTTTACAAAAAATATGAAAAATATCATAAAAATCAGAAAAAGGCAAAAAATATATTTTTTATTTTAATTACTTCCATAAATAAATTACATGTAAATATTTAGTTTAATTAGGTTATAATTTTAATCCTTTTAATAACTAAAATCCAAAAATAGAATTAGGTTTAATTTTTATTCTTCTTAATTTCCCTTTTTATCATAATATTGCTTATTTTATTTATTTTCATAAATTAAATTAAATGTATATAAATAACTTAGATTTAAATTAGGTCAAAACTTAATATTTTCTTAATAACTTAAAAAAACATTAGAACTAGGGTTTAGCATTTTATTTTTAATTTCAATAAATTCTTTTTCTTTTAAATCTTAAAAAATACAAAAATACCAAAAACATTTAATCTTTAATTCTAATTAATTAATTCTTATTAACTTTAATTTCTTATGAAAGGGTCCAACGCCCATACCTTTAATTGTTAATTTCGCGCATTTTACTTTGTCGCTTATTATAATTATGTACATGTCCCAAAGCCTTGTAACAATTTTATTTCTCGCACTTTTATTGCTTTATTTATTTTCCGTCAAATCGGGTCCGGTTTAATTTTGGCGATGTGGACCCGCGCCATTTGTAACAGCCTTAGATTTATTTTCTCGCAAATATTTAACTGTTAAAAAGCATGCAAGAATGAATGTCCTAATTAAAATCAAGCGTAGAACACAACAAACATGACAAGACAAATAACTGAAACATGACACACAATTCGCACACACCACCCCTAGGGTACGCCTCACTGTTGCCTTTCGAAAGGTGATCGTCGAGTAGAGGATGTCTTAGTAAGTCCTCATGATCCGGGAACCTGGCATGAGGGTAGCTTCTAAGGTGTCTTCCCATTGCTCCGGTGATCACCACGTCCCTAAAACTCGAATTGACCCGAACACCTCCAACGGTGGTGCCACCTACCTCTCAATGGTGGGATGGCATTACTTTAAAGGATATTTACACAGACGAATTCCTTAGGGTAGGTAGACGACTCATGGATACTTGCTCTCTTCAAAAACAAATAAAAATCTTTTCACACCAACACTTTTCAAAAACTTTCAAAACAAACTTTTCAAACACTCTGACGTACGAGTTGAACTGAAACTTTTCAAAGAATATTTTTGAAACCCACATTGAAAAGCAAACAAACAATTTTGAAAACACATTGAGCAAGTATCTAAGAGCCCATGGATAACCATGGATAGAAAGGGTGCTAACACCTTCCCTTTCTATAATCTACCTCCCGAACCGAGAGCAATCTCTTTTAAGGAATTTTTCTGTGCTTTTGTCCTTTCCATTTGGAGAAAATAAAAGACGGTGGCGACTCTTGCTTACCGCGACATTTCGCGAACCAGCTTTAAAACAGTCAGTTCCAGATCCACCGATCACACCAAGGTGCAACTTTATTTCCTTATAGTACGAGCATTTTCAGGGGTTACACCTAATTTACTAAGCGCCCATGGATGGGATGTTAAGTCCTTCGAATCCCTAAGGTTGACGTTGGATATTTTAATTCAACATATACAAATAATTTTTAATCAAAAAACAAAATAAATATGATAATGTCTTATGTTAGAGATTTCATCACAGTGTAGGGAAGACCCATGGTGACCATGGCATTGTTGAATGTGTGTTTTGTAGTAGTGCAGTCACGAGTTGGACAGAGTCTTCAGACCGGTTCTCACCAGAAAAGGATGGTTGAGCAGGCACAGTTTCACGCACCCCAACATTGTGGTAGAGATTTTGTGGTTGTTGAGGATGTACAAGCTCCTGAGGAGGTACATGTGCCTATGCCTGAGGAGGTACATGTAACCGTTGTTGTGGAGGTTGTAACACTTGAGGCCGAAAAGGGCGAGAAGTGGTTGCACCGCATGTAACACCCGAGACCTAAGAGGGGAAAGGCGGTTGTCACATTGGAATGGGAGGGGTCCCGAGGCTATGCATGTATGGAACTGCATGGTTGAAGGAAGACTTATAAGGATTAATTGGTACTACCTATACTAACAAGATGCATCTTCTTTTCGGTAGTCCAATAGTCCAAACTCCAAGCGTAGGATAGTACCATCAAGGCCAAAGAGAACCACTAAGAAATTATTTAGGGTTTTGATTATTTATTAATGTTTTTGGCCTTTTGAGGCAAGCAAACAAAATAAGAGCAAAAGATAAAGCCAAAAATAAAGATGACATGAATGTAAATGGCTTGAATAATAAATGACAAGAAAGATAAATGTCATAAAGTAAATTGCATTAATGTAAAAATGAAGAAAAGTAAAGTTAGCATAATTGATGAAGTTAATGTTAGTGTTAGAAGTTAATCAACCAATTCAGAATAATTTAGCGCTACGCTATGCAATCGTAAGTGGACTTATGTAGAAGTCACACATTTGTGAGGTCGGTCAATAAAAATTTATATGTCATACATGCTAGAGAAATGACACAAAGTCGTTCCCCTAAAACATGTAACACAAGTCAAAACATAAATAAAAAATAAGAATAAGAAGAAAGAGATGGAGAATTGATCAAGCACTAAGGAAAGGGGATTGGATCATTAGTTCTATCGATCTTCTTCATGGTACCTTGGTACAAACTTATCGTCAATCCAAAGTATAAAAACTGGTCAAATGATTAGTTAATGATAGGTTTGAAATGAGGAAAGTTTATCAAGCACCAATCCAAAGTCCAATTGAACAAGATGAAATTTTAATCAACCAAAATTGATCAAGTCAACCAAAAGTGAGAACCATCAATCATCAAAAACAATAAAAAATAATACTAAAATGAATTTAAAATGATTTTAAATGATTTAATAATGAAAAATAAAGAGAAAATTGAAAAGATGCTTTAAAACATCAAATAAACAGCCATAAAAATTTGAGTGTGTGAGAGGTAGCCCACATATGAATTGAATGTTCAATATGTGGTGCAAATGAAAGTGATGGTTAACTAAAAAGAGAAGAAAAAGTATGTCTTCCATTTCAATTCTAGATTATAGACATCATCTACATTATTATAGTTTTAGGATGCATAAGTGATGTAAAACACACATTACCTAAATCAATGGCATTAATTCGAGTTTTGGTAGACTCTAAAAATGTTGAAATCAAACTCAAAGTAATAATCCTATTTTGTAATAATTTATCGAATAGTTCTAAAACTCTGCCATGGTGAAATTTCACATATTACTTTTGAATACCAACGTTGAAAATGAAATTTTTAACAAGAGGAAAATAAAACTCAAATTTGTCAATTTTAAAGATTACCATTTTTAGTTATGATGACCAGAGGATTCTCATACTTCTGTTTGATGTAATTCATTATGCTTCTCATCCCTTATGGTACTACTATATACAACCATAGAGAATTTGCCTGCAAATTACAATTTAAATTTTAGTCATAGTCTATAAAATACAATATACTCGTATGAGTACAAATTAAGCACTAGATCTCAAGTTAGTAAACAAACAACTCTACATTCTAATATAACATAACATACCTTTTCTCCAATAATCTCAGTACCATTGAAAGCTGAAGGAGTCAAACACACACATAAGTTAAATAATCATTTTGGGGTAATTTCGTTAAACAAAATATAAATATTCAAGAAAATTAAAGGGATTGTTTAACAAGTTCATTTTTTTTAAGAGCATGTAACTTACGAACGGTAAGAACACCAGCATCTACAATGTAGTCGTGAAGCTTATGCATTGCATAAAATGTAGTGTAATGGTTGATACCAACAAAATCTAATGAACCCTTAACAAGACTAGTTTGAGATTTAGAAAATTTTGGTAGCCTTGTCCCTACTCTACTTTTCATTGAATTTGGATAATCTCCAAAAATCAATGGGTCAAGAAACCTGCGAAGGAAGATTCGTAACAACTTTAGTTATCAATAAAGTTATAATTGTATTTATAGCATATAGATATGTTTGTGAAGTTTTCAAATCCTACTCAACTGACAGAAGTCGATATTATTAGATTAGACGTCATGACCAGAGTTCGAACTCTGGTAGTCACGGTTGTGTGTGTGAGTTTCTAGTAGTTATTACCACCTCATATACAGACTAGAAAAATATGCCTATGACCTATAATTTCTAGAGTCAACAAAAGCAGCATTACAAGCCAAGGGTAAAATCTAAGCCTCTTTGAGTTGCTTCAATGTCTTCTTTAGAATTTGTTGCTGACTCAAACCAAATTACATCTAAAGATATACCTACAGATCCACCTTGAATTTTCTGCGAAAGAACACCGCTATTTAGTTCTCCAAACTTTTTTTCTGTAAGATACTTTTATGACATTACCTGATATTTTTTCCTATAAATATCTGCTACCATTGCATGAGAAAGAAGGACATTATGAGCCACAATATAAGGTTCAGTAGCAGAGTTCCCAGTTCTACAAAGCGAGTGAAGAAGAATTGAGCATCTTATCATACCCCATCATAGCAAATGTATGAGGCTCATTGAATGTGATTCAGTGTTTCACTCTGTCTCCGAATTTTTGAAAGCATGTCTCGGCATATGTTGTAAAGTCTTTTCTGTTGCAAAAAAGTACTAAAGATTTATATTGTAATACTAATATATATTATCAAGGTAGTAATTAATATGTCAAAAAAAGACCATTTTACACAATATCACACAACATTACTACGCATCATTCCACATACTCATCTTACACATAAAAGACCATTTTCACACAAAAGGAAAAATCCTTCATCCAAATAATCAGGTAATGTACCAAAAGAAAGTTTTATGTGATAGAAAATATTTTTAGCCACCCGTAAGTTTAAACGACGCGTCAAACAGACACCCGAGCAAAAAGTTATGAATTTTTAAAGTTTATAAAAATTTCAGTTCAGTACAGTGATAATCGAATACCTACAGGAAGGTAACCGGTTACACCCTCTGTAACCAGAAAAAAAACGTTACTGTCTTGATTTGGGAACCGGTTCCCTCCATAGCAGTAATTGATTCCCCCTCATAGATTTGTCACCCAGACCCAAATTTTCACATGGGAACCGGTTACCTCTAGGATGGTAACCGGTTACACCTGCTGCCAGTTCAAAAATTCTGCAACATTTTCATAATACGATTTCCACTTCTCAAAACCCCAAAACTCCAATTTTGCAACCAAAATCAAATTCCTCATTACCAACTGTTGTACCCCAAAATTTGCCCTCCTCTTTTTCACAAGGAATCACAGCTTCGGGCTTTTCCTGATTTTTCAGATTGGCTCAAGAATCAGTCAAACAGACTTTTTCTTATCAGTCTACCCAAATTAGGATTTTCATGGACTCTGGAACAGTTCAAGCAGATTATTAGGGTTTGCTTGAGTTTGGCTCAGGGTTTGATCAGGCGAGCGCTTCTTTGACAATAAATCAAGAATTAGGGTTTGCACGCGCATTTTCAAAAGAATTTGAATCCACAGTGTATTAATTGGCTGTTACACTGCTTTGATGCCTGCTCAAGATTTCAGTTTGTTTCTCAATAAACCTGAACCTCTGGTTTAGAAGCTGAGGCTTCTGGTTGAAAATTTGCAGTGTTTAATTTAATCAATGAGATAAAGGACACATGGATGTTTGTTTGATTAACTGTGCAATACTTTGGATTATTCGGAACACTGGACGTTTATTGATTATTTATCATTTCTAAGTTAAAATTATTGGATAATTTCCAGTTATTATAATTCAAGAAATATAAATAATTAAATAAACAATTGAAGAGAAATTAAAGAGATATCTGACAAAAGACTTTTATTTATTTTTAATTATTGGTACAAGTGTTATTTAAATACAAGTAATTTTATTTACAAGTATTTATAATAATATTTATTACAAGTGATTAAAACAAAATAAAAGACTATATCCTAAAAGTCTTGAAATCTTTATACTGCTACTCCTCTTTGCTCAACTGGTATTTACCTGCAAAAAAGAAAGAGAAAGGAGTCAAATGCAGATAAAATAAAAAGGCAGACAGTTAATAAAAAAAAACTCATCATTAAAAGAGTTGGCCGGAATCAGTTTGTTTGCCCTCTCTGCAAATCACAAGAGGACTCTTGGTTCACAAAGAGGGAAAGAGAAAATTATCTCGCAAGCTAAATCAATTAGGCAGCATATTAAACAAATGCACAAAGCTACATGGAAATATACAAGGCTGCATAATTCCAAATTGTCAACCAAAGAGGCAAACTGAACAGCCAAGTGAATATGCCAAAACAAGTCACAGTTTCAAACTAAGCAAACTGAATGTCAAAACAAACTGTCAAAAGTTGTCCAAAGAAGATATAGAAAGATATCAAAAGCCAAAAGTTGTCAACAAGTACACAAAAGGCAGAAAATCTGGAAAAGAAGAAAAGAGATATGCAGAGCAAAACCAAAATGCAAGCAAACTTATTTCACTTCATCACTTTCCAGCCAACCCTTTTTCAGAGTAGATAGTACAGTCTAAGCAATAAAGAATGCTTTTTCTGTGGAGAGAGAAAGAGAGGGAGAAGAGGGGCTTACAGTTTGCAGGCTTAGGCTTAAAAGATATAAAACAAACATATCTTAACACAGTATTCAGGGGCAGAATACACAAGAGATACCACAACTGTAACATTGCTCAAGCCTTGAAAACTGTCAAAGCTACCAGTTCAAATAGCAAGCCCTGCATAGCCTAAGAACCAAAGCTTGCCTCAAGCTTGCTCCAAAGCTTGCCTCCAAAACTGCTTGCCTGCATAAAATTTGCTTCAAGCAAGCTTGTAACAAACAAAAGCCATAGCCTAACCTACATCAAAACCAGTCAAAAGCCATACAAACTTGTTACAATTTCAAAACTGCTTGCCTGCATAAAGCTTGCTTCAAGCAAGCCTGTAACAAACAAGAGCCTCAAAACTACCAAGCTTGCAAAACTATTACCGAAGCAAGCTTGCAACCTCAAGCCTACAAGCCTTAAAGCCTGTAACCTCAAGCCCTGTACAGCCTAAAAAAACTTGTTACAACTTCAATCCAACAAAACATACAAAAACCAGAAAAAGCCTTGAAGCACCCAACCAGAAGCCTGTATCACACTCAATCTTTGTTCAAAATCCAATCCATCCAAATATCCAAATAACAAAAATGAGTGCCTCAGAACTAGGTTCATCATAGGCGAAGCTAGCTCAGTCTAAAAGAGAGAAAGAGAATCAGAATAAGGCAAGCATTCAAGCAGCCAGAAGTGAAACAATAGGCAACTCAGATATCAGAATCACACATATCCAAACAATCTCTCAGAACCTAGGTTCATCATTGAGCAAGCCAAAGCCAAAGATATCAAAGGCAACTCAGAATCAACATCATTAACATCCAGAAGCAAGCAAGCAAAAGAGAGCACTAAAAGCTAGCGTTTTCAGATTGTATTATCATTATAAAACCAAAGGTAAGCTAAAAAATACTGAATACCAGAACAAGCTCACAGCATCACGCGTTCCCTGCCTTGGCCGCCCTAGGACGCCTCCTGTCCACTTCCAGAACCTCTGTCTCCAAGAGCCAACAAAGGTATAATTCCTCTTCCCTTTTCTTTAAATATCTCACACCAACATGAACAAACATAGAAGATCAGAGCTTGCCAAGAAAAATAAATCATGACATGTAAAACTTAAAACCCTAAAAATTGAAAGAACAGAAATCAAACCTTTTCGTGTCGCCGCCTTGCTTGACCATGGAGGGAGGAAGAGTTGACGGTGGCGCCTGGTGGCCATAGGTAGAGAATTTTATTCAGAAAGCTTGGCTTGAGAAAGTGAAGAGGACGGAGAAGAAGATGGAAGTGGCGCCTCTGTAAAACTGTAACCCTAGTCTGAGCCAGAACAAACGAAACCCTTACAAAATGTTATCAAACGCGTTGGGCCTCTGCCTCATATCTGCCTAAGCCCAATCTCAATTTCTGGCGCCTAACCCCTCTTTCAGTGTGCGTACCCCCCCCCCCCCCCTCTGATCCTCTTTCAAGTTTTGTTTTGGGCCAAGAACAAACATAAGGCCCATATGACTTTCTTTTATTCTATTTTCTTTTAACCAACATTTCTTAATCTTCTTTTATTTTTCTTTCTTTTATAACCTAATTCTTTTTTTTTTTTAAATAATATATTAACCTTTCATGTAAAATGTTTATTAATACTTTTTTATCATATTTAAGAGTACATAAAAATAGGATTTTTTCTAACTTAAATAATTTTCTTTTTTTAGAATTTTTGTTTAATAAACCTTTGTATATAAAACATTAACAAAATATGCAAACAATAGATTTTTTTATTAAGTTAAAATTTTCTTTTCATTAAAACTTTTGTTTATACATAATTAACAAAAAAAAATCAAAAATAAATAAAATACTTAATATGGCATTAGGTTAACATATTTTTTCTCTTTGTGTAAATAATCACATACACTTTCACAAATACTTTTGATACATTGCTTTTATTCTTATACGTTGCTATATTTTACATTGAGAATGCGATTCGATTTGGTTGTAAATATTATTTGGACACTACTATCCTGATAAGACTCATCCCCATTTGTAAATATTTGTACCCCCATTCCTGGATACTTATTTGTAATAGCTTAGACTTTAAATTCCTGCAATTTATCGCTTTCTATATACTGTATAGTAATTAGGGTTTGTATGCGAAGATTCAAAATCAACCGCTAGATAACCTAATACAAGACAAATGCATGACAAGCAATACACAATTCACACTTGCACCCCTAGGGTAATCTCGCCTGTTGCCTTCCAAAACGGGCCATGTTGCATGTTGAGTATCTTTGGCAAAACAAAAACAATTCAAATGATCATAGTCTCTCGATGACGCTTTCGAAGTTGCCTAAAAAATGATCAAGTCCCTTAAAGGAAAATTGCCAAAGACACTTGGCACCATTGCATTCATGGTCTATACGATGACCCGCGCCCGTCCCGTTAACATCCTAACACAAGGTTATTCACCAAATACAATGGTGAAACAACACTGTTAAAAGGGTTAAAACATGAGAAAAATCTTTGAGTAAATTTAGGGGTAGACAACTCTTAGTTACTTGATCAAACTTGCAAAACACACTTGCCTACTTTCAAAACACACTCCACAACACAACTTTCAAAACAACTTTCAAAACAACTTTCAAAACATTTGAAACATCTTTTCAAAAAGACAAACACCTTTTGTAAAACATTCGAGTAAAGAATTGTTACAAGGGTTGCCTAGACAAGGCATATTTTTTCAAAACATTTTCAAAACCACACACACAAAGCACCATTTCAAACAATTGAAAGCACCATTTCAAACAATTGAAAATGCAAGGCAAGTGATCTAAGCAAGTAACTAAGAGCCCATGGATAACCATGGATAGAAAGGGTGCTAGTACCTTCCCTTTCTATAATCAACTCCCGAACCCAAGAAAACATCTCAAAGGTTTTTACTGTGCTTTTTAACCTTTCCTTAGGATAAAATAAAAAGTCGGTGGCGACTCTTGCTAAACCGAACAAGTGTGAATACAAACACAAAACCTCAAGTCAGTTCTCCCACCGTATCACACCAACATCAAACATTCATATTATGCATTATTCCTATATGTTTTATATGATCAATTACATCAATACCATGACAAAAATACCAACAATTTATCACCAATTTCTAACACAAACAAGAACACAATCATGAACAACAATACGAAATAAACAATCATAGCAGTCTTATCCCCACATACCCATCATTACATTGACCCTTAGAAAGTTGGAACCCCACCCTTACCTTGGATCGAAGGTTCTCTAAGTTTCAACAATGGTGTCTCCTTTCCCTAGCTTTCTCTTCATTTCTCTAGTTCTTGTTTCTCTCAGTTTTTCATGATCGTAACAACGAAAACACAAACTTCAACTTTTCCTTAAGTCCTATTTACCCCTAGTACCCCCAATATGTTATTCTCATCTTATTCTCACTTATTCCATCCAACTTTACCACAATTACCTTATCATTCTTTCACCAATTTATCTCTATTTATCTAATTAAATAAAACTTAGATAATAATTTACTATTTTTCCAACTTACTAATAATTCTAACAATTATTCCTAAATTCAATAATTTCCAATAGACTATCAAATCTATAATAATTCTCAACACCACTTAAACTCGACACTACCCCACACACAACAACATCAAATCACATATTGTGTCACATAAAATACAACCATATAATTAAATAAATAATACAATATACGGGGTGTTACAGACCCGACCATAACATCTATGTTCGATGCTCTTAATCAAACCAACACTCTGATCCTTCAACAATATAACAAGATCAGGGCTTTGGAAGACAGACGAAAACCAATATCTCCTCTTCAGAGACATCGACGACACGACTCTCATATTCTGACACATTCAAAGCATGGCCTTTGTCCCACGCTCAAAAAGCCAGATGTTTCGTTTCTCAAGAAACGGGACCGTACTCCTCCTTGGAGTGATTGACTCTCCTGGTCACCAGGAAGACAAAAGGTAGTCAACGGCCAGACAACGACCATTTAACATCACCCAAGCCAAAGCACCATTAGAGGAGCATATCTCCCCGTCGAGATTACAACCCTCGACGAGGACGAAACAACTACTCTTCACGCCCATCACAAGATCAGAGCGACGACGACGAGCCCCGTGGCCTGTTATCACGATAAATTATGGAGACTCTAATCCATGTCGGGCTGGAGAAGCCCCCAAACATGGGGACGTACGATGGACCACCGATCCAGACGAATATATCGAGAACAATGATGTCTTTCTTGATTATAGAGGAGTCTGAGGAGCGATCAAGTGCCGACTCTTTCCCATCACTCTTCAGAAAGGGGCTATGGCTTGGTACAAAAGCCTCCCTGACGAGTCAATCACATCTTGGAAGAACCTAGGGAAACAATTCTCCAAGCATTTTACGATATCTCGTCGTTACCCTAAATCATAAGCGTTATCGGAGGCCATCGTCCAGGGGAAGAATGAATCCCTCCGAGCATATATAGAAATGTTTAACAAAGAAGCCGTCCAATTCTCTGCAGCTGATGGGATGAAGAAATATCTCATCGAATGAGGATTACGCCCCCACAATGACTTTTCCAAGGCAGTTGGCATAGAAGCCCTTGAAATAGTGTATGCCCTTCTCTTCAAGGCCTTGGTATACATCCATTATGAAGGAAAAAAAGTTTCCAATAACGCACGAGACTCGCGGTATCAGGAGAATGCCAAAGTTTCAATGCACGACGACTCCTCGACATCTTGTCGGGGAGTGGATAAAGGAGAAGAGGGTCCCCGTGAGGACACCCCATAATCAAAAAAGCTCGAGGAGGAGAAATCATCCCCCTGATGATGCCAAGATGTTATTTGCCATGTGCATTTTACATCCAAAGGATTTCGACATCCCCGATATAGCCGAGAACCCTTCAGAAATGCTCGGTTTGGATCCAGAAGTAGTCTGTCATCAGCTCACAATAGATCCTTCCTTTAAGGCAGTTGCCTAGTGTAGGTGTAACACTGCCTTTAAACCCATGCACAATAATATAGCATAATCAGAGTAAACTAGGATGCTTATCAAAGAGGGTGTCACATTTACTTCACGACAATAACACAAATACACTGGTCATGCTCATAACACCCATTTAGAATCATGTTCCATACAATAACATATATGCATCTCGCAGCGGAATAATTCTCATTTCAAAATAATACTAATGATTGAAATCCCATATTGACAATCATATTATAAACCTTTAGGCACTAAAGGCCACCATCACATAATCTCAATACAACATAAATAAAGAGAGTATAATAAACATATCTCAAAACAAACATAAGTTCAAGCGTTTCCACGTGTTACATGACTAGAGCATAATTCACTACCTAAATAAGGATAAACAAATAACTAGCTCCTCCAACTAATCCTTGTTAGAAGCACGACCACCATCTTCGGTACCCGAGCGATGTCATATAAAATATCATTTCAACAAAAGGGTGAGAATTCACATCATTATAGAATTATATAATAATAAATAATATATACCATACATATATCAATTGAATTCATCAAACTTTACATAATCATGTATTCAACATATTCCAACATAATTCACATATTCAACATTGCTCAACGATTCATAATCCAAAGATAATCAATCACAAATGCCACAAATGTAATATTCACACCAATGTCACATATTGCACACTAATTCAACATTTCACATTGACATATGTGACTCTAATGAAACTCAATGCAATATACATGTGGTACTAATTGTTATCCATGCCGGTCTTGTTAGGTCCATCCCTCAGACAGATAACCACCAAAAAGCCCATCCCTCAAGCTTTCAAACTCATCCCTCATCTTTGGGACAAGTCACTAGTCTCCACGAAATTAGAAAAGATTGCCTCTTGACAACAAATGATACATGTGCAATCTCAATAATCATATGCAATTAAGACCATCCTTCAATCTTAATCATATAAGCATACATCACCTAATTCATCATATTTGAAACATCATCACCATTGCACAAACATACACATCTCATGTTATCAATCACATACCATGTATTCTCATAACATTTATCAATTCAATACATCGTAATAACATATATCAAACAATGTCAAACCATATTATTCACATTCGTCATCACTTCACAACATACATATACATAAAATCAAGTGTTATGTTTCTCATCAAAAGTCATCCAAAACCAATTCAAAACACATCGAATAAATTATTAAAATTCCTGGAAATCCTTCATAAATCATAAGCATACATGATCACCAAACAATTACACAAAATATAAAACATTTTGTCTCAGGGTGCGCTAAGTGGCCTCCACCGCGCTAAGCAACCTCGCGATTATGCAGAAAAAACTGCTTCAGACAACATTCTTTCCTCCACAAATTAGGTCACTAAAATCCATTCTAAACAGCCATTTCTCATCATTTAAATGTATTATAACATATATCTAACATATAACATCGATTACCAACATCAAAACATGATTAAAACATCAATTTTATTATTTCACATTCAAACCCTAACATGTCAAAATCTAGAAATTGAATAACAAAATCCTTAATCAAGCTTACTACCCATTACATGCTCTTATATAATCCCATAATAAGAAAATTACCCACCCTTACCTTGGATGTAGATACTCTAGGGTTCTATCTTCTTTTCTTGTCTTTTATCTCTTTTCTCCCATTTCTCCTTTTTTCCTCTTTCTTCTCTTATCTTGTTTTTACAATTCTCTTTCTTTGTTTTCACAACATGCGCCAACAACGCACTTTCCTCCTTTGCGCACGAGCCGACTCTAAATCATCACTCATATGCCTAGAAGCAACGACTTGAGGGGCTCCTGTTTTGGTCTGGCCTAATGCCTAGGCATGGCGCAGTCCACTTAGACATCCAAGATGACCCAATAGCTTTGGCCTAATCAACCGTAGGGGATAAATTACATTTTTCCCCTTCTGCCCCTCACTCGAGGAGTCGTGGTCGGTTGACCCCCAGATCAAAGAGACCACTCCTTCCCACTCAAAGAGGATAGTCCTCGCCGTGCCATTCGCACGAGGACAGTCGCCCAAGAACAATCAGAATCACGCTTGCCCGTAAATACTTCTCTGCTTGTTATAATAGCTAGTTCTGAGCATCTTTGCTTGTTATAACAGTTAGTTCTTGGCATTTACCTATTTTTGAGGAATCTGATATTCAAGCCTAAAAATAGGGACTAATGATCATGTGTCGGGGGCACTATATAAACCCTCACACTTGTGAGGGCCAGGTATCCAATATTTTACTCTATAAACTCTAATATCTTTGTATCTCTTTTCACTCTTACTTACTTGAGCAATGAAGTGCCTTGCAGGTACACTCCTCCTTCTCATTTCCAACATCACATGCACATTCATCGGCTCATTACATGTTATGATTGCCAATAAAATTAAAGTCAAACGAATTTTATAAAATAAAAAGTTAGACAAAATAAAAAGATTTATGAGAAAAAAAAAGTAAAAATGATTAGTAATAACAAATATAATGTCATTGACATGTTTTTAAGGATTGCATAATCATATATTATAGAGTGTATATTTAAAAGTGTATATTTTACAAATTTGGAAATAATGTTAATATCGTAGTTAATGTTAAAATTTTGATATAATTAAAATTAAAAATTAAAGAAATATGTCTTGTTATTTAATAGATTTGAAATAAAATAAAATTACCTTAAATTATTATTAAAACTTGTTGAGTCATTTTTCTTGTTTCTTGCATCAAATCATAATATCATATATGATTTTACATCAAGTATGTGATATTTTATAGAAACAAAAAAATATTATATCTTTATAGTAACAAAATGATATTGTCATCTTTAACGTTTAATTTCATTTCATTTATAAACGTAGGGTTTCAATATATATATATATATATATATATATATATATATATATATATATATATATATATATATATATATATATATATATATATATATATATATATATATATATATATATATATATATATATATATATATATATATATATATATATATATATATATATATATATATATATATATATATATATATATATATATATATATATATTTAAAAAGTAACTTTTTAAAGTTATTCCACATACTAACCTTTGATCTTATTTTAATCTAACAATTAGTAAGATTTTTAAGATATTGCTTAATCATGTTATCTATTTTTTAATATTTTATTTCTTGTTCTAAAATTTAATATATTTAAACATTACTTAAATGTATTTTACTATTTGACATATTAAGTTCTATTATCCATTTTTTTTCTTATACCATATCATAATATTATATATCATTTTCCATCGAGTATATGATATTATTTTAAATTTTTTTAAAATAAATTATACTTAATTGTTTGAATCAATTTTTATAAAAACAAAATAATATTGTCATCTTTAACGGTTAATTTCATTTCATTTATAAACCTATGATATTATTTTTATCTTTTTCTATTAAAATAGGTTCATTTTATAATTTATTATAGATATATATTTATTGATTATTTAGTTTTGAAAAATATTATGAACACGATCTTTAGTTTATTTTTTAAAATTCATATAATTTTATTCATTATATAATTATTAATAAAACATATTATTTATTTATCGTCTATATTTTAATTTGATTACAAATATTGAAAAATGTAAAATTATTATCTATATTTCAATAAGATTAATTAATTAATTAATTTGTAATTTTGGAAATTTTTATTTATTTATTTTTTGTAAATTTTACAATTTTTATGACCATTTATACCACACATATTTAAGGGGTATTTAGATATATTAGATTTTGGCTTAAGAAATCAGATATTAAAAGATAGATAGGGTAATAAAATAGAATTTTTTTTATTAATAATCATGTATTAAAAAAATATTTCGCAAATAACCGGGTTTCGGAAAAAATTACGCAAATAACCATGTTTCAGATGGCTCCACAAAGGAGGAGCCATCTCAATTGGCGCATGCACCTAGGGTTTTGCCCTAGGCGCCATCTCACTTGGCGCCTCCCTTGGCTTTTAGCCAAGTGAGATGGCGCATGCTCCTTAAAAATGAGAGGAGGCGCCATCTCACTTGGCGCCTAGGGCAAAACTAGGGCAAAATGTTGTTTTATAAATAATTCGTCCGTTTCTTCGAAATTTCTCACACTTTCTCGCACTGTATTTTTATTTTGTACTTTGTTATTTGCGTAATGACGTCGCCTATGATTTTTAGCAGAGATGGTTACGTTATATTCTCCGCCACGAAACCTGCGATGAAAATGAAATTCTGGCACATTCACTCCATGGAGCGTCTGAAGCGGGAGTTGATGCGGTGGCTAGATGGAGACATCGCGGAGGGGGGAAAATTTGAAGGATCCAGCAAAAACGAACAACAACCTCGCATGCGACAAGAAGACCTAATGTGTGGTTGGAGGAAGTCAAAACAGACAGTGATGTAATGCTGATGATGCATGGGTCAGATGAAATTGTGTTAACAATTGTAATTTCCTAGATTGAATATCGTTAATCATTGTTGTACGCGAAAACCCTAATGTAATTTTCTAGATTGAATTTCCTAAATTGTGTTAACAGTTTTATTAACGGAAAACCCTAATGTTTACAACACAAATATTGAAAAGATTTATTGTATTACAATATTTATATGGTCGAGCCAGACGCCCGATTCGGACAGTTTTTGCGATTGTGTCCGACCTGACGGCATAAACCACACTTTCTTTCCAACCTGTCAAGATCGTCCATTTCTGTTGTGATGCGCCTACTTTTGGGACGACCCTTCTTGTTCCTTCGCATTTGGTCATTGTGCCAAACCATATCGCCGTTGTATTCAGGCCAATAATCTGGTTTTGCCACCAAAGGAAAGTTATTATTGTAAACAGTGAGCAACGTTTCAGATTTGTACACGTTTGACAGCAGTTGAAGCGCGTCTTGATGGGTATGAGCACAAGCGACAATGACATGAGAGTAAGGCATACGAAATGCTTGAAACCTGCCACAATCGCACCATTGAGAAGGTAAAATGACCCTGTATTCTTGTCTTGGCAGACCTTCATTGTGGTCGATTGTCTCTTTCACAATGAAGTTGTGGTTGTGTCGGTCAAACCGTGTAACCATGTGAGTGTTGGCATTAGCACTTTCAGCCTTAATGTATTTCATGCAGCTTTCACTCCATAGTTGTCCTGATTGCAACACCGCATACCATATTTCACCTCTTTTGGCAAATAACGCAGCCATCCTAAAATACGTGGATTTTACCAAGGCAGTGATTGGGAGGTTTCGTATGCCCTTGAATACCCCATTCATTGATTCAATAAGATTCGTTGTCATATGCCCCCATCTTTGGCCATTGTCGTATGACCTAGTCCACTTTTCAACCGGAATATTGTCGATCCACGTACCGGCTTCTGGATTAGACAAACAAATCTTGTTGCGGTAATATTTGAATATGGGTTGTGTCAATGCATATCCCGCATTCATAACCGCTTTCCTCAATGTTTTGTCCTTGACCTCCCTCGAGAAATTCTGGACGATATGCCTGACGCAATAGACATGCGTAGAAGGAGGGTCATGCCAACCATTTGCTGGATTATTGTAGGCACTTTCAATGGAGGCATGTCTGTCCGAGATCAAACAGAGATCTGGTTGAGGAGCCACGTGTGTCTGAAGATTTTTCAGGAAAAAGCTCCAAGCACCATCGGTCTCCCCCTCGACAAGGGCAAACGCAACGGGGAAAATGTTATTGTTGCCATCTTGTGCAACTGCCGTCAATAGCGTGCCTTTGTACTTCCCATACAACCAAGTCCCGTCAATTTGTAGAATTGGTTTGCATGATGCAAACCCTGTGATGCATGGTTGAAATGCCCAAAACACGTGACTGAATATTCTGTTGCCATGTAGTAGACTACCATGTCGGGCGTATGCTGGCAATGTTTCCAGAACATAAACACTACCTGGAGAATATGTCTTGAGTGCATTCAGGTAGTGGGGAAGTTCTCGGTATGACTTCTCCCAGTTGTCGTACACCCTTTCAATCGCCTTAGTCTTTGCTAACCACGCCTTACGGTAAGACGGAGTGTAGTTAAAAACCGTGGTGATGTGGGAGATGATTGTTTTCACCTTCAAAGATGGGTCGTTGCTGACCAGGGGTAGGATTTCTTGACAGATTAGATCATGGTTGAGTTTTCGGTGGTCCTGTGATTGAGTGGAACTTACACAAGTGTGGGTAATCATGGAACCTATGACCCAGCAGTCACCCCTTAATCTGTATGATGCGGTCAGCTTGAACATACAGTCAGGGTGGACACACTTGATCTTGTACCTTTCCGGGTTGACACGATCCACCTTAAAATCAACCGAGTTGAGCATGTGAAATTTTTTAATGGCCCTGATGCATTCCTCTCTATTACGAAACTTGTCCTTCTATTTTAAATTTTCATCCGACTGCATATACGGTTTGAAAAATAAGTCAGTAGAAGGTTCATCTCCGCCCATGTTGAAGTTTGTCATGTGCGGAGGTGGTGTGTAGATTTTGTCTGTAGGAATACTTGGGATGCCATCATCGTCAGAATCATCATTCACCATTTCATCAAACTCTAACTCGTTATCTTCTTCTTCATCATCAACTGCATCTACCTCATCTTGTTCATTCTCCAAAGGATCAACCTCCTGTGTCACCGGAGGCTCTACCTCCTGTGTCACCGGAGGCTCTTAAAGCAAAACGTACAACTCAATAGAGTCGTATCCAGAATAAACATGGATGGAAATCATGTTCTGGAGATCCTCATCATCTTGAACTTCAACCTTATAAAAAATTACTTGGTTGTTTCCAAAAAAAACTGGATTCTGATAAAATATCTGGGATACCGGGCCTCGTTCAAGTTTGGCCTCCAATCTTTTCTTGAAGTACGAGAAATTGGCTTTCCCATTTAAGAGAAATCGAACGTTGTCGGTGTTTCTAAACAAAAACCCAACTGTGGGACAAATGTATGTCTCACCGTTGAAATGTGCTTTGACGACAAATTGTGGTGAAGAGGCCATTGCGTAGAATTGTTTTAAGGTTTGAAGGTTGGAATGTTTGAGGTTTATTGATTGTATGAAGGTATGAATGCTGGAATGTTTGAAGGTTTGATGACTGATTCGAAGGTTGGAAGATTTGACAGATTATGTGAATCAATGTTATGTTAAACGTAAGGCTAAAAATTTCAATTAAGTAAGGGATGCAACCCCCCAAGGCTGCCAATAATATTACATGGGCTTATGAAACCCCATAGGCTGCCACCTATCCTGGCCCTATTCTGCACATATACATGTTTTGTGTAAGACTCCACCCATCAACTCCAATGGCCTTGCATGCAATAAAGAAAGGAATCCCAAAGGCTGTCACGTAGCCTGAGCCTATGCTGTAACAAATGACACCTCTTATTCGCCAAATGGGGTGGCGACACCATTCATTTTTGTACTCTTTCGCCAAGTCCAATGGCGCCTCCCATACTGTCCAATCGTGATACATGCATGAGCTTATGAAACCCCATAGGCTGCCACCTATCCTGGCCCTATTCTGCACACATACATGTTTTGTGTAAGACTCCACCCATCAACTCCAATGGCCTTGCATGCAATAAAGAAAGGAATCCCAAAGGCTGTCACGTAGCCTGAGCCTATGCTGTAACAAATGTCACCTCTTATTCGCCAAATGGGGTGGCGACACCATTCATTTTTGTACTCTTTCGCCAAGTCCAATGGCGCCTCCCTTACTGTCCAATCGTGATACATGCATGGGCTGCCACCTAGCCTGCAAGAGTGACACCTTACATTTTTTGTAAATGCATGCATGCATATGTGTAACCCCCTAAGCATGCAAATGTGACACTTCGCAGGCATGCAAGCACAAGCAACCACTACATCAAACTTATTTGCCTATAAATACATACCTTATGAAACATCTCTCACACCCACACAACTCTCACTCTCTGCTACAAAATATTTCTTAAGTCTATCATACTCTCTATCTCTTCCTAATTCTTTCATACTCTCAAGCATTCTGAACAATGGCTCTTCTAACAATGGGCGATACTCACAGAGGCACAAGGGAAAACATTGCTGCATTTGTAAGTCTCTTCTTTGGTTATACATTTTTCATACTTCAAATAACGTGTTGTTCATCTTAATTAATCTTACACCTGTTAAATTATGATCTCAGGACACAAAAAGATTCAGAATCTGTTCGCACAACTACCTGGTTCCCGACCCATTTATCGTCCCTTATCTGGAATATGCAGGTTTTGGACATGTGATAAAGATCTCCAACTGCACCATTGACTCAAAGTTCATTCTTGCAATGTTGGAAAGGTGGAGACCGGAGACCCATACATTTCACCTACCAATAGGTGAATGTACCATCACGCTCGAGGATGTGTACATGCTACTGGGCCTCCCTATCGACGGTAAGGCGGTGAACGGGTCGGTTCAACAACCCAACTCACAGTGTGAAGAACTGTTGGGTAGGGATATGGTAGAAGGTGGTGGAGCAAGAGGGCAGGGAATACTACTCACTGACCTGAAACGTCATTATGCAAGTATGGAATTAAATGAAAATTCCTCAGAGAATGACCGAGTAGTAAAAGCCAGAACGTATCTTATGATACTTTTTGGTACATTTTTATTTCCCGAAAGTACGGGAAATAGTGTAAATTTTATGTACTTACATTTACTAACAAATTTTGAAAAAACTAGAAAATATAGTTGGGGTTCTGCAGTATTAGCCCACCTATACAGTTCCTTATGCAAAAACGCAGTCAAGGAAAAATGTACATTTTATGGGTGCGCATTTTTACTACAAGCCTGGGGTTGGTGGAGGATGGAGTCCTTAAACCCCATCAACAACAACACTTTTGGTTTCCCGTACGCAACAAAGTAAGTCATTAAGTTATAGCATTTATAACTATTCTGCTCTTTCCAAAATATATGCTAAAAATAACATGTTTCTCATTTCCTTTAGGTACTGCGTGAGGGGTATGGATTACGGAAAGAATCCAAGATTCAATGTCGCACTCTACCGGAATCTGTTGGATCACTTAGGCCCAGATGACGTACGTCGTAGCTTTTAACTTTTGTTCATTTTAATTATTTATACATTACTTTTGTGCTAACCTGATTTAAATTTTATCGCAGTTCGTCTGGAGACCATATTTGGGTTTGGGCCATGCTCCAAACCCAGAGGATGCAGCAACTTGGACTGCAAAGACTGCACTCATTCGGTTCAACATTGTGGAGATGCACCACAACGACCGTGTGAAGATGCAGTTCGGAATGCATCAAGAGATACCAAGTGATCCAACAGATTTGTCCCCCTGGCATCTTAAAAGGGTCGACGCCCAGTGGGGTCTTACCAACTGGAAAGACTTTGCTCCAGAATGGTGTAAGATGTGGCAGAGGCGTCACCGCTACATCTTGCAATCCCCGGTTTTCCTTACTCAAGGTAACATGCGACACACGGATCAATATATGTCGTGGTACAGGTCGGTTAGTAACCCAGAAATGCACGTGTCTCATCCGAGGTACTTGGTTGACCCACGCACACAATGGGCACAACCCTCGATTCCCCATCAACAAACCCAAAACCCATCAACCTCCAACCAACCCCCAAGAAGAAACAGACCCACAAACACCCAACCACATTCCCCACCACAACACAACTACAATCAAATGTCGTACTACCAACCACAATCACCACCAAACTACCAATACCCGGATATGCCTCAAACCCAACCCCAATACCAGCACACCCAGATACCCCAGACACAATTTCAGTCTTCCACATATCCCAATATGGCGCCCTCAACATCCAGCCTTAGCCCTGATATGGGAATGTCGGAAGATTATGACCAAGCCGACCAAACCTACCATCACCCACCATATCACCAAACCACCCAACATCCACAATACCAAACACCCCAAGATCCATTTCCTTTCTACCCCCCATACTCAGACGACCAATGCTGCCGACCAACCATGGAACCCCACCCACCGCCAACACGACCAAACTTTGAGGGTATGGGTAACTGACTGTACCAGAGCGGATCTTCGAGATATGGAGATCTTACTGATTTTATGGATTCAAACCGCATTGACTTCGCTGGGCCATCGACCTTGCCGCAGCAGGAAACACGACGACACCCAGCAAGAGAAAGGCGAGGACGAGGATGCGGAACCGGGGGTCATTACCGGGTTCCGGGGGATCACTGATGTATCTTTTTTTTTCCCAGTATTTTTTGTATCCATTTTTTTTACTATTCTTTTAATGTAATACAATTGAATGTAATAATTTTTTTTAATAAAAGGTCCATTTTGTTGATTTCTGTCCAATAGGCAACGCACAGGAAAAAAAATAAAAAAAAAATTTTTTTGCCCTAAGATTATACTTAGGCGCCATCTCACTTGGCTTAGGGCATGCCCTAAGCACTTAGGCGCCAAGTGAGATGGCGCCTCCCTTAAAAAAGGAGGTGCATGCGCCAATTGAGATGGCTCCTCCTTTGTGGAGCCATCTCAAACATGATTATTTGCGTAATTTTTTCCGAAACCCGGTTATTTGCGAAATATTATTTTAATACATGGTTATTAATAAAAAAAATTCAATAAAATAATATCTTTAAAGGCAATTTGCAAGGAACATGAACTGCAGATGAATTCAGATTCTTATGGTCTAATAATATCTCGTGGCCTACATCCTCAATATGGTATCCCTCATTTAAATTAAAGTTCATTTTTAGCTGCATCAGAACCATAAGCAATTGGGGATGAAATAACATTGTCCACATTCGACCCTCAACAACTACATATTTTTTGCTTTCAAAATTAGAATCACATGTTTTTGGATCTTAGTTATCTTTTACAGGAATTGAAGATATCCAATTGATAAACACAATTAAGTAAAACATCCAAATTGGTAAACACAATTCACTAAAACACTTTCGTTTACTCACCAATCACCATCAACTGGAAATGAGAATGGTAAAAAAACAATAAATTGACAATTCAAAAAGTTACAGTGACATAACAAACTTATAATATAAGATGATTAATTGTCATAGTCAGATTCAAGTAGAATTAAAGGCACAAAGAATCAATAAAATAATATGCTTTCTTTAAACCTTCAATTGACCAATGATACTCAGATATCTGAATGGACATTCGTTGCACATTAAATTTCAAAGGCTAGGGGAGAAAGACCATCCGTCCACTAACCTGGAAATGCACAAACTATATCAATGGTCCTATGGTGAGTTTTGGTAAATAATATGAATATAGAATGTTATCAACTTACCATATACTAAGCTTGATGTTTGCATCAATGAGAAAGTCCAATATTTCTGTTGTAGTTTCTTAGAATCAAGAGATTGCATGCATTTTCATCGTCAATATAACTCCATTCCTCCATTCTCAAAGTCCATGACAACTCCAACAACATTCATACAAACATTAATAACCAAAACTGGAAAGAGTGTTGGAAATCCACCAATACTTTATGATGAATTTCGACCACCACTGATGATTAGTTATGACAAACAAATAAAAAGAACAATGGAGATATTTCTGCAGAATTTCTATTCTGCCCACAAACTGTGGAATCTTTATTAATTCACTTTGCAACTGCAAAATACTGTGAATGACTTGATTACAAAAATAGGGGTTACTCCCTCTATTTATAGATTTAGGTTAGCTTGCTCCCTAAGCTAAACCCAAGCCCAAAATATCTCTTTACTAAATCAAATCTAATCTAGATTTAAATTCAAATCTATTTAAATCTAAACAAATCAAATCTTCTTTTGACACATATGAATTACAATTTAACACACCACCTAATTCATTGCGTCTAAACTGTCTATGTTCATCATGGCCCTTAACTTTCTGAATACTTCGACCTGCACTCCCTTCGTCATGATGTCTGCAATCTGATTCTCAGTTCTGCAGTGTTCCAAATTCATCTTCCCATCTGCTACCTGCTCTCGAAGATAATGGAACCTCATTTCGATGTGCTTACTTCGACCATGTGCTATTGGGTTCTTTGCCAGATTGATAGCTGACATGTTGTCTATCTTCATGGTAATTGCTCCATGATTTTTCCCTGTTATCTCTTCGACCAAGTTCACCATCCAGGTTGCTTGACATGCACAAAGAGAAGCAGATATGTATTCTGCTTCACATGATGATAATGCCACTACTGGTTCTTTTCTCGAACTCCAAGCAATTATTGCACCACCTAGCATAAACACATATCTTGCTGTTGACTTTCGATCTTCAACATCACTACACCAACTCGAATCAGTGTATCCCACTAACTTGCATTCTTTTCCTCTATCAACTGCAGGAAACAAAATGCCATAATCGAAAGTTCCTTTGAGATACCTTAGTATCCTCTTCACAGCTGCTAGATGTGATACCTTTGGCTTCTGCATGAATCTACTTACCATACCTACGCTGTATGCTAAGTCAGGCCTTGTATGACAAAGGTATCTCAATGATCCAATAAGTCTTCTATATTGGGTTGGATCAACATCATCTTCATCAGCATCTTTCGACAGTTGCAGTCTTGGTTCTGCAGGTGTCGAAGTTGTGTTGCATTCTTCCATCTCAAACCTTTTGAGAATTTCTCCTGCATATCTTCTTTGATGCATCATCAAACCTCTACTGCTCTTATAGAATTCGATACCAAGGAAATATGAAATCTCACCCAAATCAGACATTTCGAATTCCTTGCTAAGGTCAACTTTGAAGTCTTCGATCTCACTCTTGCAGCTACCTGTTATCAACAAATCATCTACATAGAGACATAGTATAAGCAATTTACTCTTGCTTCTTCTTACATATACTCCATGTTCAGTTATGCACTTCACAAATTCCTTCTCCCTTAGAAAACTATCAATTTTATTATTCCAAGCCCTTGGAGCTTGTTTCAAACCATACAGGGCTTTATGTAGCCTGTACACCTTTCTTTCTTCGTCATGTTTCACAAACCCAACTGGTTGTTTAACATAGACTTCTTCATCTAAGGGTCCATTTAGGAATGCACACTTCACGTCCATCTGACATATGTGCCAACTGTTGATTTCTGCTAGACCAATAACCATCCTGATTGTTTCGATCCTAGCAACAGGTGCAAAAACTTCGTCGAAGTCTATTCCTTCTTTCTGTAGAAATCCTTTCGCCACAAGTCTTGCTTTGTGTTGAGTTACTTCACCTTTCGAATTCGTTTTCACTTTGTATACCCACTTGACATCAATTGCCTTCTTGCCTTGAGGCAATTCGACAAGTGACCAAGTGTTGTTGTCTTTGATAGACTTTACTTCTTCGTTCATTGCTTTCACCCACTTCGAATCCTTTAATGCTTCAGCTGCATTAACAGGTTCGACATCTGCATAGAAAGCATAATGTACCAGCTCACCTTCATCATTTATCACATCATCTGATGTAATCACACAATCTTGCAATCTTGCAGGCATGCGTCTTGTTCTTTGAGGTCTGCTTGTACTGGGTATATTTGCTGGCTCCTCTTGTCGAACTTCTCTTTCGACTCGAGTTTCTGGCTCTTCGAATAAGATTCCCACTGAATCTTTCTTGACATTTGCAGTCCAATCCCATTCTTTGAACTCATCTATGATCACGTCCCTGCTGATCACAATCTTCTTGTTCTCTGGATCGAACAACTTGTAGCCTCCTGTCGAATGATATCCAACTAGGATCATTTGACTTGACTTGTCATCAAGTTTCTTTCTCAACTGATCTGGCACATGTCTATATGCAATAGATCCAAATACTTTCAGATGACTTAAGCTAGGCTTCACACCAGACCAACATTCTTCTGGAGTAATTCCTTCTAGCTTCTTTGTAGGACTTCTGTTCAAAATGTATGTTGCAGTCGAAACAGCTTCACCCCAGAACTCTTTAGGTAAATTATTGCCTTTCAACATACTTCGCACCATGTTCATGATGGTTCGATTTTTTCTTTCTGCAATTCCATTTTGCTGTGGAGTATATGGTGGCACCACCTCATGCACAATCCCTTCTTTTTCACATAATTTGTCGAAATCTTTCGACACATATTCTCCTCCACCATCAGTTCTCAAAACTTTGAGCTTTCGGCCACTTTGTCTTTCGACCATGACCTTGAACTTGGTAAATACTTCGATCACTTCACTTTTCTGCTTGATCAGGTAAGTCCATAGCTTTCGACTAAAATCGTCTATGAATGTAACAAAGTATTTGTTACCTCCCATCGAATCCACCTGAATTGGTCCACATACATCAGAGTATATGACTTCGAGATTAGCCTTCGATCTGCTTCCTGCATCCTTGCTGAAGTTGTTCTTGTGTTGCTTCGCCCGCACACATTATTCACATACTTCGTTTGGAATGTCAATTTCAGGCAATCCTGAAACCATATTCCTTCTCTTCAAATCTCTGATGTCTCTGAAGTTGAGATGACCAAGTCTATAATGCCATAGCCATTCATCTCTGCTAGTTGCAGTCGAAAGGCACTTGTGTTCCATCACGTTTAGTTCAATCTTGAAGGTTCGATTCTGAGACATAGGAGCCTTCAAGATTACTCTCCCATTTGCATCAACGACACTCATCAACTTATCTTCGATTGACACTTTATAATTCTTTTCGACCAACTGCCCTATACTGAGCAAATTGCTCTTCATGCCTGGTATGTACAATACATTCGAAATTACTGACTTCTTGCCATCTTTCCTCATGATCATAACATCACCAATACCTTCAGCTGCTAGTGTGTTGTCATTTGCAAATTTTACCATATTCTTCGTTGAGGGTTTTATATTGACGAACCAGTCTTTCCTTCCAGACATATGTGATGAACATCCTGAATCCAAGTACCATTGGTCCTTGAATCTATCTTTATCTTTTGTTGTGACCATCAACATCATCTCTTCTTCTTCTTCATGTTTTGCAAGCTTTGCATCACTTTCTTGATTTTTTCGTTTTTCTGGACAATCACTCGAATAGTGACCATACTTCTGACAATTGTAACATTGAATGTGACTCTTATCAGGTTTTCGACCGCCACCTCTTCCTCTGTTTGCAGCACCACCTCTTTGGTTGCCTTGGTGTGGTTTTCTTTGATTCGACATGTCTCCTTCGATTTGGTTTCCTCTACCATTCAATTTGTTGTAGCCACCTCTACTTCTGTCGAAAGACTTTCCTTTGCCTTTGGTCTCTTTTGCTGAATATGCCTGCAAGGCCACATCACTCTTCGATTTTCCTGCAGCTCTTTCGTTCATTCTTTGTTCATGAGATTCGAGCGTCCCTTAAAGCTATTCCTTTGTCAATTTCGACAAGTCTTTCCCTTCTTCGATCGCCACCACTATGTGGTCGAACTTAGGAGATAAGGATCTCAGGATCTTCGAAACAACAACTCTTATTGTTAATGTTTCTCCACATGTCTTGATTTGGTTCACTAGTTTTGTAACTCTAGTGAATAAATCAGATATGTTTTCACTGTCTTCCATCTGAAGCAGTTCATAGGTTCTTTTGTGAGTTTGTAACCTCACTTCTTTTACCTTCTCAGCGCCTCCAAAAGACTTCTCAAGGATCTCCCAAACTTCTTTTGCAGATTCTGAATCACCAATCTTCTCGAAATTGTCTGGACTGACACATTGATGAATTATAAACAATGCTTTATAACTCTGTTTCTCAGATTCTGTATATTTCTTCTTTTCTTCTTCTGAAGCGTTTTCGCCAAGCGCTTCGACTCCATCTTTTACAAGGTCCCAAAGACCTTGACACCTTAATAGGACTTTCATCTGCTTGCACCAATTCTCATAGTTGTCTACTTTCAGAATTGGCAGCGTTGCTGGATAGTTTGCATTCCCATAACTTGTCATCGTGAATTCTTCAATCGTTCTTGATTGATGCTTCCCTTGAATCGTAACACAAGCTCTTGATACCAGATGTTGGAAATCCACCAATACTTTATGATGAATTTCGACCACCACTGATGATTAGTTATGACAAACAAATAAAAAGAACAATTGAGATATTTCTGCAAAATTTCTATTCTGCCCACAAACTATGGAATCTTTATTAATTCACTTTGTAACTGCAAAATACTGTGAATGACTTGATTACAAAAATAGGGGTTACTCCCTCTATTTATAGATTTAGGTTAGCTTGCTCCCTAAGTTAAACCCAAGCCCAAAATATCTCTTTACTAAATCAAATCTAATCTAGATTTAAATTCAAATCTATTTAAATCTAAACAAATCAAATCTTCTTTTGACACATATGAATTACAATTTAACAAAGAGCACCTTTATGAATAACATATTTCAAAATCAACTGTGAACAAAAAACAAACACTTGGTAATCTATATTCCACCCTTTTATGTCCACATCTTAAAATAAGATAGAAACTTAGACATTAACCCTCACATCTTAAAATAAGATAGAAACTCACAAATTCATTTATAGGACCGAATATTTTGTCAACTTTCCCAATCTGAGTTATGTTTTGGCGGAAGACATCTGGTTCTTGTTCAGAACCACCAGTCTTCTTCTCAATCTCCAAACGTCGACCACAACACAAAAATGAAACATCTAAACAGTGAAGAAAAAAACCTTAAATTTCAAAATACAAGAGTTAGATCAGTGGAAGAAACAAACCAGTCATGCATGTTTGACATGAAAACTCAAAAAATTAAGAAAGAAATAAAAGCATGATGAAAAAGCAAAAAAACTCAAAAATATGGTTTAATTTGGAAGTATCAAAAACGAGTACCTTTGATTCAGAAGTTCTTTGCAAGAATTTCAAATTAGACGAAACTGGACGATAATGAAACAAAATCGATTGATGAAAAATAAAAGAGGAATAGAAAATAAAGAAGAAGATATTTATATAATTAGCTTCCTAAAGATTGTCATAGAAAATAATAAAATTGAAAACAATCAATTGGAAACTGAAAGCACGCTACTTCTGATATTTCGATTTGTATAGTCACAATAAATTTTATCAGGTAAAAAGTTAAAACGGTAGTAAGTTAATAATTAAAAAAGTAGATGAATTCTACATTCACAATCAAACGACTTTTAAAAACATCATCATAAATCAAAATGTGTACTTTGTGAAAGATTTAATGTGTAAGATTAAATAAGGAAATGCTCTTATTGCATAATTAAAAGGAATCTTCTATGTTCTTTCAAATAATTAGAGAAATGTAACTTAATAGAGCTAGTGAAATATATTTATTCATACCATCAATATAATTAAAAATTATTATATTTTCATACACCCTCCGATCACTATTATAACATTTTTTTAAAATTAATATATATATATATATATATATATATATATATATATATATATATATATATATATATATATATATATATATATATATATATATATATATATATATATATATATATATATATATTCAATGAATCTAAATTATTTTATTACTTATAATAGTAATAAAAAGTATATTTGATATCCAACTTGTTAGAAAAATCAAATTTGTGGTGAAACAAATATACATTAATGTTCTTTACATTAAAGGGCAACTAAGTGGATATTGTTTTATCCATCTTAGATATTATACATCCCAATATTAAGTTATTTATTGACAAAATTTATAGGAAGTGAGGTCTTCTAGAATACATCTTATAGGGTGTTTGTTTGATGAATTCATATCACATTTTTAGAAATGTAAAGATAAAAATCACACATTCCCATGTTGTTTCAGATTCTAATAAATTACACAGTTTTTTTATTCATAAGAATATAATTTACATATGGAGTTTTTAATCTTTATTTCAATATTTTTTTGTCAAAAATATGTATTCCAATATTAAAAGGTAAAAATCTTACTTTCCCATAAAAGTAAAAACTAACCAACTATAATACCAAATTCTATAATATTTTAACACACTTATTTTTTTGTTTTCAAAATATTAACATTATAATAAAATAAAATTTAAAAATATTCTTAAAAATCTTAATAATTTACCAAATATTGAAATGATATTCATAAAATTGTAATTTTATTTCATCAAATATGGTTACTCTTTATTTTTTCCTTTCTCTCTTAGGATCTGTTTGGTTTAGACTTTTGAAAGGAAAGGGAAGGGAGAAAATATGAGGAACTATTTTAAGTTGAGTATTTTTGATTTAATTTTTTATGAGGGGATGAGATTGAAAGTGATTAGATTTCTTCATGGAGTAGTTTTTTCGTTTTCTCAAAATCAAAGAAATTTGGAGGGAAAGAGAGAGAGGATTTATGATAAAATTTATTTTTGTTATATTGACAAAATCATCGTCATTTCTTTTATTAAAATCCTAAATTATTCTTAATAAATATTATATGTTAATTTTTGTCCTCTTATTAAAATGTCTCTAATTTTTTTATGACCACTCTATTATTTTTATTAATATGTTGACTCAATTATTTTTATTTTTTCACGTGTTTTATTTTTATTCATTTTAATTTATTATTTTGTTTGTAAGAATATAATTGTTTTAAAAATTGTTGTAATATATTACATATCTATATATAATTGTATAATATGAGCTATATATATTATCTATAATTTAATTTTATAAATATTTAAAGGATTACATAAATGATCAATATGATAAAATGATTCATATGATAATGAATCATAATATTATTATATGAAATTTATTAATATTTTATTAATATTTTAATATATTTTAAAATATTGAATATTTTGTGCTTGATTATTTATGTTGTTTATGAATTGATAATTTTTTTTTATGAATATCACTTTATTTTAATTTTATTTAGCATGAGTGTTATAATATCTTAAGAGTTAAAATATAAATTAGTTTTAAAATTTCTCCCTCTCCTTTATGAACTAAACATATTTTTTAAAGTTTAAAGATAATAAACAAACATTATAAATTAATATTACAGACACAACCAATTAAATTTTTTATAATTATCATAATGTATCAGTATTTTAAAATTAAAATTATATTTTAATTAGATACACGTCTCTCATTAATTAATAATGTAAAAACATATTTATTTTTCTTTATTTATTATTAAAATTTTTCCCTCCCTTTCTCTTTTCTTCTTTTGAATCAAAAATTCATTTAATTAAAATAGCTTCTCTCAGCTCCTTTCCTTCCTTTATTAAAATCCCTTTTCTTCCATCCCCTGGTTGAACCAAACAACCTTAGTATAAAAAAATAAAATCAAAACTTGGTATTCACTCTACTACTAGTTCTTGCAGCTGCGCACGTGGCAAGATCGTAAATACAAACAATTGAGATGTAGTTTTCTGTACTCTCACTCACTCCTATGAAAATGAAAACTACAAAACCTCTTTTTCCCGCTCACTGCTTCTTCTTCCCCCGATTTTCTCTCCATGCTCCTATCTCAAACTTTTTCCTAGGGTTTAACACTCCCACCACCCCAAAATCACCATGCCAGATTTGGGGAACCGTCCTCTCCCGCTCGTGCCCTGCTCCCCCGTCAAGGCCGTCGACGATTCAGCTGCGCTCGAAGCACTACCCAGTGATTTTGGTTCCGATAATGGCGTTCATGCTCGGGTTTTGAAGAGGACTCGCGGTTCTCTCCGGAAGACTGGCAATGCTAAGAGTTTGTGGGATCGCCTTACGGATCCTCAATCTCTCCCGTTTCTCGTCGCTGCTCCAAAGATGGTAGATCGTTTTTTCTTCCAATTTACCGTTTCATATTGTTTCTCTCTCTACTGAATAGTGCTTAATTGATGAAACATCATAAATCAGCATTGCCTTTTTTTTTAAAAATTCTACTTTGATCATTGAGCTCTGACCTTACTTCATTATATCGTCATGCTTGTTGGATGTAATTTGTGGGAACTGTTCAGGTTGAATGCTGTTTCTGCCACCATTCTGTGTGTCCCGGGGAGGAGCTGATATGTTCTGTTCATGGATGTGGCTCATGCTATCATAAGGAATGTGCAAAACAAGTCAGTGGGGTTTCAAATCTGAAAAAGAACAAGTTCAAGTGTCCACAACATGTAAATTTTTTTAGTGGATCCAGCATTGCTACGATTTTTTACCAAAAAAATGATTCATGTCTTTTTCATTAATATATTCTGATTCGATATCAGATTTAGGGCTGTGAATCATGTTATATAGATATACATTTACATATATTATCTAAGTTTTTAGCTGCATTCAATGGCCAGCTAGTGTAATCATAGCCATGCTTTACTTTGTCAACATTGAGGTTGTGGGTTTGAATCATGAACTTAGCTTCTTGTAAATGCGAGTCAAGTCAGTTTACCTTTTTGTGGAACCTGTCACGGTAAAATCTTTATTTCTCTTCTAGTTTGATCTCAAATCTGCTCTAATTATTCATTTATAAATTTTGGAGAATATTTTGTTAGATTCTTAACAAATTGATAATGCTAGTTATATTTGTCTACCTTTTTCTGGATCCTGTCATGGTAGTATCTTTCTCTTTTAATTTGATCTCAAGTCTGCTCTAACTATTCATTTTTAATTTTTAGAGAATATTTTGTTACATTCTTTTGACAAAATAAGAATTATCTCACCTACTTATATATTATGTATTAGCTAACTACAATTTTTTTGTGACCATGTGTATATTTTTTAGGGGTTTAGTAGATCCAATTGTTTAAAGCTATGTATCTCCTAATTGACGTGCTTTTCCACATTGGTGCAGAACCCTATGTTGGATATGGTATTTTTCCTTTATTTGGCCTGCCTTGTTTTTCCGCTGAATATTAAGTCATTAAATATGCAGGTGTGCTTCATTTGCAAGCAAAAGATGCATTTGCGGTGTGTGCGTTGCACGACGGCTTTCCATAGTAAATGTGCACCATGGCCTGAAGCTGTGATCCCTCTGAAAGATCATCCTGGACAAGCTGTTTGTTGGAGACATCCTTCTGATTGGCGCCTGGATAGAAAGGTCAAATTTCTATTTTCACCAGAACTATTACAGTAATTGTTTATTTATTGATTATATTGTTAATTACAATACATGGTTCCATTAGATTCCTTGTCATATTCAAATGCAATTTCTTTGTAATGTGTAAATTCTTGTTTCCATTCTTACCTTTCTGCGTCTTTCTTTTCAGAAGCAGTCACATTGAATTGGAAAATATGCAATTTTCCAGTTCAATATCACTAGATGGTTTCCAAGTGTTTCAATTTTATTCATTACACTGATGGCTATTGTGGTGATGTGTGCCTATTCAAGGTTACACTGATTGCTATTCAAGTGTTTTTGTTTGGTTTCTTTCTCATGCATTTTTTTAAAACTTTTCTATCCCAATAGTTATTGAGGGAGGACACATCAGGGAAGAAAGGGGTACTTGACACTTGTTTATTACTGACATGTATTGCTTATGGAAATCTTTAATTGGCCGAATATTACTTTTCTTATCTATATCCTCTGCATTATGTCAAAGATATTATATTGGACTTTTATTAAGTTTTTGGCTAGGTTTTTGGGTCTCAACACAATTGAGATTCCTTTTCCTGTTGTGCTCTTTTATTAGAAAGAAGAGAAGAGAATAATAGTGTATTCATTTCTTTGTAACTGAATACTGTTATTTCTCAAAAGTTACTCACAAAAGGTTCCTTGATGCTTTATATATAGCATCAAGGGTAACCTGCTATTACAGGTTAAACAGAATTGGTACTTACAGAATTGAATGCATGGCTTCTGCAATAATGTCTGAATCCAAAGAAGATTAGTTGTAGCTTGAGCTAAACTTCTGTATTTAGATTCAGTGCTGGACCTAGCAATAACTGGTTGTTTCTTTGACCACCAAACAATCAAATTAGCTCCAAAGAAAATAGCAGCACCAGATGTACTTCTTCTGTTATCTGGATCTGAAGCTCAATCAGCATCACATTAGACATGAAGAGAGGGAGAAGCCTGAGGGGAAAGAGGAGTGAGAGATAAACCATGATGAAGGGTACCTTTCAAGTACCTGAGAATCCTCTTGACAGCCAATGAGAATCAAGAGGATGTGACATAAACTAACACACTTTGTTAACAACATAGGTTAAATCAGGTCTGGTGATAGTGGCATACTGCAAGGCACCAACCACAGACCTATACATATAGGGATCATAAAAGGTTGCAAACCCAATTTTGGTAAGTTTGCAAAGTTTGCAGGTGGATTGCATGGGTGTGCTGTCAAAACAGGCTTCCAACATGTTAGTTTTCTGCAGTAAATCTCTAAGATACTTAGTTTGAGTGAGAAGTATAGAACCATTAACTGACTGCTTAACCTCAATACTCAGAAAATAGTCAAGTTTTTTCTGTAAGGCTTCAAATTCATCTTGCATAGCTGCCTTCCAATGCAAATCAGGAAGAGCCTGTTTAATAGATTTAGGCCCAAAGTGAGTAATAAGCACCCTAGGATCCAGTCTAGGTTGATTGAATCCAGATTTGGCCCTAGTTTTCATAGGATGAGAGTTCTGAGGGATAATAACCACAAGAATATCATTAGGAAGGACATGTGACTCAGGTTTAGTGACTGAAGATGAGCTGGATGAAGAGTCAGCCTGACTAGAGGAAGTCCCTGAGGAGTTGCTGGCAGCAGCAGATGAAGAATCACTAGTAGGTGATGAACTTACAGGGACAGAAGATGCAGGGGTGGGAGCATTAACTGGTGAGGGAGCAGGAGAGGCAGGTGTGAGATCATTTGAGGGACTAGAGATATGAGGCTGTGTAGTGGTGATATGTGGAGTAAGAGAACTCAACAGAAGGCTAGAGTAATGAGGTGCCAAGGATGTACTGTGGCTGAGAGCAGAATTAGGTCTGGATGGAGAAAATAAATCTAGATATGAAAATCTAGACTCATTAAATAGAACATCCTTTGAGATGTATAACCCGCCATTAGGGGCTAGACACCTATAGCCTTTATCAGATGTGGAATATCCAAGAAAGAGACATTCTTGAGATCTGAAGTTAAGTTTCTGAGAGAGATAAGGTCTTAAGAGAGGAAAACAAGCATAACCAAAAACCTTTAGAAACTTGTAATCAGGCTGCTGATGAAATAGAAAAGTGTAGGGAACCTCAAAATTAATAGAGGCAGATGGCAGCCTGTTAATAAGGTATACATCAATAGAAAAGGCGTAGTCCCAGTAGGTTAGAGGAAGGGAAGCCTGACTGAGCAAGGTAAGCCCCAAATCCACTATGTGCCTGTGCTTTCTTTCAATGACACCATTCTGGTGGTGGGACAAATAAGGCGATGGATAATACCCAAATCAGTGAGATATTTTATAAATGGTCTGAACTCATGTTTTGTAAATCCCCCCCCCCCCCCCCCCCCCCCCCCAGTCAGACTGAACAACTTTAATAGATAACTCATGTTGTAGTTCAACCATTGCCTTAAACTTTTGAAATACATAACTAGCTTCAGATTTGGCTTTAAGAAGATAGGTCCAAGTAAACTTGGAGTAAGCATTCACAAAAGACATAGAATACAGAAAACCAAAGGCAAAAGCCTTGGGCGAGGGCCCCCATAGGTTAGTATAAACAAGTTCAAGGGGTTTTGTGTAAACTGTGTGTGAAGTGGGAGTATGTAATCTGTGGGATTTACCCATACAACATGCAGAACAGAACATATCACAAGTTTTATTGCTGAAATGAACATTACAATGTTGCAAACACAAGTTTTTAAGCATGATTGTTAGGGTGTCCTAACCTAAGATGCCACATGTAAGGCAAACTAGTAGAAAGAGAAATAGTATTGGTACTAGGTGCAATATTATTGGAAGAAAAACTAGTAGAATGCAACAAAGACTTAGTAGATTGTGACACATTAATGGAAAGAAACTCATAAAGTCCATCAGCTCCTACATGACCTTCAAGAAGAATGGCATCAGACACCTGACATTTAACAAGACACTTGTCAGCTGAGAATACGAAATACACATGGTTATCCTTAGAAAACTGACTGACACTAAGCAGATTTTTAGTGATAGCAGGAACATGTAGTAAGTTTTTGAGAATGAGGTGTGTGGTAGGGTGAAAAGGTGAAGGAAAGGAGCTGGAACCAGCAGATTGATTGACCAAACCTTGTCCATTACCAATGTAAATCTGGTCATGGCCTTCAAAGGGAGTCACTTGTTGCAAGTTCTTTGCATCACTGGTGACATGATATGAAGCTCCAGAAACAGGAAACCAGGAACCTGATGTAGATGGTAAAGCATTTTCCACAAAGGTACTTGGAGGTTATGTGATGTTAGGAGGATAAGGAGACACAGCAGGTGGCTTGGACCACACATAAGGAGAGGCACGAGCACCCTGTCACTGAGGTTGCACATAGCTTGCACCAGTAGGCTGGAATTGATAGTTAAACATGTGCCAACACTGTATTGCAGAATGGCCAGGTTTGGAGCAAAACTTGGCACTGTATGTTAGAGTTGAAGGATCTGCCACCTCTTTCACGTCCAAATCTACCACCACGATGACCTTTTCCACCTCTAAAAGGTTGATAATCCTGCACTTGGTTAGAATGACCCTACTGAGTAGAGGAAGAATCAATGACAGGTGCTGGAGATTCATCTGTTGTTGGTGACTGAGGCACAACATGAGTTAGGTTAAGAGAGACCAAATCTGGAATTGGCTGCTACTTGAATTTGTTTAGACCCAGCTCATGAGCCAATAGCAGAATCTCAACTTCATCAATGTCCATAACTCCAAATTTGCTTTCAACAACATACACAACTGGAGCAAATTCAGCAGGCAAGCCTTCAAGGATAACATCAATGTGATTAGATACTGGAATAGGATCACCAATGGAGGCTAGCGCATCAACAATGGTGCGAATCTTCAATAGATAGTCTTGAACAGAAATAGTGTCAAGTGTAAGAGTGCGCAATTCAACACGCAGACGGCGTGCCCTAGCACAAGTTTGTTTTTGAAAATAGCTAAAAAGACGATCCCTCAATTCATGAGAGTGAGAACAACCAAGCACACGTGAGAGAATCTCACTGGATAGTGTAGATTGAAGCCATGACAACAACATTTGATCCTTCTGAATCCAACTGGAGTATGCAGGATTGACGAAACCGGCGCGATGAGCGGCATCGTCGACGAATTTCGGTGAAATGAGAGCACAGACGACCAGATCTGTGAGATCACGAGCATTGATATACAGTTCTACCTGCTGACGCCAGAGATGGAAGTTCTTTTCATCCAACTTCTACGCGATCTTGAGCGAGAAGTGCAATCGGCGAGAATCACCCACCATCGACGACTGTACCGGCATCGATTCAGGCAAAACTCGAGCGGAAGAAAGAGGCGATCGCGGCAGAGAGATCACAGCAATTTGATACCATATTAGAAAGAAGAGAAGAGAAGAATAGTGTATTAATTTCTGTGGAACTTAATACTGTTATTTCTCAAAAGTTAGTTACAAAAGGTTCCTTGATGCTTTATCTATAGCATCAAGGGTAACCTGCTATTATAGATAAAACAGAACTGGTACTTACAGATGCCAGTCATATTTGATACAAATAGAAGCCTAGCTACTTATATATTCAATATCTTTTTACGCCACATCAGTCTTTACCTAAAATATAAAACAACTTATTGTTTTTATAGAGCATGCAATTTCTGTTTATATGTGGATAAGTATTTACATTTACACCGCAAACTTATTTAATGTTTAAATTGTCTTACAAATGGTCACATGTGGAATATGTTTCATAGAATTATGGAATATTTTTCACTAGATTTATTTTCTTCTTTTTCAAAGTTTCATTCTTTTATTGCAATTTATTCTTGGTTCGGCTGGCTGACAGAACTGTTGATTGTGTTTCAGGAGCAGCCTGATACTCCAACAAGTGACATTTCGGTAAGGTTTATGAAGAATATCTTTATATCTATCTTATGCATGAATGTACAGATCTTTTAATGTTGCTTTGCATGGTATATTTGACATATTAAAATCGTTATATGACTAATTGGTTGAGATAGAATAGAATGGAGTTTATGTTATTAAAGTTCTTCAGATTCTGAAGCACTCTGTTTAAGTTGCTCATCATATATGCTCGCGCCTTGCATGTTTTGATAAGTTAAACCACTGGTAGCATATTTGCTTTCTTGTTTAAACCCCTCCCAAAACTATTGTCAGGGCTAAGCTACGATAAATAAGCTTTTGAGCAAATATGGCTTGGGAATAAAATATGTGAATTTTTCTGACTTGTCCTACATTTTCACAGGAAGTATTTTGTCGTTTGCCTCTTCCTTTTGTTAATGAGGAATTCAAAATCGACTTCACTTGGAAAGACATGGACAATAAGATGGAGCCACCGCCATATATACACATAAGACGCAGTATCCATCATATACTAAGCACTATTTTAATAAAATTTAAATAAACATATCTATTTTTGAGGGAAGTTAAGGAATTTGATTTCCAAACATTGTAGAATCAATATTTTTCAAGTAAATTGTTGAGCTCGCTGTCATGTTGCTACTTGCTAGCCTAAACTAATAACAGATATATACCTAGTGAAGAAAAAGCGTAGTGATATAGATGATGGTGCTGGGTGCACCAACTGCATTTCTTCGTGCTCTGATGATTGTGTATGCAGGTACATGTGAATTATCTTCCATTTTTTATTTCTGTTAGACTTAGTCTTTCTTTTCAATTCTATTCTTGGCTTCCTAGCAAAATACTCATCAAGATTGAAGTAATGGCACCCATATACAGCATGCTTTTGTATATTGAATACCCCTACATTTGCCAAAAATATTGAATAGCAGAAGAACTCCTTAGAGAAAATGATGATTTTTACATATGCTCTTTGTTCATGTGAGCATGCTCTGATATAGCCTCAAATAGAAACAAAGTCCTCACTTTATTCCTAACTAGAGGGAGAGTTAGTTGTCATTGTCATTGTATTCCCTGCTGTTATATGCCTAATATCTATCTGCATATACCATTTATAATCATTGTCATTGTAGTTAGTTGTAAAAAAAAAGACACTTTTGGCAGTATTTAGTACCAAAGTATTATCTCATAAGTTGGTCTATTTTGTAATTGTAACTGTAATATTTCATAAGTCTGGCTATGTATTAAGTATTACATAATATTATGACTTATCAGGGTTCAATGCATAAGCTGCTCAAAGGCTTGTCGGTGCTCTGAAAATTGTAATAATCGGCCATTTCGCAAGGAGAAAAAAATCAGGATTGTCAAGGTGTGAAAATTTGTTGTAGTGACGAGATATTTGAAATATATTTTTTTAGGCATAGACTTCCTACAATGTCGCTATTTATTAACATTTTATGCTTGTTTATGGTTTGTACTCAGACTGAGTTTTGTGGATGGGGAGTTGAGGCTGCTGAAACAATTGAGAAAGGAGGGTTCATAGTTGAGTATATTGGAGAAGGTAGCTTATATTTTTGAATAGTTTACATTGTCAAAACATTGTTTGTATCCCCTTCTTTTAGCCATAATCTAATTCTAACATCTGATAACTTAGAATGCCATTTATCCAAGGATGTCCTGAAGGCATATGATCTTTTAACTATGTTGTTTCTCCATCTAACCAGAAATGTTTTCTGTTACAGTCATTGATGATGCTTCATGTGAACAAAGGCTTTGGGACATGAAATATAAGGGTGTGCAGAATTTTTACATGTGTGAGATTCGTAAAGACTTCACAATAGATGCAACTTTCAAAGGAAATTCATCACGTTTTTTAAACCATAGCTGTGATCCCAATTGTGTTTTGGAGAAGTGGTTAGTGTCAGAAACTCTGTTGTACTTGTTCTTGCTTTGCATTATGCTCTTACTTTTCAAGGATTATAGATATATAGTTTCCTAGAGCACCAAATTATTATTAAATTTCGGAATACAATTTAACCTGATATAGTGATTTGCAACATATGGTACACCAAAAGTGAAAGCAAAATACCTGACAACAACTTTTGGTATAAAAATACAACGATTTACAAATGCAGAAATTATATCAAATTTACCTTAAGTATTTAAAAGTAAATAAAAACTGGACATTTCTTAAGTATAGTGAATACAAAGGAAATCAACATTGGGCTGCAGGCCATTTATCCAACCAAGAGGAACAAGGAGAATTTGAAGATCCAGAAGAGGGAATTCTAACAATTGCATCGTGGTTGTAATATAGTGGGAGAACTGACTTGGGATGTTTTGCGTTTGATCGCAATTGTTGCGGTTAGCAAGAGTCGCCACTGACTTTTCTTTTATTCAAAAGGAAAGGTGGAAAAGAACAATAAAGACCTTTGAAATTATTTTCTTGAATTCGGGGGTAGATTATGAAAAGGGAAGATGTTAGCACCCTTTTCATCCATAGTTATCTACGGGTTCTTAGTTCCTTGCTAGATCATTTGCTTTGTTTGAAAATGTGCTTTGTGGTTGTTTTTTGAAAGTATTTTTGAAAATGCGCTTTCGTTTAGGCGAATTTTGTAATGATTTTCGTTTTGGCGAGAATGTATACAAAATGTTGGATTTTTGAAAATATTTCATGGAAAGTGTTGGTGTATTTGAAAAGATGTTTGTTTTTGAAAATGTTTGGTGTGTGTTTTGTTTTGAAAGTGAGCAAGCAACTAAGAACGTCTCTACCTACTCAAAAGTCTTTTGTTCATTTCTTCATTCCTTTGATATTGCCATCTCACTATTGATTGGTAAAAAGTCTTATTTTTGGATGTAAAGGAACGGGTGTGGGTCATCGTATAGTCATGATAGCAATGTTGTAAGATGTCTTAGCATTTCTCTTTGAGGACTAAGATCATTTGAAAGACAACATTTGTAGCGTCATAGATGGACTATGATCTTGTATTTCAATTGTTTTTGTTAAGACATCTCACATGCATAACATGACCATTTTTTAAGCAACAAGTGGAGTTAACCTTAAGGGTGGATGTGTGAATAGTGTGATTGATTTGCATGCATTTAATCTTTGATTAGGGTTATCTACTTGTTGATTTTTATCTTTCTATACAAACCCTAATTACTAGTATTTATATGAAAACGATAAATTGCGGAAAGTAAATTTACTACGCTATTACATCATTTGGAGATGAGGTATACAAATTTACAAATGAGGATTGCAAGAAATTAAACATAATTATCTATTACAATCATATTGAAACTTGAATAATGTACGAGAAATGAAAATATAATGTGCAAAGATATAAATGGAAAAGAAAATGGATTTTTGAGGAAAAAATTTGATTTTGACCTAATTAACTAAAAGAAGTAATTAATTAAGATAAATAAAATTAAACCTAAACTAATTAAAAAAAGAAATTAAGTTAGAAAATATTTTTTAGAAAATGTTTTAAGTTTAATCAAAATAGTATGGAAATTAATTAATTAAAAGAAATCTAAATTCTAAGTTAATTTTAATTAAAAAAAATTAACTAAACCTAAATCTAATTATTAATTTATTTAAGAAAATGACTAAATTTGTTTAAGAAAATAAATTTTTGTCTTTTTTAGTTTAGAAAAGGAAATAAAATAAAACTATAAGTATATTATAAATATAAATGAATAAACTATTTTTTTAGATTTTTATTAATAATAATAATAATAATAATAAAAATAATAAAGAAAAATAAAATAAAATATAAAAAAAAAAGTCAGGGGGTGAAAATGGCATTTAGCGTGTTTAGTAGTAAAAACATTTTTTTTTAGTCTGACCCATTAATGATTTTGTTTGGAAATCAGAAAAAGAATAAAATAAAATAAATGGGCTGTGCAGTGAGGTGGGGGTGTTGTGCAGCAAAAAAAATGGGAATGCCCGTTCAGGGAGGCCCAGACGCGCTGGCTTGTAGCAAAAAAAAGAAAGAAAATACTGAAAGCCAACGCGCCTTTTGGCTCTATAACTTGCTTTTGAAGAAAAGTGAGAAGACAAGTCTCCAAGTGTTGTACAAGCATGGTCTGAGTTGGTAGAGACCTTAGACATGTTGCTTTTGGTTTTGACTCTACTTGTGTGCAGAGAAAATAATTGAGAGGCTCAAGAAGTTGACAATTGCAAAAGTAATGCTTTATCAAAATGGAAATGACAACTTTGTGCCATAAATGGAAAATCATTTTGGACAAAGCTTCAAACACTTGGATAAGAGCCTAAACAGTTGTGTAAACCATTAATTATGGAGTAAAAAACAAGTTTGAGACCTGCAAAATGAGGATTATGCAACATGGCTATGGATTGGATCAAATGTTCATCATGAAAATGACTTGAAAAACAAGTTTGAAACCCTAACTTCTTGCCTTCGATTCTTTTAGCTCAAGTATGATCTCAATGAGTTCTTGGATATTTTAGAAAGCTTGTAACATCCCATACAACCTTCATGTTGGATATTTTTGAAAATTCAATTTGGAACTAGGTGAAAAGTTGTCATGAAGTTATGTTAAAATCCTGCCTAACTAGGGCAAAATTTCACTAAGTTTTTTTAGTTTCATGGACATGTCTCCAAACATTTCTAGAAAAAGTTTTGCTCTACAATGTTTTAGATCTCATTGAGATCTACATCTTTCATGTTGAAAGTTTTTCTTGAATCATCTTGTATCATGGTGAAAATTTGGCACAAAGTTATGAAAAATGTTAACTTTTTAACACTTAAAATTTTTTTTAAGTCTTAGAATTTTGACTTTTCAATTTCTTGATGAACAAGTTTCATATTTTGACATGTCTTGATGAAATATGATTTTTGAAACTTGATTTTGATTAAAAAGTCAAAGTTTGACTTTTCAGTGTACAGTTGACTTTTAATCAGTTGACTGAAATTTATCTGACAATCCAATGATCTTGAGAGGTGATTTGAAATATGCAATTAGGTTAAGATGGTGCATTTGAATCCTTGAGATCATGCCTTAAACCAATAAGTCATCTTCTTGGTCAAAAGTAAAAAATTGAGTCTTCTCAATCAAAACTCTAATTTTGACCATTTTCCCCTTTTGGTGTTCTAATCAATTTTTTTTAAGGAATTGTGACCCAACTTGATCAATTGACATATATGAGTTCATAATGTTGATATGGATCAAGAATTATGAAGTTTGACTGTAGGTTGACCATAGTTGACTTTTTATCCAATACAGCTGATTTTAGGTCATCTGATCAAATGACTAAGCAATTTTGTGATTCAAGACTTGAAACTTGACATGAGCAATCTTGAGGGTTCCTAATGATCAATTAAAGTCATTTGAGGTCTTGAAAGTCCAATTGTCCTTGTGAAAATTCAAACCTTAATTTGAGTCATCAGTACTTGAGGAGATGTCTTGAACTGATCAAAACTTGTGTAGTCTTGAATCAATAGAGATCTTATAAGAGATTTCTTGAGAAATGAGAGGACAAATTTTGGGGTACAACAGTGGTCATCATATTTTAAGCATTAGATTTATCTGACCCAAATCCCATTTCTTAGGGCACTTTGGTAGGAAAAACCCAATGCTTAAAATATCATGACCACAATGCAATTGTAAGAATTCCTTCTTCTAATGGGTACACTACTATTTGTTTAGAGAATTTATCCTAGATTTCATCTTCACTACAAAGCAGTTTCATTTCAATTAATATTTTGGATAGATTCTATTATGCTACAAACAATATGACAGCCGAAACTCAAGATCCAATTACTAAACAGGGCCAAAATTAAGAAGAGAGGTTGACAGTCTCAAAGGAAGTAGAGGCGTCGCAGACAGCCTCCTCAAAGGCATCATGTGTATTTTATGAGCAAAAAAAATCTCCTACTGTGTGTTACTACTTGCAAGAGCGCGTGATGACAGTGACAACGATGACACTTCGTAGGTTTTTAGATCAGCACTGTCTTAGTCTAACACTGGGGCGTGTATTTATGCGAATGGCCCTGTCGATAAGAAAAATGTGCTGTCTTTCTTTAGTATTGATTTGGTCAATTGCTGACTACACAATGGGTCAACGCGTAATGGTTGCTAAAGCACTAGATAAGATGATTTGAAACAAAAAAGAAAAACAGTCTGGTTCTAAAAATGAATTTTGATTACAATTGTTCTCACATTCCTAAACATTCAGGAGGATCTGTGACAGGTCAGAGGATGGTAATGCTCTGATTACATGTTGAAAGTATGAGCTTTAAAGAAAGGGAAAGAGAAAAAGTACCATAATATCAATATATTCAAAGATACTTTCTTATGTTCATTCATATAGTTTATATTGTAAGTCCATGCTTTCTCTATTGGTGTATTATTTCGTAATCTAATTAAACAAGTAACGTCATTGATTAGTATGCATTCTTTCCTTAATGATATATTCTCTACAGTTGATTGATTCAAGTTGTATAACTAGATTAAGCGGACTTATCTGCTTGATATTGCCAAATCAAACTCTACATTTTTGCTATAATCTTATGGTTTCTTCTAGGCAAGTAGATGGTGAAACTCGCGTTGGTGTATTTGCTGCTCGTTCGATAGAAGTTGGAGAGCCATTAACATATGATTATAGGTAAGTTTGATCCTACCTCATTTTTTGCTTGGTGTGTAGAAATTTTTAATAGCTCAATCATGATTTCTTAACTTTGCAAAAATATAGTGGGGTGTTCTCCTTAACATTTAGAATAAAAATTATTTATACATTGTTTTTATGTGGTTGTCAAAATACAAATGAAGGATAATTGTGATTTGATTGGATGCACGTCTAAAATAGTTTTAAGTTGTCATTGTATACAAATTAAACCAATAGAATATTTTTTTATTCAAAGATTACAAGGATAATAAATGTCAAATGCAAGTGAATGATTCCATCATTGTTACACAGTTGAGCTATGACATTTATATCCCGAATCATTAAATAAATACAAGTGTTATGCTACCATATTTATAATATTTACATCATTACCAAGTTTGTTACATATAAAGTTTATACAAGGGCTCCTCATGAGCTTGGTGAAAAGATCCGCCAATTCATTATTTGAACCAACAAGGCTAGTGTTCATGTCCCTTGATAAAATATTAACCAATAGAATGACAATCTAAATCAATATGATTAGTTTTCTCATGAAATACTAGATTTGAGGGGCAATGTACAAATCAACTGGATTAAGACAAATGAGTGTCATCTATATAACCTATCAGAATCCAAGCTCCTGAGGGGCAATGTATAACTAAATATGAGTAGCTGATGCAGTGGCTTGGAATTATGTTTCAGCACTAGGCTTTGCTATGACATTCAACTTCTTACCTCTCTAGAAGATAGGTTTGCCCAATCAACATTTGAGTTTCCTGCAACTTGAGTATGACCCTTGTTTTCCTAAATAAGAACTTTCCCAAAGCTTCTTGAATATACTTTATAATATGAACTATCACATCCCAACGTCCTTCATATGGTCAGTTAAGAAATTGACTTACCATACTTACAACAAAGGAGACATCTAGAGTAGTTGCAACGAGATAATTTAGTTTGTCCACCAACCTTTGGTATCATCCATGGATCTAAGAGTTGCTCCTTCTGATTCGGTAGATGCTGGCATTAAGATCCATTGAAGTGTTTGCTTAGCATTTATTTAACTTATTTCTTACATAATGTCCATAGCATACTTCCTCTAAGGAATTACATTACAATCCTTGGATTGTGCCCCCTCTACTTCTAAGCAGTATCGAATGATAGAAATGTAGAAACAATAGATAAGAGCAGAAGAGAGGGAGAAAGTTTGTTACAACTGATTTTGTATTATTGAAAGTTAGTTACATTCACTGTTATGACAGTATTTATAGTTGTGCCATAACTGTGCTCACTAAGCACAATTAGTTACAATGTGCAGTCTCTCCTAACTATTCTTACTGCACTCTTACTTGTACTACTCTAATATCTTCTCCTCAAGACCAAAGTCCTCCTTATAGAAGAGAGGCTTTGTCATGAACTTGTAACTTGACTCTTAGTTGCAAATACCTTTGAGGAGAATGTGGTTTTGTAAGTAGGTCTGTGTTGGAAATAGAAAAAATACATTGTATGTTTCCCACTAAAATGAGCATTTAAGTCTTAGGTTCATGTATATTTAGATTCATGCATTTAGGAAGTTGGACTGTTATTTATTTCTCCTTGTAAATATAATATGTAATTAATTATATAGTGTTTATAAGTATCATGGTTGTTGGGTGCTTTACTCACTCAAGCACATTCAGAAAATTCTAATTTCTATTTTTCACAGTCTGCATACTGATCAAAGGAGAGTTTTACTTAGGACCTTTTCCCTTAAGAAAAAGGTATCCAACTCCATATGTTTTGTCTTAGCATGCAAGATCGAGTTGTGTGACAATGCAATTGTGCTCAAATTGTCACAGAATATCACAAGAGTGGTGAAGGGAATTCTGAGATTAGTCAACAGAGATTGGATCCACAAGATTTCTGAGGCTGAGTTGGCAAGACTTATATACTCAGCTTTAGTACTAGATCTTGCCACTAGAGTCTGTTTTTTGGACCACTAAGATACAAGATTAGGGCCAATCTCCTGTCATCAGAGGATCAAATCCCCAATCTGCATCAGAAAACCTCTTTATGGAGATAGGAGACTGAGTAGATGTAGGTTGGAGTAGGAGACCATGATGAAGGGTACCTCTTAAGTACCTTTAAATTCTCTTTATAGCTGTCCAGCGGATTGGAGAGAAACTGTCCAACTTTATTCATAACAAAGCTTATTTCAGGTCTTGTTAATGTGGCATATTGAAGCGCCCCAACAATAGACCTATAAAATGTAGGTTTTCCCAAAAGATCAGTCCCATACTTGGATAATTTCAAGCTAGAAATTATAGGTGTAGGCAACCCTTTAAATTTTGACATGTTAGCCTTTGAGAGCAAATCCTTAATATACTTTGCTTGAGATAGAAAGAGAGAGTCATCTTTGTGATGAGTCACTTCAATGTCCTGAAAGTACTCAAGTTTTCCAAGTTGCTTAAGAGTAAACTGAGAATGCAACTTTTGAATAAGTTGTTGAATGTGAGTTTGGGAATTAAAGTAACAAACAATATGTATTTCTTTGATCTTTCAGTAAGTAATACATGAAAGGTATTTATAGAATACAAGGGACATATCACTTTAAATGTTAATTCTAAATATGATAGAAGACAACTAATTACTAATTATTATTTACAATGAATATTATGCTGAGTTGTATAACACAGAATGTGTTGATTCTGTACTTATCTCTCTAATAACTTCCAACAGAAATTCCCAGTTACAATAATGTCATCTACATACACTAGCATAAAGATAGTATAGGTCGGAGTTATTAAAATAAACAGGGAGGGATCACACCTGCTAGAAAACAAAGCCAAACTCTTTAAGTGCAAGGTGCTTGCTCTCAATGCTAAGAGGTTCTTCCATGTATACTTCCTCTTGTAGAATGCCATTGAGGAAGACATTGTTAACATCAAGCTGAGTAATGTGCCAACCCATGGAAATAGCAATGGTCAAAATGATCCTGACTGTGACCAATTTTACAACTGAAAGTTGAACTTCTGAGCTGAATATGGCCTTAGGTGTGGAAAGCAGGCACATCTAAAGGCCTTAAGGGATTTATACTAAGGAACAAGATTATAAAGCATGAAGGGGACTTCATGCTTAATAGAGGGGTAGGCATTTTGCTAATCAGATAGGCTGCAGTTAGGTAGGCATGATCCCAGAATTTCAAAGGTAAATTTGCTTGGGCAAGCAAAGTTAAACCTATTTCAACATGTTGATGCTTTCTTTCAACTGGGCCATTTTGGTGGTGTGTGCGGGCAAGCTAACCTATGAACAATGCCTTTTGAGTGAAACTGAGAAGTGATATATTTGAACTCTCCTCCACCATCAGTCTGGACTGCCTTAAGTCTAGTAGAGAATTGCACTTCAATGGTTGTGATAAAGTGTGTGAGAATGAGCAGCACATCAAATTTTAGTTTTGTAGGAAACACCCAAGTATATTTAGTAAATGCATCAACACACGTTAAGAGATATTTATAACCACATGTGGAAGTCATAGGGGCAGGACCCCCTACATTAAAAAAGAGTAAATCAAAGGGCTTAGTGTAAATGGTGTGTGATAGTGTACTAGGTCTATGAATCTTCCTCAAGCAACAACGTGTACAAAAATCAAGCAAGGGCTTTTGAGGAATGTCAATGTTACACAGCTGCAAGATAGACTTCAAAGCCTCATGATGTGGGTGTCTAAGCCCTGTTGTGCCATAGAGAGTAGGAAGAAGGACCAAGAGCTTGAGGAGATGCTGAGACCTCTGACACATTATTGATGGATGCAAGGGAATTGGAAACTGGTTGTAGAGACCCAAAGATGTACAAACCATCCTTATTTAGTGGGCCTTGAAGCACTATTTTAGAATTACCCTTTCCTTTAACAAAGCATCTGTCAGCATGGAACTCAAAGAAAACCTTGTTGTCTTTGGCAAATTGGATCACAAATATCAAGTTCTTTGTGATGTGAGGTACAAGTAAAAGATTCTTGAGTGTGAGATATGTGTGTGCAGTGCAAGGTGAAGAGAAGCAAGCAGTGCCGATGGATGTGATAGACAAACCTTAACCGTTGCCAAGGAGTACTTGGTCAGTGCCAGGGAGAGCCACACTTTCAGAGAGATAATCAGCATTGTTTGTGACATGATGAGTAGCATCTGAGTCAGGGTACCAAGTTTAAGCTTGTTGAGAGAAATCAATGTTTGCCACAAAACCAGTTCTAGTAAAATGTGCTTGTGGTTGATACACATGCCTTTTAGCAAAGCCAGGTGGAGGACCTCTGAGAGCAGGAGATAGCCATTGATTCTGAGCTGGAGTTGGAAGAAGTCGAGTATTAATCCACTGGTTTTGACCACCTGTTGCCAATTACTGAGATGTGTTAGGATTAGTCCACTGATTCCAGTTAGGTCTTTTGATGCTGAGGAGCAAAATTTCACATGGAAGGCATCATAGTGGAATGTCTATGATAGCAGATGCTAGCATCACATCCAAATTTGAAACATATTTGACATCGAACTTTGTATCTTCCACCATTTCTGCCACCTCTGCCACGATTGTTCCTTCCACCACGACCTTCACTGAAGGAGGACATCAGTAAACTGCATCATATTGGCGGAACCAGGAGTGACTTAAAGTGTAGATTGAGGAACAACGAGGGTGTAGCTCGAGCTACATTGACAGAGAGAGGCTCAGATAATACACTTTTCTTGAACTTTTCCAATTTAGCTTCATGAGCTAGAAGCATAGACTTAGCTTCAATGATTGGACACAAAGTAGCACGATATTGAATGATAGATGCTAGGACATTGTATTCATTTGGCAATCCATCAATAATTGCCTCAAGTTGATCATGATGCGAAATCGGATCATCAATATACTCCAGAATATTAACAGTTCGTTTAACACGAGCGAGATAATTAGTAATGGATTTTCCACCTCTAACTTAGAGGTGAAAGTAGGAGACCATATTATCCCTCAAGTCACACGGTTTAAATATCTTGGGTCCGTACTACAAAATGATGGAGAAATAGAAGGGGATGTAAATCATCGTATTCAAGCTGGATGGATGAAATGGAGAAATGCATTAGTTGTTTTATGTGATGCAAAGGTACCGCTCAAGTTAAAGGGAAAGTTTTATCGAACTGCGGTAAGATCTGCGATTTTGTACGGAACAAAATGTTGGATGATTAAGAACCAACACGAGAATAAAGTAGGTGTAGCGGAGATGAGGATGCTGCGGTGGATGTGTGGTAAGACTCAACAAGAAAAAATTAGAAATGAAATTATTAGAGTGTTGGAGTAGCGTCTATTGTAGAGAAGATGGTGGAAAATAGACTTAGGTGGTTTGGGCATGTAGAGAGAAGACCTGTAGACTCTGTAGTAAGGAGAGTAGACCAGATGGAGAGAAGACAAACAATTCAAGGAAGAGGAAGACCCAAAAAGACTATAAGAGAAGTTATCAAGAAGGATCTCGAAATTAATGATTTGGATTGAAGCATGGCCTTTGATAGAACATTATGGCGAAAGTTGATCCATGTAGCCGACCCCACCTAGTAGGATAAGGCGTAGTTATTGTGGTGATAAATTTGAGTTCAGATCGTGAATTTCATCCCAGATTTGATGAGAATGGACGCACCTCATGACGCGAGGAAAATTGCGTATGAGAGTGTGGTGAGAAGCCACGTGAAAAGTAAGGAGTCTTGTTGCCCCCACATCAGAAACGCCGGATTCTCCGTATCATTGTTGCGATCTTCATCGGAAAGGTATCGTGGCGGAATAACATGATTAACAGGGAGGGAGGGAGGGAGGGAGTTTGTTACAACTGATTTTGTATTACTGAAAGTTAGTTACATTCTCTGTTATGACAGAGTATTTATAGTTGTGCTCACTAAGCACAACTATGCTCACTAAGCACAGTTAGTTACAATGTGCAGTCTCTCCTATCTAATCTTACTGCACTCTTACTAAGCACAGTTAGTTACAATGTGCAGTCTCTCCTATCTAATCTTACTGCACTCTTACTTGTACTACTCTAATATGGAAGCCTGTCAAAATCTTGTTAGAAAATGGGAGGCAAAGAAGTATTTATCCATGCAATGCCATGATATTCACTCCTTGTAATGACAATGTTGTCACATACACAACAAAGCATAATTAATTTGTTCTGCAGGGTAAAAGGCGTCCCCGTAATCTAAACCAAATACCTGTGTCATTTAGCAAGTATTCTGTGTGATAAGGTTGCCCATTAGGTCCATCAGAGCCAGCTTTAAGTTTAAAGACCCTTTGACATCCAATAACCACCTTCCCTAGTGGAAGAGCAACAAAGCCACATATTCCACAGCCCTAAAGTGCTCATATTTGGTGGAGGTGGAGACTTAGGTGCTGTGTGTAAATGAGGCTGTGACAATGATAGACTGAAAGGGATGAGGATGAGCAGAAGAATTATCTCAACCATGGGGCATCACTAGATCAATGTATTTAAGTAAGACAAGAAATAGGTAAAGTGTCTTGGATAGATTCAGGTGTAGAGATGGCCATGGAAAGGTGTAGACTCTAAGTGGGTAAAGTGACATCAGTTTAGAACGAGGCCAATTTGACCCAGTTATCAGAATTATAGTATTTAGGACAAGCCGACATATGGCCTGTGGCACTAAAACCTAACAAACATCCAATTTGTAGGAAGACTTACCTAAATATCCGAGTACAAGTATCTGATGGTTGTTTTGGTTAAGAAAAATTCATTTTTTATTTCGTACACAAACAAAACTCATATATCTTACATTGAACTTTTAGAGTTGTTGCCCTTGAAGAATCCAAATGGAGAAATTATTATATGCTCAATTTATCCCATGGATATATTGGGATCCATCCAACCAATATGAATCACATGCATTCAATGATAGTCATTTTCCTCTAGATCTTTTTTTGCTCACTAGTATACAGAATATCTACTGCATTACATTGCAAGAAGTGTAAATGATTGATACATATTATGTTTCTGTTACCAAGTTTGTTGAGTACTTTTTGGGAATATGTAACAAAGGCCTCATATTAAATCCGATAATAAATACTAGTTATTCTCACTGGAAGAAAACTTGTGAATCACCAAATTTATGATGTATGATTTGCTTGTTGGTAACTTCTGATGATAGAAATTGTTTCTTTTTTGGCTTTTGTAGATTTGTGCAATTTGGTCCAGAGGTGAAGTGCCACTGCGGTGCCCAGAAATGTCAAGGATTTCTAGGCTCAAAAAAGAAAATTAGCAAAGTAAACCTGTGTTGGGGGGCAAAACGTAAGCGAACTTTATGCACATCGGCAGTAAAAGTTGCTGATTTGCCAAAACATTATATGTAGTTGTCACAGCTGTATGTAGGCAAAGTGAAAAGGAAATAATCGTAATAGAATAAATACCTCACATTCTTACTCAGTTGTACCATAAAAAAGGTGGCATTTTCTTCATTAAAGATTGTGACAATATTGTCACGTAGAATTTCATCCTTGTCAAACAAGACAAGAAAATGTGTAAATTGATATTGCTGAGTTACTGCATATATATTACAGTTTTTAATAATGACAAATATAAAAAAAATTATTTGAAAGTTTAAAAATCGAAATTTCCGATACGCTAAACAAATTTTCAGTGCTGATTTTAGTTACTTACCGAAAATTCTGTACTTTCTACAAATTTTCGATTGCGATTAACTGAAAATTTCAAAATTTTTGCATGTGATTCATCGGAAAATTTAAAGTTTGTGTCAATTTTCAAAGGCCAGCACTAGGGGTGTTCAGATCCAATCCAAAGAAAAAGCGTAAACCAAACCGAAAAAATCGAAATCTAAATAAAACCGGTTTTTCTTAAGATACTGTTTTGAATCTCTCTTCTCAATTCTTCATCTCAATTTATTCCACAGTCTTATGCCCTTATTTATTATTGGTTCAATGATGAATAAAATCATTCATCTTATGGTAAACTAGGGTTAGCGCAGTAGTTCATATCTCCAACTCTTCAAAGAGATTCTCAATCGCCACCCTTAAAATCATGCTTTCAATCTTCCAAATTAATTTCACGATAAATGACATTGATTGTAGCCGTTTCAACCCACCGATTTCGCTCCTTGTAATTCTCAATTTAAGATACTGTTTTGAATCTCTCTTCTCAATTCTTCATCTCAATTTTCGGTTCTCACTAGCAGCAACTCACCTCAATTTCTTTTCTAGTTTCGAATCTCGGTCTGATAGGCTGATATCAGTAGTAAGTAAGTTGTTTGATTCATCTCAATATCTTCACGGATCACTATTTTTGTTTGTAAAGTTTGTTTTAGATTTTCATATACCAGTAATGACACTATGACAGTAACAATAAGTAAGATGCTAAGATTGTTACACGCCTTCACCTCAATTCTCAATATGTTCTAATTTTTAATTTGTTTGATTTTTAAACGAATACGCACAGATGCATCCTCTGATCCAGTTGCTTCATCTACTCAATCCGATATTATTAGCAACCATATTCAGGTATCAAAACTTAATTTTAAGTGGTTTACTTTAACATTAGGAAATGTTGATTAATGTTACAATGGTACAACAATGTTATAAAAAAATTCCCAGACGGATACACTGAATTAATCAAAAAATTTATAGCATTATATTGAGTTTTTATATGTGAAAGAAATTTTCCAGCTTAAAACAGAATGATGGTGCCTAAATTTTTAGATGTGAAAAAATTCTCATGTGAAACAGCCGAACCTCCACCTTCATTAGTTTGCATATATTCACAAATAGTATTGCCACCATATTTCACAAGTAGAAGAAAGTATATGATGAGAAACTTTGTCTTGTGGTTGATGTGTAAATTGACTGTAATATATATTGTAGTGATGTTAATAAATGAAAATGTTCAAACTGTGAAGGGTCTGTGAATTAATAAGTTTAGCTCCATGTTTTGTTTGGTCAAGTTATCAGTTAATTCAGTTATGGCGAGGTATTACCTATGTTGATTGTGTAATTTATTTTGAAAATACTGCTTATTTAATGGGGTAACACTCTTTTCTCTTACACACACAAAAGTTGTTAATGAGGCGCCTCATGTTTCTTTATAAATTTTGGTAGACATTTATCCTAATTTTGATAGATGTAATGACCAGAGGTTGGAGCTTTAATAAAGTCACTGAAGTGGAAATAATTTATGTTGGATCCTACATTGCAGGGTGAAAAAACCGAACCTCCACCTACATTGGAACAAACTAATGAAGTGAATAATGATGAAGAAAATGCTAATAAGAAAATGAAAGTTGGAGAAGCTTCAACACGGAAAACATCCAATGATCCTAATGTTGCAGTTCGAGATTCAGGTAATAGAAAACCTATTAAACATAGATCTTGGACTTCAGAATATTTTACAAAAATAGGATCAAGAGCTAAGTGTAATTGGTGTGATGTAACATATACTGCTGATTCACAAAGAAATGGCACTAGTAATTTGAAACACCATCTGTTGAACCGATGTAAGAAGTTTACAAAAGAGTCTATTGATCCCACTCAACACTCTTGTTCTTCAACAACTAAAAAAAGAAGAAGGAAATGGATTTGGTAGTGTTCTCACTAGTGTCCATTTTGATGCTGAGGCATGTAGGAAAACATTAGCTAGGATGATTATTGCTGATGAGTTAGCTTTTAAGTTTGTAAAGGGAGAGGGGTTTCTTCATTTTATGAGTGTCGTTCAACCTAAACTCTCGATTCCTAAAAGGATTACAGTTGCAAGAGATTGTTGGAATTTGTACGCGAGAGAGAAACAAAAGTTAAAAAGTGTATTAAATAAATGAAATCAATGTGTCTGTCTTACAACTGATTGTTGGACATCAGTACAAAATTTAACTTATATCTGTCTCACTGCCCATTTCATTGATCATGATTGAAAAATCCATAAAAGGATTATGAATTTTTGTCCAATTGTGAATCACAAAGGAGTAACCATCAACAAAAAAATTGAAAAATGTTTGGAGGAATGGCTAATAGGTAATTGTTCTGGACTGGGCCCACCCTGGCCCAAAGCGCAGATAAAGGCCCAATCCAAGCAAAACTCCTCAAGGAATGCGCGCCCGTGGATCACCGCCTACGTGCCCGACTATAGACTGTAGCCATGCCTGCCATTGCCCGCGACACATGGTATCCCCGACCAAAGGAACTCCAGCTCGAGTCCTGCTCGAGCTCTCTCCCCGTAGGGCAGAATCTGTCCTCTCTGACCGTTATCGAATCATCTAAACTCCGGAAAGACTGCGTCTTCGTCCCTCCTCATTCTTCGCAGAGCATCACCAGGAAGGGGACCACGTGTGGGGCCCCACTACACACGTAGAACCTGGCAGTTCCTTTATTGGGTCAGTTCTGGTCGGCCCAATGGGGAACCTTGGCCCAGCGCTGGGGGCTATAAATACCCTCTGTTCCTAGAGGGTCAGGTATTCATCTCTCACTCATCTATACACTTTTTGCCTGCTCATTCCGTCACTCATTTTAGCATCGGAGTGTCTTGCAGGTACCCCCCCCCCCCCCATCTCACTCAAATTCTGCCCGAGCTAGTCGTGACGGTCCAAGTCTGATCAGGTACGATCAGTGGCGCCGTTTGTGGGAAACTAGCTTCCCCGTCTTGCAAACTCTCGAAGACCAAAGCTCAAATCACCTCCCACCGTCATGGCTGACCAAGTTCGAGACGACCAGAACGTCCGCGTCGTCGATGTCAACAACTACCTCGCGGATAAAAATGGAATTCCCGAGAACGCCGGCAATCCCGGCCATAGCACACTCCCCGGGGGCACCATCCCCGGGTCCTCGATCCACCGTGACGGAGCTACTGCCTCATCTTCTTCAGTCCCTCCGCCACTCGAAGAAGACAACACGACTCCCCCAAACTATCCAACTGCCCAATTTCAGGAAGTCCCTGTCCCCACCGGGGCAGATGCCACGATCCGCGCACTATTTGCGACGATCAATCAAACCAACTACCTCATCTTTGCCCAGGGGGAAAGATTGAGGGCGCTGGAAGACGATAGAAGACCCGCAAGGAGACACAGGAGGCCTCAGACCCCACCTCCTCGAATAACAGAGGTACATCTCCCGTCTCCCCCGCGGAGACAATACAAAGACACCTCCCGAAGCCCGTCGCCCTGACCTTCGGGGAGACGACCCCCCTTGGAGAGGCAAGAAAGAAGACACTCCGGAGACAGGCACGGGAGAATGGACCAACGAGCATCCCGCTTGAGGGGCACCCAGCACGACCAGGACCGTCGGGCCCGACAATATCTCAGGTCCCCATCCCTGTCCTCGGAGCGAAGTGACGAGGACGACCCCCGCGGTCCCCTTTCACAAGCCATCATGGAGGCGCCCATTCCCCCAGGCATGGAGAAGCCTCCACATCTGAAAGAATACGACGGAGTCGCGGACCCAGTCGACCACATAGACGGGTTCGAGGCCATGCTGCATTACCATAATGTCGGGGGACCCATCAAATGTCGGTTGTTCCCCACGACCCTCAGAAAGACAGCAATGGATTGGTATAAAGGCCTCACCCCGGGATCAATCACCTCGTGGCAAAACCTGAAGAATCAATTCATAAGTTCGTTCACCGCATCTCGGCGACATCCAAAGACCGAGGCAGCACTCGAGGCCATCATCCAGAGACAGGATAAAACCTTGAGAGAATTTATCAATCGCTTCAATCGCGAAGCCATTCAGGTCCCCTGCGTGGACCACACGAAAAGGTACTTGCTGGAGAGGGGGCTCCTCCCCGGCACAAAATTCAGAAAGGCGGTGGGCATCGAACCACCCCGAACATTCAATGCCCTCCTCGAGAAGGCCCGGGCATATATGGATTACGAGGAAAGGGAAGCGGCCAACAGAGCTCGGGACCCCAGAACTCGCGGATCCAGCAGCAACCCGCGCCAAGAGACCGCTCCTCCTCGACGAACCGGGGAGAAAAGAGGACAGACCCCGAGAAGTCCGAGAACAGAGAGGACCCTCGGGGTGTTTCACAGAATACACTCTGCTCACAGCTTCCCGCGAGCGCATCTTGGCAGAGTGTGCCAGCACGGATTTCAAAGATGGCGGTGTCAAGCGCCCTCGACCTGCTCCTGCCAAGCCCAGAGTAGACAAGAAAAAATACTGTCAGTACCATATGAGCCATGGCCATCTGACTGAAGACTGCGTCAACCTCAAGGACGCCATCGAAACCCTCATCAATGGAGGGAGGCTCGCCCAATACCGGCGAAACGACGCTCCTCGTCGCGACGCCCGGGAGACGAGAGAACCGGAGGAGGACGCCCGACCATCTGACGAATCGGTCCCCATCCAGACCTCCTTCTCTGTCACAAGACTTGAGGACTTCTACGTCCCCGAGCACCTGCAAAAACCGTTGTCAACACACAGCAGGTGGGAGTACTTTCCCTCCGCCATGGTCATCAATGGCGGAGGATTCAACGACCTAACCATAAATTCGGCCAAAAGAAAGCTTGATGAACTGGTCGACTCTGCACCTCCTCAGACGGTGACGTTTGAAAGGGTGAAAGGTAGGTCGGAGCCTATCACCTTCTACCTCGAAGAACTCCCACGAGGAGCCCCCAACGCAGTCATTCCTCTACTGATAAAAGCAAGAATGACTAATTTTGACGTACACCGCATCCTCGTCGATGAAGGAAGTTCCGTCGACGTAATTTACAGTCAACTGTTCCGGACCCTACAACTCGACGACTCACACCTTTCACCTTACGTGGGGTCAGACTTACAGGGCTTCAACGGCTCGACCTCCAAACCTTGGGGATATGTCGAGCTCATGGTTACCTTTGGCGAAGACACGGAGACGAGGCAAGTCAAGGTATGCTTCCTCGTGATCGATTGCCCATTCCTCTACAACTGCATCCTGGGACGACCAACACTAGCAGAACTGACCGCAGTACCCTCCATCGTCCACTTGAAGATGAAATTCTACACCAAGAGGGCGCGGGTTGCTACCATCCAGGGGGACCTGGCCGCCGCTCGAAGATGCTTCAATGCTGCATCTAAGGGACGCGACACGGTCGACACCGGGACAAGGCCCGCTGTTGTACCCCAAAATTTGCCCTCCCATTTCCTCAACATTTTCTCATCACAAGACCTTTGAAGATCAAGATACAGTTAGGGTTTCCTCTGCTCAAGGCTTCTCCTTGCACTGTGGACTCAAATTAGGGTTTGTGTTTGCCCTAGGATGTTTTGACCTAAAATGCCTAAAATGACTTTCATGCTTCATGTTGGACTCCCAAGTTTACCCATGCCAAGTTTCAAGTCTTGATTCCAAGTTTTACCCAGTCAATTGGACAGTTGACCTAGAAATCAACTGTATTGGGGGAAAAGTCAACTGTGGCCAATTGACAGTCAAACCTCATGAAATTTGATCCACATCAACATTATGAACTCACATGGACCATTTGATCAAGTTTGGATCACAATTCCACAAGAAATTTGATCAGATCATCAAAAGGGCAAAATGGTCATTTTTAGGGTTTTGACTGCACAAAGGCAATTTTTGACTGTTTGACCTAGCCAATGGCAAACCAAGCTCACATATGGCCTCAAGGACTCAATGGAATTATCTTGACATGTTCATCAAGCTCAAAAGATCCCAAGTGCACAAGATTGACAGTTGAATTTCCCAGTCAATTGATCAATTTTGACTGTATACTGAAAAGTCAAACTTTGACCTTTTTGGTCAAAATCAAGAGTCAAGATTCATTTTTCATCAAAACATTCCAAATCATGAAACTTTTTCACCAAGAAATCTCAAAATGCAAATTAGGGTTAGAAAATGGAATTTTTCATAACTTAGAATTTTTCTAAGTTATGGAAAACCCTAATTTTTCCCCAACTTTACCCCATCTTTTCACCATGATCCATTGGGATTCAAACAAAAGTCAAAACATGAAAGTTGTAGCTTGTTGCATAGTCTACAACTTTGATTCACAAAGTTTTCTCATTTGAAGCTTGTATCTCAAGTTATGATTTTTTGAATAAGGGCACTAAACCATCTTTTAACTTAGTGAAATTTGACCTATTTTGACAAGGTTTTCTACCCTACTTCAAGGCCACTTTTCATACCCTTCCACTTGGAATTTTAATTTGCATTTCAAATATGGATTGTAGTACACATTCCAAGCTTTCCAAAATGTCCAAGAACTCATCAAACAACCTCATAACTTGAGAGATTCGAATTTCACAAGTTTGCAAAAATTCACTTTTGTTCTTCATCAAAGCATGTTCATAAACTTGGCAAATTTGAACTCAGCATAGTTTGTGCTACTTTACAGGTCCTTAAACCACATTACACTCCTTAATTTAATGCTTGTTCATTGTGTCTAAGTGTTGTTCCATGAATTCAAGCATTATACACAAGATTGATCCATTTTTGGATAAAGTGAACTTTCCATTTTTACAAAAGTTTGTTTTATGTCAATTGGTAAATCAAACAAGTACATAGAAGATCTGCTTAGCACAAGATTATGTGCATAACACACTGATCAAGAGATGTTTATGCAGCACATTAGGGGGTCCTATACTGACCTAGAAAGCCAACTTGCATTTTGTAGCTTAAGTGTGAAGAAAGGTCCATAACTCATGCCATCTCTCATCTCAGCTTAAAAATAGAAGAACAAAGTTATCAAACATTTTTCATAGACCAAATCCAAGCTAACACACGAGCCTTTGCCATCTGAAGCACCCCCCATCTCAAAATCACCTCAAAACTGCACAAACAGGGGAGCCCCTGCAGTTTGAGTGCAAACTCCCAATCCCTTCAAGCATTTTGATTCAAACCTTTTCCTCTACCTTCCCTACAATATATGCAAGCTAACCATGTCCTAAAATCAGACCTGTAACACCTCCAAGCCACTTCACCATTTTCAATTTTCTGTTTTGCAGTTGGAGTTCACTAGCTCGATTCAGGGAGTTTCAAGACAAAGTAGGAATTGGAAAAGCTTCCTTACACTTCAAGGAAGCTATACAAGTCATCATTTCACTCTGAAACATCCTCCATTGCCAAGCTCGATTCCAACTGAACAGGTATATTCATGGAGTTCCATCTCTCTTATTAGGCATTGTTAGCTTTAGATTTTTGAAGAAAACATGTCACAATCATAGCCCTGAACATGCTCATATGTTTAGATTTCATTTATATTTCGTGTGCTTAGAGAATTTCATGTCTGAACATTGATGAAAAGCTAGGTCAGAAAAGAGGGGGAGAGAAATTCTCCCTCATCTTAGAGAGATAGGTCATGTTCTTTATATGGTTGAAACCGTCTCTTAATGCTCTACACTTTTCATGTTATGAGTTTTGCTTAAAAGTCCAGGAATCCAGAGATAAAAAACACGTGTTTTAGCTTGAAGAAGGCTGTACAGAGGTTGAAGAAGGAGTGAAGTGGGCTGGGCCTGTGATTGTTTTGCTTTTCACACCATCTTTCTTGATTCACACCCCCCTGAGCCCATTTGTTTATTTTTCAACATTTTTGACTTTTTCTTTTTTAGTTGACTTTGTTTATTTTTTCTCATGACATTAGAAAATTAAAAATATTTTTTTCATCATTTTTTGCATTTATTGCATATTTATTTGTTTATTTTCTTTATTTGTACATAAATACATATATACTATTATTAGAGTAAGTGTAAAAATATTATAAATACAACTTTTTTTTTTTTTTTTTACATTCTGAAAATATTTCACACAAAAAATACTTTTTATTTATTTTATTAAAATGTTAAATAAATATTTACTTTGTGTTTAATACATATTTAGGGTTATATATATATATATATATATATATATATATATGTGATTATTAATATATTTAAGATAAAAATATAAAAATACTTGAATTTCTATTTTTATTAATATTTGATACAAAAATACTCTTTTTTTTTAATATACTTCATTTTATTTTATTTTTGTACATAATAAATAAATAGTTGAATTAAATTAGAAAATAATACCTTTTTCTTTAAAATTAGGGTTTTTGCCCTAAATTCAAAATATTCAAAAATAATACATTTTTATTTTTCTTTTCTCTTTTACATAAATAATATTTTTTCATACACATAAAAACTTTCTTTTTTTGCATTTCACATATTTATTTAATTTCCATTTAATTATGCCATTTATTTATCTTGCAAATATCCAAATAATGTAATAATTTAGATTTAAATTCTTGTCAATATCCCCATTTGAACATTTGTACCCCCCTTCCCATATTTGGTTTTGTAATAGCTTAGTAATTTTAATTTCGCACTTTATCGCTTTCTAATGATAACATGTTAGAATTAGGGTTTGTATGCGAAAAACGATAAAAAATAGTTTGGACCTAATACAAGATAAAACAAGCATGAAAATGGACACACAAATCACACTTGCACCCCCTAGGGTATTCCACTTGTTGCCTTCAAATAAATGGGCCATATTGCATGTTAAACTTCTTTGGGCAAAGTAAGCAATTTGAATGATCATAGTCCCTCGACAAAACTTTTCAAAAAACAAACAAAAACAAATGATCAAGTCCCTTAGAGAAATTGCCCAAAGACATTTAACGCCGTTGCAATTATGGTCTAAAACGATGACCCGCGCCTGTCCCTCTCACATCCTAACACAAGGTTGCCCACCAAATACAATGGTGGAGCAAACTTGTTAAAAGGGTTAAAGTATAGCAATAATCTTTTGAGAAATTTAGGAGTAGATAACCTCTTAGTTACTTGAATCAACTTGCAAAACAAAACACTTGCCTAATTTCAAAATCACACCTCACAACACTTTCAAAACAACTTTCAAAAAACAAATGAAAACTTTTTCAAAAGACATACATCTTTGTATACATCCCCACATGGATCATTACAAAGGTTGCCACCACATTGGCCTCTTTTCAAAAACATTTTCAAAACCCACACACTCAAGCACCATTTAAAACAATTGAAAACAAAAGGCAAGTGATCTAAGCAAGTAACTAAGAGCCCATGGATAACCATGGATAGAAAGGGTGCTAATACCTTCCCTTTCTATAATCTACTCCCCGAACCAAAGAAAACATTCTCAAATGGTGCTTGAGTGTGTGGGTTTTGAAAATGTTTTTGAAAAGAGGCCAATGTGGTGGCAACCTTTGTAATGATCCATGTGGGGATGTATACAAAGATGTATGTCTTTTGAAAAAGTTTTCATTTGTTTTTTGAAAGTTGTTTTGAAAGTGTTGTGAGGTGTGATTTTGAAATTAGGCAAGTGTTTTATTTTGCAAGTTGATTCAAGTAACTAAGAGGTTATCTACTCCTAAATTTCTCAAAAGGTTTTTGCTGTGCTTTTTAACCTTTCCTTAGGATAAAATAAAAAGTCGGTGGCGACTCTTGCTAACCGCAACATTTGCGAATACAAACGCAAACCTCAAGTCAGTTCTCCCACCGTATCACAGAACTGGCGACTCTGCTGGGGATTACTTTTAAAGTGGAGTAACCTTAGGGTTTAGATCACCTTTGTTTTCAATTGCTTGCTTTGTTTGCTTTTACATCTTGTGGGTTTTGTATCGGAGTTTTATAGATCCTAACCCGGATCTGGGGAAACCCTTTTAGGTAGCAACAAGGCTGTGAGGGAACTGTGCGGGGTATACCGACATGGTTGAAGCAGTCTGCTACGTTGATGTGGCACTTTGGTGTGTACCGGTAACCCTTGAGTTCAGTCAAGGAGAGTACGGGGCCGCCGCGTGGTGTCATGAAGCATCAACTGACCTTAGGAACCTTAATTGAACCATCTTGGCCTTTTAGGGGTAGTGAGATAACTGACTTTGGTGCAGACCGAGGTTGGTTGATACTCGATACTACACTCAATTGAGGTTTGCTTTCCTGGAATATTTCGGTCGCCAGTTCAGTGGCTAAATCGAAACGATGAACAATGAAAGCAATCCAGTGATATTGGGACCTTTAGAACCCGGTTACTTTTGATAGGACAGGTTGAGCCCACAAAACTTCAAGAGGGTAATACCCAGACCCCATGCAGGCCTAAACTCTAAGGGTTTGTGTGACTTGTGTGCCTTACCATGTTTGCCTTTGTGAATGTTTATAGTGCATTTAATCATCACATCATTACATCATACAAACATCATGAGCATTGACTAACCATTTCAAGGGTTTCGAATCTTCATCTTTGTTCTTGTTTTATAGGACATGGAAACTGCTCGCAGAAAGACAATTCAGATTAGCCTTGTAAAGATCCCTCCTCAGCTTAAGGAACTTCTGTCCAGGATTCCCGAGGGCTCTTCATTCAGTGAGAGACATGGAAGACTCATCAACTTGGTTAACACCAACATTGAGGAGAACTTGATAAAGGTCCTGTTCCAATTCTTTGACCCTCTGCATCACTGCTTCACTTTTCCGGATTATCAGTTGGTGCCTACATTGGAAGAGTTCTCCCGACTGCTGAAGGTCCCTATCCTTGATCAACTATCCTACAACGGTACGGAAGAGGAACCCAAGCTTGAAGAGATTGCTAAAGCCTTGCACCTACAGACATCTGACCTCAAGGGACATTGGGAAGTTAGAAGTGGTATCAAAGGATTCTTAGCTAGATTTCTGTTTGAAAAGGCTCAAGAATGTTGGAACTCTCTTGACCTGCGAGCTTTTGAAGAAGTTATGGCCCTCCTTGTCTATGGTTTGGTGTTGTTCCCTAATCCAGATCAGCTTATTGATATCAGTGCTGTCCAGATCTTTATGACCAGGAATCCTATACCTACGTTGCTGGGGGATATCCTTCACTCATGTTACACTCGAACCATGAGAAGAAGGGGTGTCCTTATGTGTTGCACTCCTCTCCTGGGAAGGTGGTTTATTTCGCACCTTCCACAATCAGTTTTGAAGAACGAGCGGGGTTTGAGATGGTCACAAAGGTTAATGACTCTCACGCATGCAGATATACATTGGTGCCCTAGGTCTAGGGAAGACATCACTATCATTGATCGTTGTGGGGAGTACCCTAATGTTCCTTTAGTTGGAATCAAAGGAGGTATTACTTACAACCCATGCCTGGCTTGGAGACAGTTTGGTTATGCTCGGAAGGATGGCCCTCATGACATGTTAATTCCCGACATAGTTTTTGACTTCGACAACGATACTCAAGGACTTCGTCAGAGATTTATCAGAGCTTGGAGGATGCCAAGTAGGATAGACAGCAAGACATTGGGGCACAGGAACTCCATCCCGTTGGAACCTTATCTCAAGTGGGTGCGAGCCCGCTCCCAGAAGTTAGTGATGCCTTACCCTCACATGCTACCTATAATCAAAGAACCAGTCTTGGAAGGAGAAGCATCCTACACCATTCAACATCCCGACATGCCCACCTCCTGGGAAGAGATGCAGAAGAGCTGGATCCAACTTAAGGAAGAACGGAATTCTCTTGAGACCAGTCTACATGCTAGTGAAAAGAAGGTCCTGGAACTCACCCGCCTGCTGCACGAGGAAAGGAATCTCAACACCTACATCGCGCCAAAGAGGATGCGCAATGTCTTTTTACCTTAAGGAGTTATTTTGTAATATTTGGCCCATGAGGCGTTTATGTACTAACGAATTTCTCCTTATTAATATGATGTGCGTTCCTTTTTGTCTACAACAAAGTTTGAATGTTCTAAATCCTTGAATGCATTGCATACATACGCATTCCATTGCACCATATGCATAGCAGGTACCCTATTTCACAGGTTGCTTAATTTTCTTCGCTGTTTGTGTGAACAGTCATCATGAATCCAGAGTCCTCCAGTGAGCAAGCAATCAAGGCCCTTCAGGCCCAAAGTGCACAGTTTTAAGAAATGGTCCTAAGCCTAGCCCAAGGCCAGCAAGAGTTGAAGACTCTACTCCTGAAGAAGAAGAAGAAAAAGAGGACTGCATTGTTCAACACCGGACGCAGATTTGGGAACACACTCCACAATGAAGCTGATCCAACCACTTCTTCTGCTGAGAAAAACAGTCCCCAAGGGGGAGGAGCTCCTAGTCCCGCAGTCTCCGACAACGAGACGGACTATAACGACGAACAATACCCACCTGCCGCTGACAGATACAAGCAATTGGAGGACCGCTTGAGCGCCATGGAAATTCAGAACGTGCCAGGACTGGATTTCGGAGATTTGGGGTTATCTTCTGGGGTAGTCATTCCACACAAGTTTAAGGCGCCTGCCTTCGCCAAGTATGATGGGGTCTCCTGCCCAAAGCTACATCTAAGGTCGTACGTAAGGAAAATTCAACCTTACACGGCGGATAAGAACCTCTGGATTCACTTTTTCCAAGATAGCCTCTCGGGGTCACAGCTTGAATGGTTCTACCAATTGGATGGAGCTAGCATCCGACACTGGGAGGATTTGGCAACCGCATTCTACAGACAATACCAATACAATTCTGATCTCGCTCCTACACGTACCCAACTTCAGGGTATGTCTCTAGGAACGGGTGAAGGGTTCAAAGAGTACGCTCAAAAATGGAGAGATTTGGCTGGCAGGGTGCAGCCTCCATTGACTGATCGAGAGCTGGTTGATATGTTTCTGGGGACGTTGTCTGGTCCGTTTTTCAATCATTTGGTTGGTAACTCCTCCGCTGGGTTCACATATTTGATATTAACGGGAGAAAGAATTGAAGCTGGCATCAGGTCAGGCAAGATACAGAAGGCTGCCTCTACAAGTGCTGAGAAGAGGCCATTTAAGAAAGAAGCAAGTGCCGTCTATGGCCCCAGAAGACAAGTCAAGCCCGAAAGTCGCCAAGCCGTCAATGCTTTGGTCATCTCCAAACCTGTTGCTGCTCCTCAGCAGTACAATCAACAAAGAAGCGAAAGGCCCAAGAGGCAGTATACCCGACTGAGTATGACATTATCTCAAATTTTACCCCAACTGTTATCCACCAACCTGGTAACCCTCAAAGAAGCTCCTAAAGTCGTCAACACTGCGTCTCCTAAATACAACCCAAATGCCCGGTGTGCTTATCATTCTGATAGTCCCGGGCACACTACTGATGATTGCTGGGCCTTGAGAAACAAAGTGCAAGATCTGATCGACGCAAAAGAAATTCAGTTTGAAGCGCCGGAAAGACCAAATGTTGTAACGGCTCCTATGCCCCAGCATAGGGTAAATGCCATTGAGGAAGAAGTGTACGCTGTTTCGGTAGATAAAGTTGTTACCCCTCTGAAGACTGTTAAGAAGAACCTACTGCGGGCCGGTTTATTTCCGGGTTGCGGCGAAGGTTGCCCATTCTGTGCTATTTCCCCATCTGATTGTCCCTTGCTAAGGTTAGGCATCCAAGGCCTAATGGATAGCAAGGAAATTCTATTCAAAAAGACTGCTGTTCAATTGGTTCCGATGAAAGAAGTTTCCGTGATTACCATCTTCAAAAATCCAATCAAGGCTCCCCCGAAGAAGCCTATTCAAATCATGACAGTTGCGCCTGTGATCATTACTGTTCCAGGGCCCCTCTCCTACGTGTCTGATAAAGCTGTCCCTTGGCATTATGGGGCAGACGTATATGTAAATGGAATCAAGCAAGAACTCGACGCTAGTGCCAGTATCTGCGATATCACTGGTCCAGCTAAGGTCACCCGCAGTGGCAGGCTCTTCTCGCCTGACATTGCGCCGCCCGCTATTCGGAAACCCCTCCTCATAAAACCTACAAGTTTACCTAGTCCTGTTGCTGATCAAATTGTGTCCCCTGCTGCCGAGTCATCAAATGCTCGGGGCAAAGGGATTGAAGAAGAGCCTGCCCGGATGGAGGCGCCGATACCCATAGATGCTGAGGCCTCCCGACAAGAAATGGAGGAGATTCTGAAAATAATAAAGAAAAGTGATTTTAATGTTGTCGAGCAGTTGGGGCATACACCCTCCAAGATCTCCCTGCTCTCCCTATTGCTATGCTCCGAGGCCCATGCTAAGGCCTTAATCTCATTTCTCAAGACGGCCCATGTGCCGCAAGAGACGTCTGCAGTCCAGTTCACTGACTGCATAGCAAATCTGACCGCGGACAACGGCTTGGGTTTTTCAGATGCTGACCTGACCGCAAAAGGGAGAGACCACAATGATGCCCTGCATGTCTCTATTGAATGCAGGGGCACTACTCTGGCCCATGTATTGGTGGACACTGGTTCTTCCTTGAATGTTCTACCGAAAAAGGCTTTAGATCGTCTGGATTATGAAGGCCTGGAGTTGAAACCCAGCAATATCATCGTCAGGGCCTTTGACGGTTCCAAAAGGATGGTTCATGGAGAGGTTAACATCCCTATTCGTGTGGGCTCTCAAGTGTTTGACTCTACCTTTTACGTGATGGATATACGTCCATCGTACTCTTGTCTGTTGGGTCGACCTTGGATCCATAAAGCCGGGGCAGTGACCTCCACCTTGCACCAGAAGCTGAAATATCCCGTCAGGGGGAAGATCGTCACTGTGCAGGGAGAAGAGGAGTATATGGTGAGCCATTTGAATTCCTTCAGGTACATCGAGATGGACGGAGAGTTTATTGAAACTCCCTTCCAGCATTTCGAGGAGGTACATCCAATTTCAGCAGCTGCAGAGACAATAGCCGAAGAGAATGATTCCTTGAAGATGGCTTCCCTAAGGGATGCCCGGACTGTGGTTCAGAAAGGCAATTGTGCACACTGGGGTCAGCTTCCTGATTTCACTCAGAAGAACGACAAGTTTGGGCTAGGCTTTACTACAGAGGCTCAGAAGGCGGTGCGCAAAGAGAAGATCGGAAAGGCTCCGGTGTTTATTTCCAGCTCAAGGGTGAATGCTATCGAGGAGGATGTAGAGGAAGCAGAGTTTGACAGTTGGATCTACCCGACTGCCAGCGACGGACCAAGCAACTGGACGGCAAAGGATTTTACCCCTATCACATTTGTCACGCAGTAATTGATTTCTTTTGATTTCCAAATTTGTAACAAACAATATGTTAAAACGTTGTTGGCTCGGTGTCCTGCCCGGGGCATCGTAGCTCCATTTGTGAGGGCTTTTTGTATGACATTTTCATATATCATCAATCAAAACATTGGACGTTTGTTGCATTTCAAATCTTGTGCTCTTTTTTCTTTCTGTGTTATACATATTGCAAAACAGCTATATTTACACACACTCACTTATACAGGTTTCAATCCACTCTGGATCTCACTGGTAACAGCTCTGCTACCGCCAGTTATGACTTCGAAAATCCGATCAACTTGGCCGAAGACGAAGGTGAAGATGATTGCGAAGTACCTGGTGAACTTGCGAGACTGCTACTTCAGGAAGAGAGGGCTATTCAACCACATGAAGAGCCTGTGGAGACAATTAACCTGGGTACTGAGACAGATAGGAAAGAGGTCAAGATTGGTGCCAATCTAGAGCTCAGCGTGAAACAACGATTGATCCAGATGCTGCAAGATTACATGGAGATTTTTGCTTGGTCCTATGAAGATATGCCTGGTTTGGATGCCGACATTGTAGTTCACCATCTGCCAACCAAGGAAGACTGCCCTCCAGTAAAGCAAAAAGTCCGACGGATGCGTCCAGAGATGTCTGAAAAGATCAAGGCCGAGGTTATGAAGCAATTTGATGTCGGGTTCCTTGCAGTGACTTCTTACCCTCAGTGGGTTTCCAATGTTGTGCCAGTGCCGAAAAAGGACGGTAAGGTCAGAATGTGTGTTGACTACAGGGATCTGAACAGGGCCAGCCCCAAAGATGACTTCCCCCTACCTCACATCGATGTCCTTGTTGACAATACAGCTCAACACAAGGTGTTCTCCTTCATGGATGGCTTCTCAGGGTATAATCAGATCAAGATGGCTCCAGAGGATATGGAGAAGACTACCTTCGTGACTCAGTGGGGCACCTTCTGTTATAAGGTCATGCCATTCGGATTAAAAAATGCTGGGGCAACCTATCAACGTGCCATGGTTGCTTTGTTTCATGATATGATCCATCATGAGATTGAAGTATACGTAGATGACATGATTGCAAGGTCTCAAACTGAGGAGGAGCACCTTGACCATCTGAGGAAGTTATTTGACCGACTCAAGTTATACAAGCTGAGGTTGAATCCCAACAAATGCACCTTTGGGGTAAGATCCGGAAAGTTGTTAGGTTTCATTGTAAGTGATAAAGGTATTCAGGTGGACCCTGCCAAGGTAAAAGCCATTCAAGAGATGCCGACTCCAAAAACAGAGAAAGAAGTCAGAGGTTTCCTAGGACGACTGAATTACATTGCCCGATTCATCTCACATCTGACTGCTACTTGTGAGCCAATCTTCAAATTACTGAAGAAGGATCAAGTGGTACGCTGGAATGATGAATGTCAGGCCGCCTTTGAAAGAATAAAGGAATATCTCCAAGAGCCACCCATCCTTATGCCACCGGTGGAAGGAAGACCTCTGATACTATACTTGACAGTGCTTGATAATTCAATGGGGTGTGTGCTGGGGCAGCATGACGAGTCTGGCCGAAAAGAGCACGCTATTTATTACTTGAGCAAAAAGTTTACCGACTGTGAGTCTCGTTACTCACTGCTTGAGAAAACTTGCTGCGCTCTTGTATGGGCTGCTCGCCGGCTGAGACAGTATATGCTGACTCACACTACTTTATTGATTTCAAAGATGGATCCCATCAAGTACATATTTGAAAAGCCCGCTCTGTCTGGGAGAATAGCGAGATGGCAAATGATCTTAACAGAATATGACATCCAGTATACAACTCAGAAAGCGATTAAGGGAAGTGTACTGGCTGATCATTTGGCACACCAACCTGTAGACGATTACCAATCATTGAACTTTGATTTTCCGGACGAAGACATCATGGTGATAACTGACTGTGAAGTACCTGGACCGGATGAAGGACCTGAGGAAGGATCCCGATGGTCCATGCATTTTGATGAAGCCTCCAATGCTTTGGGTAACGGCGTCGGCGCTGTAATCATATCTCCCAAGGGAACTCATACTCCCCTCACCGCCCGATTATGTTTCAGCTGCACCAACAACATGGCAGAATATGAGGCATGTATCATGGGTCTACAAGCTGCAATCGATTTGAGGATCAAGTTTCTAAGTGTCTTCGGAGATTCCGCTCTCGTGATCAATCAGATCAAAGGCGAGTGGGATACGAAACACCCGAATCTTATTCCTTACAAGGAGTATGTGTCGACCTTGCTCCCCCACTTTGAAGAGATAACTTTTGAGCATTTCCCCAGAGAGGAGAATCAGCTAGCGGACGCACTAGCCACGATGTCTTCAATGTTCAAAGTTAAATGGGACAATGAGGCTCCCCGAATCATTATCTGGAAGTTGGATGAACCAGCATACTGCTGCGAGCTCGAGGCTGAGAAGGCGACTGAAAAACCTTGGTATCACGAGGTGAAGAGGTACTTGGAAGCTCAGGAATACCCTGAAGGCGCATCCGCCAATGATAAGAAGTTCATGAGGAGGTTTGCTGCAAAATTCTTTCTCAGCAACGGCATTCTCTACAAACGGAATCATGATTCAACTCTGCTACATTGTGTGGACAAGGCAGAAGCAGAGAAAATCATGATGGAACTGCATGAAGGTACATTTGGAACACATTCCAGTGGACACACCATGGCTAAGAAAATCCTTCGGGCAGGATATTTCTGGTCCACAATGGAAGCCGATTGTTACCAACACTCCCGAACTTGTCATAAGTGCCAGATCTATGCTGACAAGGTGCATATCCCTCCAGTTCCTTTGAATGTCCTAACAGCACCTTGGCCCTTCACAATGTGGGGCATCGATATGATCGGTGAGATCCGACCAACGGCATCCAATGGGCATCGCTTCATCTTGGTGGCAATCGATTACTTCACGAAATGGGTCGAGGCAGCTTCCTATGCCACAGTAACCAAGAGCGTCGTGGCGCGCTTCATCCGGCATAATCTGATCTGTCGGTACGGCGTCCCAGAAAGAATCATTACGGATAATGGTACCAATCTCAATAACAAAATGATCATTGAACTCTGTGAACAATTCAAGATACAGCACCACAATTCTTCTCCCTACCGGCCGAAGATGAATGGGGCTGTAGAGGCAGCCAATAAGAATATCAAGAAGATTGTGCAGAAGATGACAGTGACCTATAAAGATTGGCACGAGATGTTACCGTTCGCTCTTCATGGGTACCGCACCTCAGCAAGGACATCAACCGGGGCAACTCCTTTCTCCTTGGTCTATGGCATGGAGGCAGTCTTGCCAATCGAAATCCAGATACCCTCTCTCCGGATAATGAAGGATGCAGACTTGAATGAAGATGATTGGATCCAGACTCGACTTGATCAATTAAATCTGATTGACGAAAAGAGGCTCACTGCTATCTGTCATGGTCAAACGTATCAGAAACGGATGATCAGGGCATTTAACAAGAAAGTCAGACCGCAAGAGTATCAAGTTGGGGACCTGGTAATCAAACGCATCATCCTTCCTCAAAGTGATCCCCGGGGCAAATGGACCCCTACTTACGAAGGGCCATTTGTGGTTAAGCGTGTGTTCTCAGGAGGAGCCATGATCCTAACCACCATGGATGGTGACGACCTTCCTCACCCCGCCAATGCAGACATAGTGAAAAAATACTACGCATAAATAAAAGACCCGCTAGGTTGACATACCTAGGCAAAAATAAGGGCTTCCCGGCGAACCAAAAGGGTTCGGGCAAAAATAAGGGATAAAATGAAAAAAAAAATCTGTACACCCGGCAAGTCGAAAACCTGAAAGGGCGGCTTGGGCAAAAATGGGTATCCCGGTGGACTGAAAACCCGAAAGGGCGGTCCAGGCAAAAGTTAGGGATAAAAGCGTAACACTATGTCTCATTGGATCACTTCGCATCCGGAATTCGGCATCAACTATCTGGCTCCAGATTTCGGCATTGACCAATCAGCTTCATCTTCAAATTAGGCAGCAAAGCGATGAGACGTTCGAAGACATAAAGGCAATAGCAGAGTTGGAACCCAGTGGGATTGTTCACATAGCTGTTTTGTTTCCTTTTTTCAAAATGTAAACTCTATACTATTTGGCGATGTCCTCTTACTAGGATGTCAGTCTCTTGTACAAAAAACGCCTATTCACAGGCAAAGTTTAAATCAATACAAATTCACTTGTCCATACAAATTACCATTGTTTCCCCTTTTTCTGTTTTGTCTTGCGAAGAACGTCCAATGTTCATTTTTGATATATGCGTTTGACATTAAATTGCTGATTCATAAATATTCGCATATGAAACAAGAGATTAATTACAGGTGACATCAAAGACTGGGGAAATGTGGAGTTGTTTAACGCAGTCTGTTTGTTTTGGTCCGCCAAGGCACCAAGATAGGTTCAACTGAAGAATGTGGCCAAATCATCTCAATTCCCCGCAGAATAAGACAGGATGCGACAGTACTTTCCCCAAGCGGAGTCGATTCCCCGTCGATCCTGAAGAAGCCCAACATTCCCCGGCGGGTCTTAAAGCTCATCCCCAGTAGATCCTGCAAGCTTATCCCCTGCGGAGTACGGACGTCTCTCCCGAGTTTTATTTAAGAGTTATTTCCTCACAAGGACTTATAACTGGGTTATCCTCAGCTAAAAGCCACGGAAGACCACTCTCGGCAAAGTTCCTTCAATCCCCAGCGGAGTCTATCTCTGGTATTCCCAAGCAGAGTTTATCTTCGGAGTTCCCCAGCGGAGTTTATCATCATTATCCTCAGCGGAATCCATCATTAAAGTCCTCAGCGGGCCTCTCATCAAAACTTCAGCCAAGTATCTCTTCCACAGAGCAACTTCCCGACCGTTCGTCAAGGATTTATTCTCCTAAGATGAAATTACACTCATAAACATTTCACAATCTCATACATCTTGCTTACATACATGATGAAACGCATACAAATATTGAACATCATGACATCATGCATATCATACATCATGACATTGCATACAACTTACGTCTTTGCCTTTTCAGGAAAAAGACAATCTCAAAAACGACTACCTTCAACTGTCACAATTCCAGATTCGATACCTGTATCTAGCCAGGGCACATCTGAGAGTGATCAGTTTCTAGACTCGATTCCTGTATATAGCCAGGGCACGTCTGAAGAGTTCGAGGATTCGATTCCTGTATCCAGCCAGGGCACATCTATCAACTACAACATTTCCAGATTCGACTCCTGTATCCAGCCAGGGCATATCTGTTGACCACGTTTCCAGACTCGATTCCTGTATCTAGCCAGGGCACATCTGAAGAGTTTGAAGATTCGATTCCTGTATCCAGCCAGGGCACATCTATTGACGACTATTTCCAGATTCGACTCCTGTATCCAGCCAGGGCACATCTGTGAGCAACCGATTGTAGACTCAATTCCTGTATCTAGCCAGGGCATATCTGCATAAGGAGATTGAAGATCAAACACCTGTAACAAGCCAGGAAAACATCCGTCTTTCTCAAATACACAAGTTCTCGCTAAGGAATCTCTTATGCGATCGACACTTCCAAATGGCATCTATAAGCCCATTTCCGACAAGGTTCTGTCACGTCTCCAGATGGCATCTATAAGCCCATCTCCCTATCCACCATCTCTCCAAATGGCATCTGTAAGCCCATTCCTGACATCACATTGCTGATACTTCAACATGCGAGTGCAAATTTCCGGGCACTCTAGTGTCCAATCTCCTTTTACCCTCGAGTCACGAAAGGCAAATTTGCCAATCTAACTCATCAGGTCCAAGAAGATTGAACAGGGGCAACTGTTGTACCCCAAAATTTGCCCTCCCATTTCCTCAACATTTTCTCATCACAAGACCTTTGAAGATCAAGATACAGTTAGGGTTTCCTCTGCTCAAGGCTTCTCCTTGCACTGTGGACTCAAATTAGGGTTTGTGTTTGCCCTAGGATGTTTTGACCTAAAATGCCTAAAATGACTTTCATGCTTCATGTTGGACTCCCAAGTTTACCCATGCCAAGTTTCAAGTCTTGATTCCAAGTTTTACCCAGTCAATTGGACAGTTGACCTAGAAATCAGCTGTATTGGGGGAAAAGTCAACTGTGGCCAATTGACAGTCAAACCTCATGAAATTTGATCCACATCAACATTATGAACTCACATGGACCATTTGATCAAGTTTGGATCACAATTCCACAGGAAATTTGATCAGATCATCAAAAGGGCAAAATGGTCATTTTTAGGGTTTTGACTGCACAAAGGCAATTTTTGACTGTTTGACCTAGCCAATGGCAAACCAAGCTCACATATGGCCTCAAGGACTCAATGGAATTATCTTGACATGTTCATCAAGCTCAAAAGATCCCAAGTGCACAAGATTGACAGTTGAATTTCCCAGTCAATTGATCAATTTTGACTGTATACTGAAAAGTCAAACTTTGACCTTTTTGGTCAAAATCAAGAGTCAAGATTCATTTTTCATCAAAACATTCCAAATCATGAAACTTGTTCACCAAGAAATCTCAAAATGCAAATTAGGGTTAGAAAATGGAATTTTTCATAACTTAGAATTTTTCTAAGTTATGGAAAACCCTAATTTTTTCCCAACTTTACCCCATCTTTTCACCATGATCCATTGGGATTCAAACAAAAGTCAAAACATGAAAGTTGTAGCTTGTTGCATAGTCTACAACTTTGATTCACAAAGTTTTCTCATTTGAAGCTTGTATCTCAAGTTATGATTTTTTGAATAAGGGCACTAAACCATCTTTTAACTTAGTGAAATTTGACCTATTTTGACAAGGTTTTCTACCCTACTTCAAGGCCACTTTTCATACCCTTCCACTTGGAATTTTAATTTGCATTTCAAAGATGGATTGTAGTACACATTCCAAGCTTTCCAAAATGTCCAAGAACTCATCAAACAACCTCATAACTTGAGAGATTCGAATTTCACAAGTTGGCAAAAATTCACTTTTGTTCTTCATCAAAGCATGTTCATAAACTTGGCAAATTTGAACTCATCATAGTTTGTGCTACTTTACAGGTCCTTAAACCACATTACACTCCTTAATTTAATGCTTGTTCATTGTGTCTAAGTGTTGTTCCATGAATTCAAGCATTATACACAAGATTGATCCATTTTTGGATAAAGTGAACTTTCCATTTTTACAAAAGTTTGCTTTATGTCAATTGGTAAATCAAACAAGTACATAGAAGATCTGCTTAGCACAAGATTATGTGCATAACACACTGATCAAGAGATGTTTATGCAGCACATTAGGGGGTCCTATACTGACCTAGAAAGCCAACTTGCATTTTGTAGCTTAAGTGTGAAGAAAGGTCCATAACTCATGCCATCTCTCATCTCAGCTTAAAAACAGAAGAACAAAGTTATCAAACATTTTTCATAGACCAAATCCAAGCTAACACACGAGCCTTTGCCATCTGAAGCACCCCCCATCTCAAAATCACCTCAAAACTGCACAAACAGGGGAGCCCCTGCAGTTTGAGTGCAAACTCCCAATCCCTTCAAGCATTTTGATTCAAACCTTTTCCTCTACCTTCCCTACAATATATGCAAGCTAACCATGTCCTAAAATCAGACCTGTAACACCTCCAAGCCACTTCACCATTTTCAATTTTCTGTTTTGCAGTTGGAGTTCACTAGCTCGATTCAGGGAGTTTCAAGACAAAGTAGGAATTGGAAAAGCTTCCTTACACTTCAAGGAAGCTATACAAGTCATCATTTCACTCTGAAACATCCTCCATTGCCAAGCTCGATTCCAACTGAACAGGTATATTCATGGAGTTCCATCTCTCTTATTAGGCATTGTTAGCTTTAGATTTTTGAAGAAAACATGTCACAATCATAGCCCTGAACATGCTCATATGTTTAGATTTCATTTATATTTCGTGTGCTTAGAGAATTTCATGTCTGAACATTGATGAAAAGCTAGGTCAGAAAAGAGGGGGAGAGAAATTCTCCCTCATCTTAGAGAGATAGGTCATGTTCTTTATATGGTTGAAACCGTCTCTTAATGCTCTACACTTTTCATGTTATGAGTTTTGCTTAAAAGTCCAGGAATCCAGAGATAAAAAACGCGTGTTTTAGCTTGAAGAAGGCTGTACAGAGGTTGAAGAAGGAGTGAAGTGGGCTGGGCCTGTGATTGTTTTGCTTTTCACACCATCTTTCTTGATTCACACCCCCCTGAGCCCATTTGTTTATTTTTCAACATTTTTGACTTTTTCTTTTTTAGTTGACTTTGTTTATTTTTTCTCATGACATTAGAAAATTAAAAATATTTTTTTCATCATTTTTTGCATTTATTGCATATTTATTTGTTTATTTTCTTTATTTGTACATAAATACATATATACTATTATTAGAGTAAGTGTAAAAATATTATAAATACAACTTTTTTTTTTTTTTACATTCTGAAAATATTTCACACAAAAAATACTTTTTATTTATTTTATTAAAATGTTAAATAAATATTTACTTTGTGTTTAATACATATTTAGGGTTTTATATATATATATATATATATATATATATATATATATATATATATATATGTGATTATTAATATATTTAAGATAAAAATATAAAAATACTTGAATTTCTATTTTTATTAATATTTGATACAAAAATACTCTTTTTTTTTAATATACTTCATTTTATTTTATTTTTGTACATAATAAATAAATAGTTGAATTAAATTAGAAAATAATACCTTTTTCTTTAAAATTAGGGTTTTTGCCCTAAATTCAAAATATTCAAAAATAATACATTTTTATTTTTCTTTTCTCTTTTACATAAATAATATTTTTTCATACACATAAAAACTTTCTTTTTTTGCATTTCACATATTTATTTAATTTCCATTTAATTATGCCATTTATTTATCTTGCAAATATCCAAATAATGTAATAATTTAGATTTAAATTCTTGTCAATATCCCCATTTGAACATTTGTACCCCCCTTCCCATATTTGGTTTTGTAATAGCTTAGTAATTTTAATTTCGCACTTTATCGCTTTCTAATGATAACATGTTAGAATTAGGGTTTGTATGCGAAAAACGATAAAAAATAGTTTGGACCTAATACAAGATAAAACAAGCATGAAAATGGACACACAAATCACACTTGCACCCCCTAGGGTATTCCACTTGTTGCCTTCAAATAAATGGGCCATATTGCATGTTAAACTTCTTTGGGCAAAGTAAGCAATTTGAATGATCATAGTCCCTCGACAAAACTTTTCAAAAAACAAACAAAAACAAATGATCAAGTCCCTTAGAGAAATTGCCCAAAGACATTTAACGCCGTTGCAATTATGGTCTAAAACGATGACCCGCGCCTGTCCCTCTCACATCCTAACACAAGGTTGCCCACCAAATACAATGGTGGAGCAAACTTGTTAAAAGGGTTAAAGTATAGCAATAATCTTTTGAGAAATTTAGGAGTAGATAACCTCTTAGTTACTTGAATCAACTTGCAAAACAAAACACTTGCCTAATTTCAAAATCACACCTCACAACACTTTCAAAACAACTTTCAAAAAACAAATGAAAACTTTTTCAAAAGACATACATCTTTGTATACATCCCCACATGGATCATTACAAAGGTTGCCACCACATTGGCCTCTTTTCAAAAACATTTTCAAAACCCACACACTCAAGCACCATTTAAAACAATTGAAAACAAAAGGCAAGTGATCTAAGCAAGTAACTAAGAGCCCATGGATAACCATGGATAGAAAGGGTGCTAATACCTTCCCTTTCTATAATCTACTCCCCGAACCCAAGAAAACATCTCAAAAGGTTTTTGCTGTGCTTTTTAACCTTTCCTTAGGATAAAATAAAAAGTCGGTGGCGACTCTTGCTAACCGCAACATTTGCGAATACAAACGCAAACCTCAAGTCAGTTCTCCCACCGTATCACACCCGCCAAGAGACCAGCGACGGTACAACAGGAGCCCGACAAACCAGAGCCCGTCAAAACAGAAGAGCAGAGAGCTCCCCTAAAGGTCGACTCTATAGCTCTGGACACCCGTTTCGATCAGGACGAACCTCCCAACGGTGGGAAAATCCCCCTCCGACCAATTCCCGACGGGGACTTCGAGCTCGTCCCCCTCGGTGAGGACCCAAGCAAAGGAGTGAAGATTGGTACCGACCTCCCCGACCTGGTAAGGAAGCAAATCAAAGCCTGCCTGCGCGAGAACGTTGACTTGTTCGCGTGGAGCACCGCGAAGATGCCCGAACTCGACCCCGAGGTCGCCTGTCACCGTATCGCCATAGACCCAGCCGCTAAGGCAGTAGTACAACGTAGGCGTAGGCAGTCTCCGGAGAAAACGAAGGCTGCTGAAAAAGCTGTAAAAGACCTCCTAGAGGCATATTTTATTTCTGAAGCCCGGTATTCAACCTGGATGTCAAATGTTGTACTAGTAAAAAAGAATAATGGAAAATGGCGGATGTGTGTTGATTATACTGATCTCAATCGGGCATGCCCGAAGGATGCTTTTCCTTTACCGAGCATAGATATGATGGTCGACAACTCGGCCGGTTACAAAATACTGTCGTTCATGGATGCCTATTCAGGCTATAACCAAATCCCAATGGCCATGGGCGACAAGCATTGCACTGCCTTCATGACCAGCTCGGGCAACTATTACTACAACGTAATGCCCTTTGGACTTAAGAACGCATGGGCAACTTACCAATGTATGATGAACAGAGTGTTCCATAAAAAAATCAGAGACATGCTCGAGGTTTACATGGACGACATGATCGTCAAGTCCTGAGCAGACACCGATCACGCAGCCCACCTTAAAGCAGTCTTCGCCCAAGCAAGACAATGTAAGATGAGGTTCAACCCCGAGAAGTGCACGTTCAGGGTCAAAGCACGGAAATTCCTCGGGTTTTACCTGACAAAACGAGGGATTAAAGTCAATCCCGACAAATGTCGAGCCTTCTCCGACCTCCCGACACCTACGTCGAAGAAATTAATACAAGTCATGAACGACATGCTCACCTCGTTGTCCCGCTTCGTCGCGAGATCCGCTCAGCACGCCCCCCCCCCCCCCCCCCCCCCCTTCTTCAAACTTCTTCGCAAAGAAGCAGCCTTCGAATGGACCGAGGAATGTGAACGGGCACTGAACCACCTAAAACAAAGTCTATCCCAACCGCCCGTACTGTCTCGACCAGTGGACGGGGAGCCTTTATTCCTATACTTGGCCGTCTCGAACGAAGCCATCAGCGCGACTCTCATTCGCGAGACCACCGACGGGCAGAAACCCGTTTATTTCATGAGCAAAGCCCTACAAGGACCCGAGAGTAGATACCAACTGATAGAAAAAGTAGCTCTAGACCTCATCAATGCGGCGAGGAGACTCATACACTATTTTCTGGCCCACACAGTCATAGTGCGAACCGACCAACCGGTAAAACAACTCTTGGGTCGACCTGACATGGCGGGCTGGATGTTGAAATGGTCCTTGGAACTCTCAGAGTTCGACATTCAATACGAAAGCAGGAAATCTCTAAAGGCACAAGCCCTGGCCGACTTCGTCGCGGAAATGACCGCTCACGACCCGCCCGCAGGGAAAGAGCACAAATGGACCATCTTCGTCGACGGAGCTTCCAGCTCATCCGGAAGCGGCGCAGGGATCCTCCTAGAAAATGAGGAGGGCATAGTAATCGAGCACTCGTTAACCCTCTCCTTCCCTACTTCGAACAACCAAGAAGAGTACGAGGCCCTGCTCGCCGGACTAAGGCTAGCCGAGGACCTAGGAGCCCGCGAGGTACAAATTTTCACAGACTCTCAACTTGTTGCTTCCCAAGTCTAAGGGAGTTACCAAGCTAAAAACGACAGCCTCGTTGAATACCTAAACTTAGTCAAAGAACACATGAAGAAGTTCGACCGAGCAGAAATATCACACGTCTCGCGCGAGAAAAACACAAGGACAGACATACTGTCCAAGCTCGCAAGCACAAGAAACAAGGGCGGAAACAAATCCGTCATACAAGAATCCCTGTCGCACCCAAGCATCGAAAGAACCTCGACCCCAGTCGAGGTGCACGCCATCGGAGACACCTCGTATTGGATGACCCCGGTGTACAATTTTCTGACAAAGGGCGAGCTCCCTTCGGACCAGATAGAAGCGACCACCACGAAACGACGAGCATGCTCCTACGTGGTGCTCGAGCATAAACTATACCGCAGGGGGTTCTCCATTCCCCTCCTGAAATGCATCGAAGAATCCACAGTCCCCGAGGTATTACGGGAGATACACGAAGGGATTAACGCCCAACACATGGGCGGTAAGTCCTTGGCGAGGAAAGCCCTGCGAGCGGGGTACTATTGGCCGATGATGCAGCAGGACGCCAAAGAACATGTTAAGAAGTGTGACAAGTGCCAAAGGCACGCCGACATGCATCTCGCCCCCCCTCACGAGCTGAGCATACTGTCGTCTCCGTGGCCGTTTGCATGGTGGGGGATGGATATCCTCGGACCATTCGCGCATGGGACTTACCAAAACAAGTTCCTTGTTGTGGCCGTGGATTACTTCACGAAATGGATAGAGGCCGAGGCTCTCGCGAAGATCACCTCGCACAACATCCTCCATTTCTACAAAAGAAACATCCTCTCCAGATTCGGGATCCCAAGAGCGCTAGTCACCGACAACGACACCTAATTCACCGACCACGGATTCCAAAACTTCGTCACTAAACTGGGAACCAAACAACATTTCACCTCGGTCGAGCACCCTCAAACCAACAGACAAGCAGAGGCCGCCAACAGAGTCATCCTGCGAGGACTCAAACGCCGGCTCAGTGAAGCTAAAAGAGGGTGGGTCGAGGAGCTGCACAACGTCTTATGTGCTTATCTCACCACGCCCCATTCAACGACGGGCGAAACCCCCTTTCGACTAACATACGGAACCGAGGTCGTCATCCCCGTAGAAATCAGGGAACCCTCCAGGCGGACAGAAATGCCCCTCGACGAAGAAATGAACGACGAAGCACTCAGGGACGAACTCGACTTGGTCGAGGAAATTCGATCAAGGGCAGCCCTGCGCGAAGCCACTCTAAAACAACGAGTGGCCTTGCGTCACAACGACAAGGTCATCAAACGCGAGTTCAAGATCGGCAGTCTGGTATTACGAAGAAACCAAAAAGACTCCCGCGAAGGGAAATTGGCCGTGAATTGGGAAGGGCCCTATCGCGTCCACGGCGCCACAGGCACCGGGGCATACTACCTCGAACAGCTAGACGGAGAACCATTACCACGACCCTGGAACGCTGTTAAACTAAAGCAGTACTATAGCTAAAAACCCTTAAACACTAAGGACTCTCGCCGTCGAACATCCACATCTAGTCAACAAAGAGAAATGTCTCGACCACGTAGATAGGCCAAGGTACGGGCCCAATCTACGCCAAATGACATAACGTCGTTCAGCCAAACAGGGACGAACGACGATGCCCGACAGGGACACCTCAATCGAGCTCCACTGTCGAAGTACCCACATGGCAGAACACCCAGCTCGCGATAGGCAGTTCACGCCACGAGCATACAACCTCGATCTGGGTCATACGCCCGACAGGCGGGCTTCACTCCGCACGACCGACGCATTTCGAAGTACGTCGGACCACCTAATGGGTCGAGAGGATCTCCACTCGAGGACATAACTTAGGAAAATTTCGCCACAAAGTAACAGCCGAATACGAGCATGGCTCGAGGACATAACTTAGGCAAATTTCCCCACAAAGTAACAGCCGAATACGAGCGTGGCTCGAGGACATAACTTTGACAAATTTCGTCACAATGTAAAACTTAGACACGAGCAAGTTTAAAGTTAAAATAAACATCCATTCAAAAGCTCATACACAAAACGAATAAAAATGAACCAACCAAAAAGGCCAGCGATGTTCGGAATTATAGGTTATGGCACAACGGCCAAAAGAAATATGTACGGGCACACAGGCCCCAAAAATAAGCACGGGCACGCATACCCCAAAACAAATACCAATAAGCGGGCACGCAGGCCCGACCAGAAACTCCACGCTAATTGTTCCCCGAACTACCGGCATCCACCACGGGAGACTCAGGAGGAGGTACGACCTGGCCGTCAATAATCTGAGACATGAAACCCACTCCCTCGGTATTCATGCACGGATTCAATATGGCGAGCTGACTAACCGCGACCTCAAACCCATCCGCTAAAGCACCGACACAGTCTGTTTCGAGGAGATGGATGCGTGCGACCAGATCCGAACGGGTCCTTAAAGGGGTTGTCTCCTCCGACTCATCTTCAGCAGGAAGCATAGCAGCTTTCAGCTCCTCGACTTCCTTAGACAAACGTTCGCTGTCAGCCTCCAAGCGTTCCTTATCCAGTCGAAGGCAATCCCTCTCCTCAGCAACCTTCCCGGAGTTTTCCTTCTCCCCCGCCAGCAGGTCGGCTTGTTCGTGGAACATTTCCTCGGATCGCTCAAGGGACGCCTTTAATTTACGAGAGCTGGCAGCAAGGGCAGCTTTCTCCGACTCCAACTCCCTAACGCGATCCGAGAAATCTGACCCTTCCTCGGCAAGGACAACGACCATCTCAACCATCTTCACCATCCCGACCATACTGGCGGCCAGGTGTTTTCTCCGGCTTTCTTTGTTGAGCCGCTTGATAGTCTCGGCCTCCTCGTTGCTCACCGTCGGGGGAAACCCCTCAAAGAAATTTTTCTCTTTAAAACAGGGGGGTAAGCCGAAGGCCCTCGCAGCCACAGACTCGTCGCCAACCTTCGACCTATTATCTGCCCGACTTCTCTTTCTCGTAATCAGCTCAGTGGGCTGCTCAGCGTCAGGGGAGCCCGGGGACCCACTAGAGGCATCGCCCGAACTGGTCGGCGGGCCCATCCTCGTGGCCTGTGGAGCTCGCACCAGCCTTTTATTTACTCTCTTGTCCTGAGTGAGTTTCAAAAGCCTCTCCCTTCGTTCAGCCATGTTGCCTGCAAAGAAGAGCAAAACTCGGGTTAGTTGCGAGCAAGGAAAAAACAACGAAAATGGAATAAAACAACAAAACAAAAGCAAGAAACCTAGTAGATCTACGACCTGCCCGTAAGATTGGCACTCGACGAGCGCTTTGGTGTCAATAGGATGGGCCTCGAATGTCGGGTACCCTTCCTCGTCAAGAATATCTCCCCCCTCCCTCGTGACCCACCGGGCAGGGAAGAAGCTGTCGACATACTTGCAAAGGATACCATAGGCTTCTTCATCCTCGGCGCTCATGCTTCCCGCGGGCGTATGATAGTACCCGGTACCATGGTCGTAATGGCTCGAGCACCAATGTAACGGGAACTTGGATACGCGCCCCATTGTCGGACGACCCTCGACATCCATGAGGGGCTCCCCGTCCTCGTCGACTACAGCGGTTTACTCTTCATACATAGAATCCAAGGCAGTCTGGGTGACCGGCTGCAGAACGTACCACTTGTCCTTGAAGCCCCGGATCGAATCCATATACATCCTGAACAGCCTCTTCGACTGTTTCAGGGAAACCCAGCTATGCCCGCCTCCTCGAGACCGACGCTGCAGGTGAAAAACCCTTAAGAAAAGGGGAATGGTCGCCCCGATCCTCAAGAAGCGGCATGTCAGCTCGAACGCCCGAAGGAAGGCGATTGAATTAGGATGAAGCTGCGAAGGGGCCAAGTTCAGATGGCAGAACACCCCGACTTGAAAATCACTGAAAGGGAGCTTAAGACCGAGATCCCTAAACATGATCTCGTACATTGGAAACCCATACTTGGTGAACTCCGAGAAGATTCGTGCATCGATGGACGGCCTCGTCACAATAAAATTCTTCTGGAAACCCGACTGACTACCGCCATGTTCGACGATAGTATACGTGCGCCGACTACGCCGATAGTATGCCGAGGCAATCCCTCGGGGCTCGGCGCCCACCCAATCCAACGAGGGGTCATCGACGGTATCAACTAAAGTCACGTTCTCTTCGGTACTTTGGTCCTCGACTTCATTTTGCCTCGAAGATTCCGGTTCGTCGGCCATTTACCTGTAAAGCACAGGAAACCGGTGAAATTCGAGAGCAAATCCGCATGCTCGCCACAGTGACGGGAAGTAGTGCACGACAAGCCAAACACGGACACCCCAGCTCGACCAGGCGTCGGGAACAACAAGAGAATAGCATGAACACCCCGGGCGATAACACACGGATGACTCAAACAAGGTCCTGACTTTGCCTGCCCGACACTAAGATACTACGACGAGTTGTCCTACGTACTTCCTAAGGGGTCAACATCCCAGCCAACTCATGGGTGCACCGACCAAAACTATGAATGTGACGGGCAATATCGTAGATCATATGCCTAGAACTACGAATGTCACGGGTAGTATCATAGATTATGCGCCTAAAACCATGAAGGTCACGGGCAGCATTGCGAGTCACGTACCTAAAAATATGGATTTACCGGGCATAATCATGAATTTACCGGGCACAATCATGAATCTATCGGGCACTACTCCCAGATACGGGTTTCTAACATCCAAATAACACCAAAACTACCTACGACAGAGAAAAACAGGAGGAATGAACACTTACTTGGAAGAAAAGAAGAATGTACGGCAGCGATGAGAGTAGTCAATGGAGGAGGGTGCGGTAATCTCACGGTGTTGCAGAAAACAACGGCAGCGGAAGCAGAGGAGGAAGGAGAAGCGCAAAGAAGAAAAACAAATTATGAGACCCAAGGATCCTATTTATAGGGATGACGTGGAAGATAAAACATCGCCCCGGGGAGCCACGAACTTCCCCTCCTCGACATCTACTCCCCTAGGCAATGATGACCCTATTGTCGCTAGGGTGGCATCACGGTTCCCAAGGATTGCCTCGTGTATCCAACAAACACAGCCCGCGAGGAATTCCCCGAGCACGCGTCGACGAGGATTACACTACGAACGCAACCCGTGAGAAACTCCTCGAGCGCGCATCAGGAAGCAATATCTTGGACCGGGCATCAGATCCCCGTGGTAAAGGCGAGCTGAAGTCAAGTCATAACTCCTGCTCCAGGAGCAACGACTTGGGGGGGCTCCTGTTCTAGATTGGGCCCACCCTGACCCAAAGCGCAGATAAAGGCCCAATCCAAGCAAAACTCCTCAAGGAATACACGCCCGCGGATCACCGCCGACGACCCCGACTATAGACTGTAGCCATGCCCGCGACACATGGTATCCCCGACCAAAGGAACTCCAGCTCGAGTCCTGCTCGAGCTCTCTCCCCGTAGGGCAGAATCTGTCCTCTCTGACCGTTATCGAATTATCTAAACTCCGGAAAGACTGCGTCTTCGTCCCTCCTCATTCTTCGCAGAGCATCACCATGAAGGGGACCACGTGCGAGGCCCCACTACACACGTAGAACCTGGCAGTTCCTTTATTGGGCCAGTTCTGGTCGACCCAATGGGGGAACCTTGGCCCAGCGCTGGGGGCTATAAATATCCTCTATTCCTAGAGGATCAGGTATTCATCTCTCACGCATCTATACACTTTTTGCCTGCTCATTCCGTCACTCATTTTAGCATCAGAGTGTCTTGTAGGTACCCCCCCATCTCACTCAAATGCTGCCCGAGCCAATCGTGACGGTCCAAGTCTGATCAGGTACGATCATTAATGTTTTCACCATTACGGTTGATAATGCTAGTTCTAATGATGTCTCTGTCACTTACTTGAAAAATACAATGAATTATTGGAATTCACATCCATTGAAAGGGGAATATATGCATGTTCGTTGCTGTGCATATATTCTGAATCTTGTGGTGGAAGATGGACTCGAAGACTATCATTCTTCAATTAGTAAGATTAGGAATGCTGTTAGATATGTTCGTGCATCTCCGGGTCGTATGGATAGGTTTAAAAGTTGTATTAAGGAAGCTAGGTTACAAGAAAAGTCTATTGTTCAATTGGATGTTTCCATTAGGTGGAATTCCACATATCTCATGCTTGAAAGTGCATTGAAGTTTCAGAAAGCATTTAAGGGATTAAGTGAGAAATGTGTTGATTTTGTGTTGATGAAAGGCGGTATTCCAAATAATATGGATTGGGATAATGCAAAGTGTTTTGTTGATTTCTTGAAAATATTTTTTGACATTACAAAGAAAGTTTCAGGTTCTACTTTTGTAACATCTTCTCAATATTTCAACGAACACATTAGAATATTGACTAATTTGAAGGGGTGGATAGAATTAAAAAGTTCAGATAACTTGCTTGGAAACATGGCTGAAAATATGAAAGTAAGTATGATAAATTTTGGGGTGATGTTGAAAAAATGAATAAGCTGATATTTGTTGCTGTTGTGCTTGATCCTCGACATTGTGATTGTATGCACTCCAATCAAAGTGTTTTGATGAAGACCACCATACATAAAGTCAGAGAAATATCAGGGTTGTGGAAAAGAAGATATTCAAGATCATATAAATATTTCAAGATCTTTTTTTGAAGTCTTCTACAAGTGTACAATCAACTCTCAAGATGAAGAATATGAAGATTCATCAACAAGTTAGGTACAAGCTTTAATTTGAGGTTTTTAAGATGATATAGTGCTCAAAATATACTATAAATATTTTACATAAGTATCATGATCATTTAAGTGTAAAACATTGCATGTCCATCACTTAGAAAACATGTTTTTATCACTTTCACTCAGTGGTAACCGGTTACATGGTTACAGTAACCGGTTACAAGAATTCATAAAATTAAATTAAATGCTCTGTTTCAGTGGTAACCGGTTACAGTTTCTGGGTAACCGGTTACATGCATGCATATTTGAAATTTTTTCATGTTAACGTACATGTGTAACTGGTTACAGCACAACGGTAACCGGTTACCGCTGTAGAAAAATTCAAAAATATTTATGTTTTACACAGTTGTTGGATGATACCTCTTGGAGTCCAACCAGTGCACCTTTCTACTCATTTAGGATGTAATGAAAGGGTGCATTTCATGTATAAATTTCGTTTTCACTCAGACCAAACATAAGTGATATCATTCAAACTTTCAAATATTCTCGAGCTTTGTAAAACTTTGAGAATTTACATATTGCATGAAACATTGTTTAGAATTTTCATACTCATCATTGTTTTAGCATATATTGAGCACTAGATCTGATTATCAACTTCTTATTAAAATCTTGTCTTAGTATCTTGATAACCACTGTGTTATTCAAGAATTGATCATACTTTGAAAATTTCAAATTTTGTATAAGATTATCCTTGCATTACAGGATTGTTGGAGCAAGTGTGTTCATTGAAGAGGATTGTTCTTCTTGCACTTAGTATTGAAGATCTTAAAGGTTTTAAGAGTCTTTGATCTCCCTATAGGTTAGATAGTAAGACATCATCTTTGGTGTGATTAGGCTTGTACAATTATTCTAACTATAGTGAAATCTCTTCCGTGTTGGCAAGAGGACTGACCGTACTTTCGAAGTGTGAGGGGAACCAGTATACATACTGTGTTCATTTACTTTCCGCACTTTATTTTTTTCATCACCACATTCAGAAAAAATAAGAACATTAAAAGAAGGCAAAAATTGAGCATCACCTAATTCACCACCCTCTTAGGCGCATTATTAACTTACATTTGGTATCAGAGTGAGTTAAGGTAACTTGTTCATATTCGATTCAGAATGGCTTCCGCACAACCAACTTTCAAATATGGTGGTAGTAACAACAAGCCTCCTTTGTTTTGTGGTGAATATTTTGACTTTTCGAAAATTCGCATGAAGGCTCATCTAGAAGCACAAGGAGAAGAAATATAGGATATTATCCAAAATGGTCCGTTTACTCCGATATGTGTTGTCAATGGTGTTGGAACATCAAAGCTTAAAATCATCCCACCAAAAATTTACTATTACCAAATATTACTCCCTCCAATATTTACTTCACCAAAAGATGAACTCCCTCCAAAATTTATAAGACTATATTTCCATCAACATTCATCAAGGACCATGGAATCAGGAATGGGTCATCTATTTGAGGATTTCTTTGAGGCTTGTGAATCAAGTTGTATCTTCTTATGGTTATGCTTACTAAGTGGTCAAGACTAGCAGCATTTAACTTTCATCAATTCAAGGTGTATGGGTCAAGATATTTGTACAAGAAAAGTATGGAAGCATCATTCATTTATCATCCATCAAATTAGGGATTCATTCCCAATTCTTCCATCAATATTTGTTTCAAGTATAAGGCATTATGGATTTAAGATTCAAACATGGCATACTAGGTCAATTTTGATTCAAGTTCTTGTGGGTAACATTAGAGACTTTAGTTAAATATTCAGAATAGCGTGAATACTGATAACGCGAAATCATATCATATATTTACCATAAAATTTATCCGTTTTATGTCGTATTTACCCGATTAACTCTCGAATATTCCGAGTTTTGTATGGTTTTATGTAGGTACAACATGTCTCAGCTCAAACTAAGAAGAAACGTGAAATGTGCGAGAGAGCGGCCAAGACCAGAAGAGAAAAGATAAATGTGTCAAGAAATCCATAATTGCTGCCATTACGGTCGTCATGCCCTTGCCACGACCGTAAGACGCTTCAGACGCGCGTTACGCTCGTCACGCCCCTGCCACGACCGTAACGCGCTATTTCATGCAAACTACGCGTAACGCAGCAGCCACGCCCGTAACAAGCTTATAAGTGGTAAATTTTGAACGTGGTCAAGCAACAGAACGTGGTCAAGTAACAGCATGCACGTACGCCTTATTTTTCTCCAACTTCCAAGACCACCTTCTCCTTATTTTTCTCCAACTTCCAAGACCACCTTCTCCTTATTTTTCTCCAACTTCCAAGACCACCTTCTCCTTATTTTTCTCAGCAAACCAAGAATCTAGCGACGTGAAATATAATTCCAACTGTATTCATTCTCTATAAATAGCTTGGACTTCAAAGAAGAAAGGAGGAGAGTTTAGTTCACAAAAACCTTGCGGAAGCTCTGCCAATTTTTATTCTCGATTTTATTTCCGAATTTTGTCCATTTAAGTTTTCATTCCGAAGTTCCAATCTTGACGGCTTGTGGAAGAAGGATCTCAGATTTTATTGTTTTTCAGGTTTTTATTGTATTTGATATAATTGCAATTTTATTTATTTTATTAATTTTATTTATGTTATATTTCTATTCTTTATTTATGATGTATGCGTTATTGTTTTCTGAATTTATTTCCTGCCTTTTAATTTCGAGCATTATGAGTAGTTAAATACCCGTAGTCGGGGTGTGATGAAATAACCGAATAAACTAATGTTTTCCTAAGCTAAAACCTTAATCAACTTAATTTCTGGCCGTGACTTTTTATAATTAAAAATTAAACTTTTTATTACGAGAGTAAAGAAAGTGAAATAGGGAGAAATCAAGACCACGAGAGTGTGAGGTTTTAACCGGATAGCTAAAGTTAGGCATTCGATTTAAATACAGCGAGAGCGCTTTAAAACGAATTAGACTTATTTAGTTTTCAAAAAGATGCTTTCTAAACACTTATGGACTAGCGAGAGCAGACATTTGGCTTTACGAGTATGATCCGAGGTAAGACCACGAGAGTGTGAATCGAGGGTTTTTAAACTGATAAGTACTACAGAACAATTAAGTAAATATTTTTATATGCTTAGGTACAACTTATTTCGCATAGTTTCAAATCATTACACTCCGACCACTTTATTATTAATTCCCTTAATTGAATTTAGTTTCCCTTTAGTTTTAAACTTCTAAAAAAAACCAACGTGACAATTTCCGCCTTAGCTAAACTAACCTGTTTTACAACACTAGAGTGATTACGAAGTCCCTGTGGGTTCGACATCCTTTTATTAATACCGCGATAGACTGTGCACTTGCAGTTAAGATACCGTTAGACATTAGGTCGATCGCAGACACATCAAGTTTTTGGCGCCGTTGTCGGGGACTTTAGTTTAGTCACTAGTGTAATCTGAAAACAACGCTGTCTAGACTAAGGCAACTTTTTATATTTCCCTCTGTTGTATGCTAAACACTCGTTATCAAAACGAGCCTTTGCATCTACAAATCTTGTCCCAGTTACTATGTATCACCCGAACTTTTTCTACAACCCCCACTCTGAGTATTTCGAGGAATCACAAGAATCCCATAAATCCGACCTCGAAATACTATTGGAGAATTTCAATGCATCACAGACTCATTCTCACCCGAATTACCTTTCCAACCACCAATCCCAATGTTTTGAGGAATCACAAGAATATTATTATTCCAACCAAACTTATCCTCAACCAAATTTCCCCCACAATCACTACACCCAATATTTCGAGGAGACGCAAGTATCCTATAAATCCGACCTCGAAATATTAATGGGAAATTTTAATGAAATATCAATGATGACAAAGCGCTTTACGGATACACAAAATGCGACTCTAACTCAATTTGAAGAATCAGAAGAATCGCATGATTTCAACTTCGAAACATCAATGGAGGATTCCGACGCGACGCTAATTCACTCTAGGTTAGAATCTCTGATGGAGCACTTTGTAGAGACACAAACTGTCCAGAACGAAGAGTTTAGAAAACAAAGTCTTCAAAGCAGTGAAAACCTTAGGCAACTGACCACTGTGGTTGAGTCGCTCGCGACCCACAACATAGCCTTAGAGACCCAAATCTCCCAGCTTGAACAAAACCCTCTAGGACCCTTCCCTGAGGAGAAATTGGATGTTGTAACAACCAGTAGTGAAAAACAAGTTGAAAATCCTAAGAATAGCGATAATGAGGTTGAGGAGAGTGATAATGAGGTTGAGGAGAGTGATGATGTGGATGAGGAGAGTTCAGACGAGGAAAGAGTAAAGATTAAGAAAAATCCTCCAACGCCATCTAAAAGGGAGGTTGTAGAAGAGGTAGAAAAGGGAGCACCTATTGTTATGCCTCACCCCTATACCCCACCGTTTCCTTTCTCGAAAAGTTTTATGGAAGCTCAAATAGACTCCAAATCTAAAACGTATGTGGAGGTATTGGAAAATATCCACACTAATGCACCCTTGTTGGAAGTCTTGCATAAAAAGAGGAAATTAGAGGACCGTGAAACTAGGGATATAATTACTGTTAAGAAGGTAAGGTTAACCTTTGAGGTGATGGATGAAATCACTAAGCCCAAACTTGAAAAGTTGATACTTAGGATAGATCCAGAACCACCACCACAAGTTCAGAAGAATGAACCACCCCACAGAAGAAGTAAAAGAAAATGTGAGGGATATGTGAGATGGATTGATAAGTGGCCATGGAAAATGACAACTACTAAAAGTTCAACCGAGGAGTCATCCTCAAAAGAACCACCATGAGTGCTTGCACTCCTGTTCGTCAGGCTTATGACGTTAAACAAAGTGCTAAGTGGGAGGCAACCCACTTATTTGTTAATTGTTATTTGTTTCTATACTTTTCGTTTTTGCATTTATTCCTATTTAAGTTTTATTTTTCTTTCTTTTGTTCTAATTTCTATAAAACTGCTGCTGATTTCAAAATAATTTTAATTGCCACAGGATTTCTGAAAAGTTTTTGTTTCTCTTCTACCTTCTCTTCTGACTTGTTTCCCTAACAATAACCATGGAACCAAAGCCACATAATTTCTTGGAAACCACCTTTAGGGGTATAAACCAAAAGAGAAAATTCGAGGAATTATATGATAGTATTAATAAGATTGTTACCACACTTGATACCTACCAGACTAACATTAATGGAATTAAAGATGAAATAAAAAGCATGCGTCTGGAGATAGTGGGATTAACTGATATAACCGTGGAGCAATTTTATCACATTCATAATTCACTCGAAGACATAAAAGCAAAGCTTGGATGAATTCACAAATGGCAGCTCCAGTTTTATATTTCATTTCGTTTTGTTTCTAGGAAGTTTCCCATTTTTGGCACACTTTCAGTTTCGTTCTAAATTTAGAACAAATTTATTTTTATGTAGTTTTTGAGTTTCTGGTGTTGAACAAGCAAATTTGCGAAATCACAGTTTCAGTCATTTAATACTCATTTGCTAGTTTCCTCCGCACAAATTATAATGCCTTCCATAAATTGTGGGCTTTACTCTTATCGATGGATGTTGTTATATTATGGAATATATATATGCTTGCATTTGTTGGTATACCATTGAATATATATATTGCTATTGAAATGCCTCTGTGTAGAGATAGAACGTTACAGAATTCATACAGAACTGTCTGCTTAAAATTGCACATTTTGCAGCTGTTACGACCGTCACAACCCCCTTACGATCGCCACACGTCTTTTAGCGCGTTACGATCGTCATGCCTGTGTTATGACCGTAACACGGGTTATATCAGTAACCCCTGTAGCAGACATAAGCTCTTCTTCTGCAACCTTTCCCTCTTCCTCTACTACTTCAAAACCGTCCCACTACCTCCATCAATCCCCACTCACACCAATTAACTCACCATTATTCTCCATTAAATTTCAATCTTCCCATTACCTTCCTCCATCATATATACATCCCATAAACCAATCCCTCACACATTCCATCTCACAACCCAAACCCACTCTCTCTAACACTTTAGCATTCAAATATGGCAAACATAAACCAACAAATCCCTGGCATTTACTTACGCGATGGTCAACAAGGCGAAACCCAACGCACGAAGTTCTTGAAATTCCAACGCCGCGGCCTCCATCCCACGAGGTTCGTCGACATTGACTGCCTCAGAGACCTCGGATTACTTGAAAGTGTCCAACATCTCCTACAGAATGTCAACCTTTGGACCCTCTGTAGCCAGCCCCAACGTAACGTTAACGAGAAGCTGGACGAGGTTTTCTCTGAGCTTAACGCCTTACGCATGGACGTCACCGCTCTTGGCTCGCATGATACCGACCTCGAGGCCACACCTACCCGACGCTCCTGCACCCGAAGCAGAGGCAGAGGCCACCAGTAGTTTTCTTTTGTTTTTGTTTTTGTATTCCATTCATTTACCTTTTCGTCAGTTTTTCTTTTTGTAATCCTTCCTGCCATATATCATGACATTGAGACAATGTCTGATATAGTGTGGGAGAGACGTTATATTTCCTTCATGTTGTAGTAAATTTATGGTAACTCTATGATATTTTCAAGTTTTTCAAGTTTTCCCCGTATTTTAAGCCATACCAAAAAAATTCTCCGCTCGCATAGCTCGACATACCTGCCTCAAAACGGAAACCTAGTTAGGTAGACGAGAACGAGTAAACAAAATCAATACGACTATGACACTGTGAACATCCTACTTATGCAACCCGTCTAAACGAGACGTTATATGTACACCTCGATTTTTAAGTTCTGAAGTAACCCCTAGTAGTTTATACTAGCAGTCAGCACCGTCTGGACACAAACCACGTGGGGAGCCGATGAATATAAGTGTTTGATGCCTAATCAATGAAACACCCTTCTCATCTCGATGCTAAACAAAGAAAATCTTGTGCCAAAAGACAAAGATCGCATACGAGACATAAGTATAAGAGAAGAAGTCCATTGTTGGTTGGTTCAGAGGTATCTGGTTCTGAACTTGGTAGGGCGTGCTACGGCTCGATCCCCCGCAACCTCCAATTTGGAAAAATCTAGGGTAACCACATCCGTGTACCAGACCCCGCGACAAAAATAGGATCAAAGTCACTAACCGGATACTCCACTACGTGCGTGCAAAGACAAAAGGCTTAATGTGATTGCGCCAGAACGAAACCGGGCGAAAAAGCACGAGAAGATCGAGGTCAAAATGTGACGTAGCGATTAAGCGGTTTGTTAAAGTGGAAATACGCGACTAAATTGTGTCATTGGCACATCAACGACGTTTTACTCAAGTACCGGCCGACTGACGATTGGTTTCATGTGTTTTATCTCGAAAATAAAAGGTATGTCGTGCATGTGCGCCTGACGAACACTTGTCCGATTTTTACGACTATTTGCTTGAGGACAAGCAAAGGTTTAAGTATGGGAGGATTTGATAACGCGAAATCATATCATATATTTACCATAAAATTTATCCGTTTTATGTCGTATTTACCCGATTAACTCTCGAATATTCTGAGTTTTGTATGGTTTTATGCAGGTACAACATATCTCAGCTCAAACTAAGAAGAAACGTGAAATGTGCGAGAGAGCGGCCAAGACCAGAAGAGAAAAGATAAATGTGTCAAGAAATCCATAATTGCTGCCATTACGGTCGTCATGCCCTTGCCACGACCGTAAGACGCTTCAGACGCGCGTTACGCTCGTCACGCCCCTGCCACGACCGTAACGCGCTATTTCATGCAAACTACGCGTAACGCAGCAGCCACGCCCGTAACAAGCTTATAAGTGGTAAATTTTGAACGTGGTCAAGCAACAGAACGTGGTCAAGTAACAGCATGCACGTACGCCTTATTTTTCTCCAACTTCCAAGACCACCTTCTCCTTATTTTTCTCCAACTTCCAAGACCACCTTCTCCTTATTTTTCTCCAACTTCCAAGACCACCTTCTCCTTATTTTTCTCAGCAAACCAAGAATCTAGCGACGTGAAATATAATTCCAACTGTATTCATTCTCTATAAATAGCTTGGACTTCAAAGAAGAAAGGAGGAGAGTTTAGTTCACAAAAACCTTGCGGAAGCTCTGCCAATTTTTATTCTCGATTTTATTTCCGAATTTTGTCCATTTAAGTTTTCATTCCGAAGTTCCAATCTTGCCGGCTTGTGGAAGAAGGATCTCGGATTTTATTGCTTTTCAGGTTTTTATTGTATTTGATATAATTGCAATTTTATTTATTTTATTAATTTTATTTATGTTATATTTCTATTCTTTATTTATGATGTATGCGTTATTGTTTTCTGAATTTATTTCCTGCCTTTTAATTTCGAGCATTATGAGTAGTTAAATACCCGTAGTCGGGGTGTGATGAAATAACCGAATAAATTAATGTTTTCCTAAGCTAAAACCTTAATCAACTTAATTTCTGGCCGTGACTTTTTATAATTAAAAATTAAACTTTTTATTACGAGAATAAAGAAAGTGAAATAGGGAGAAATCAAGACCACGAGAGTGTGAGGTTTTAACCGGATAGCTAAAGTTAGGCATTCGATTTAAATACAGCGAGAGCGCTTTAAAACGAATTAGACTTATTTAGTTTTCAAAAAGATGCTTTCTAAACACTTATGGACTAGCGAGATCAGACATTTGGCTTTACGAGTATGATCCGAGGTAAGACCACGAGAGTGTGAATCGAGGGTTTTTAAACTGATAAGTACTACAGAACAATTAAGTAAATATTTTTATATGCTTAGGTACAACTTGTTTCGCATAGGTTCAAATCATTACACTCCGACCACTTTATTATTAATTCCCTTAATTGAATTTAGTTTCCCTTTAGTTTTAAACTTCTAAAAAAAACAAACGTGACAATTTCCGCCTTAGCTAAACTAACCTGTCCCTGTGGGTTCGACATCCTTTTATTACTACCGCGATAGACTGTGCACTTGCAGTTAAGATACCGTTAGACATTAGGTCGATCACAGCCACATCAAATACTATGTGGAAATCATTTGAAAAGAAATAACATGCAGGAAAATTCATCAAGTCAATGTTCATCAAGTTTTATACAGGTTCCATCGTTTCATTAAAAGATATTCAAGCATATCATTCAAGCTCCACCAAAGTTCATTCAACTTCATTCAAAATTATAAGTATAAAAAGTTCTAAATATCACATTACGAATTTGGTTCTAAACATAAGAATCCTAAGTTGATAGACTTGTGAACTTTGTGCTTTAGGTTGCCAAAACCAAACTTCAAGCTTCTATAACATCTTCAAATAATCTTCATGCTTGATGCCCTTATGTCTTGAATTTCTTCACCATGTTTATATGTTGTATCCATATCATCTATGAGCAAACCTGTTTCCCCATCAAAAGATACATCAAACTCCATGCCATGCCCTTTTCTTCCCTCTTCCTTTAGCTAATCATGCCAACAAATCACCGATCTATCCAAAAACAAAACAGTCCCTGCACAACAAAAACCAGTTCAGGAAAGTACACCAAAATCCTACAAAAAACATGTGAAAATCTTTGCCCACTAACTACAAACCATGATACATTCCATTCAAACCAAAATCCAAAGACAAATAAGCTAATACATACATTACTACATCACCTATATGTTCATGAACCGCAAAATCAATTCAATCAACAAATTGTGGCAGTGCAATCTTATATGCCATGATGCCCCACTTATTTACATCAAAATTCAAACAAAGAAAAGGGACAGTCAAACATCTTCATCATTTCACATCAGTTCATGATAGTAAAGAAGAAAAAAAAGAAAGTCACAAGTCACGATTCAATACTATTCCAGAACTTGTATAAAGGGCAAATCCTGCTCAATTTTGATGGTTGCATATCCATGTTGAGCATACGCTATATCAGTCTAATCAAGAAGGTATACTAGCCAATTCAGTTCAAGCTACTAATAGATAACACTCCATATTTAATCTACAACATCGAAACATTCAAAGCCAGTTCAACAGAAAATCAAAACACTAAATTCCCTAATCGATTTTAACAGCGGTCAGCAACTAACATTTTAGTTAATCATAACAAGTCCATAAAAAGGTATACTAGCCAATTCAGTTCAAGCTACTAATAGATAACACTCCTGCTCAATTTTGATGGTTGCATATCCATGTTGAGCATACGCTATATCAGTCTAATCAAGAAGGTATACTAGCCAATTCAGTTCAAGCTACTAATAGATAACACTCCATATTTTAGTTAATCATAACAAGTCCATAACTAACTGCAAAAACAGAATAACAAACTCTCAGCAGACCCCACAACTGATTTTCACAAGCCTCTAACTAAATCATAACAGAAATTCTGAACAAAAACTGATTGTAACTAACTTCTCACAGTTACAAATAACCGAAAATTACCTGAGATTGATCTCATTCTTCAATCACTCCAAAAAAACCACCGCAAAAACTTCTGAAACTCCATCACAATTCTCTATCTACATTCTCTGAATCCTATTTTCTCTGCACCATATCTGCATCGTCACTCTTCTTCATCATCAACTTATCTGTTTCATTCTCATAGGACAAGAACTTCAACACTTCAGCCATATCAACCTTAAATCCGTACACGCATCTTCATTATCCAATTTTCAAACCGCAATGCATCAACATCACTGCAACACACTCTCACCAACCTTCAAGAACGCTCAAATCTGGGTTTATTTCTTAGTTCGCAATTTCTCGACAACAACAACATCGCAATACACACCAGAAGAAGCAAAAAAGAAGAATTCATATAAGAAAAAGGTATAATCAGGTATAAGATTGTATGCAACACCGTACCTGAGCATTTGGATCGTATTCTCTGGGTTTCTATTTGCAACCATTATCGTTGAAGGAGCGACGGACGTTCTCCGGTAGGTAATACTTGAGTTTCTCTCATTCTTTTATCGTTTGTTCCGTATGCATTGGTATTATCGATCTGAATTTGAGAAGACCGGAAGCGTAAGTGAGATCGAAAGTGAGGCACGGAGAGAAAGGAAATTGATGAAAGGCGGCCAAGGAGAAGGTGATGCCATAGCCGCGAGAGGTTTGAATCTGTGAGTAGGAGAGGAGGACGGGATAATCGTCGTGTTTATGGCGGCCGGACGTTAAGGCATAGCGGCGACGATCAGAGCGTGAGGTCTGAGTATATAGAGATGGAGAAATTTTGCGCCACTACGAGTCGGAGAAGAGAGACCTGCGTTTTATTCGTGTGATAAGATGAACCATCACAATCACATAACCCTATCTTCTTTCCCTTAAACGCGCCATTTCTTTCCTTCGCCATTTTTTCTCTTTTAATTTCTTCTTTTCTTTTTGTTAATAATCAATAATAATGCTGGAGGATACAAAATCTGATAGAACTTTGGTCTGGATTGGGCTTAGTGCATAAGCCTAACCTTTTCACACTCTACCGTGATCCTTGCACTCCTTGCTTTAATAATTTCCACTTTGTTCTTTAAGTTTTTTTGCAATTAATTTTTGATGATTCTTGCATTATTTTTTCTGGTTTTTTTTTTGGTGTGGATGTTAACATGTTAGCCTCTGACTTGAAGATATTTTTTCCATATTTTTGCCATTAGTTTAGGAATTAATCGGTTAAATGTTTGAAAAGGGATTAAAATTATAGTTTTAACATGCTCTGATCCTTCTCCTTGATCAATCTCTTTGACATTATGATCGATTAATAAGAAGGGCCTGATCCTCGAATAAATGGTTGAGTGATTGCTTTTGGTTATGATCATGAAAAATGCTCAAAATAGACTTTATGTTTCATCAAATGCTCATGAGATTTGCTAGCTTTGTGATAGAATGTTGGTGCAATTTTTGTGATGTGGAACACTTGGAGATTAATTCGTTTAATCACTTGTGCGGAGTAGCCTCTGTAGAGTTTTCTCTTTGCTTGCATGGCTTCGAAGAGGCAATGAACCTTCTCTGTTAGGTACCATTTGAGCTCTCTTTACTCTCTCTTGCATCATTTATTTATTTCCTTGCCAAGAGAAGTAGGACTAGAGATGCATGACTGAGAATTCCTACTTTAGGTGGGCAATGCTATTTTAAAAGACCTTTAGAAGACAATTCCTACTTGTGTTTGTTTTTTTTACTATTTTGTATATTTACATTTATGCCAAAGACCTATACGAAAGCATCCCATTCCCATTCCCCATTGATAAGTCCTCAAAGAATGCAAGTGGAAAAGGGTTTGCAATCGACCCCCATAATTTCTAGTCCACAGGTTATTTTTAGCTCACATCATAAGTCGATGATACAAATTATGTTGTTCTTGTATTGAGTCGGTCAAGTGGAGAAGGGTTCGCAATCATCCCTCATGCTTTGTCATTAGCTCATGTGCCATGCATGTTGACACTCTGATGTGATCTCACTATTTCCTTTTATCTCTTACCTCGATGATGCAATATCTTGGTTGGGTGTTAGTTGCCTAGGACGATTCACTCTCATTCTTCTCTTAACTAGATGATACGATATCTTAGTTTAAAGTCGACATCCCTATTCTTCTTGCCTTGGTAACATGATACCATGGCTAAGAGCTATCGATTCCCCCATTTTTGCTTGCCTCAATGATTCAATATCTTGGTTAAGCCTCCATTTATCCTACCTTGATTACCCGATATCATAGTTAGGTGCCCCTTCTCCCTTGTCCTACCTCGATAACATGATATGATGGTTGGGCGTGATCCCTCTCCCTATCCTACCTTGGTGACATGATACCTCAGTTAGGTTTGTGCTACTTGAGTGAGTGGATACTCTTCAAGCTTTGTGTGTTTACCTTTTATTGCATGTTTACATGCTCCCGTATAATTTCTCGATTCAATCTTAGACAGCGAATTGAGATAGACTTTAGGTTGCAAACCATGCATGACAACTCTCAGCTTAATTTGCTAGTTTCCCTTATGCCTTTTTCTTTCTCTTTTGCATTTGCATTAAAACTAAAACTTCTTTTTTTTCTTCTTTCAACTTCAAAACACTCTAATAATACAAAAACCCTTTTTCAAGGTAAAAATACCAATTATTTCAAATTTTATTTTTACGCTTGGCTTTATTTTTAAAACCCCTTTTCAAGGTAAAAAACATTCAAACAGAAGCATGTGAGCTGAACTACGACGTTGTGATTCCTCGAAAGGGATACGTAGGCATTAGGTCGCAGGGTCTAGGCGAGCAAAACTTTGTAAATATTTCTTCTTTTCCCCATATTTTCTTTCACAGGCATTCCCTTTTAGTATTAAGCTTTAGACATGGATTTTTACACACCTTTAGATCAGATCAAACAAGAGTGAATCCTGTGGAGTATCACAAACGCATGGGGTGTTAATACCTTCCTTTTGCGTAACTGACTTTCGTACCCTTTCTCTTAGTTACAAGACCATCTTATCTATTTCTTTGGGGTTCTCTCGATATCTTACCTTCCTTCGGGATAAATAGAGTCTGGTGGCGACTCTGTGTTTTTTCGCGGTGCAACCATAGTGAACCAAGTCATAAACTTCTCTATGTTCAGAAAAGGAAGGTTCACTAAGCGAACTTGCAGCGAGGCCCTGGCTTGTTAAGCAAAGTCCTAGCGAGTAATTCTTTATTTTAATTTCTCCAGTCCTAGACTGTTGGTAAGCGAACTTCTTAACGAAGGCTACTTCGCTAAGTGAAACATAGTTCGCTAAGCGAACTTCGCCGCGTTAAGGAAAACCAGAAAATGCATAATACAATTTTGGGTCCCAAACACCCAGAATCTCTACATGCAATCCACAAGGGACAAGATACAAAATGAAATAAGGATGCATGTACATACTATTACATCAATGGGGTCAAAATCATGCATTTACAAGGATTTATGATACACATATCACTCAAATCCTTATCCCACATAAGCCCCGAAACTCCCCAAGTATCTATCTATGAGACTCACCTTGAATTAGAGGTAGAAGAAGTTGGAATATAAGTTTATGGTGATGAATCAAAGGAATGAAATGAGTTCTTGATGCAAGTAAACCAAAACTTGGACCTTGTGGTTGAAACTTCTCTTTTCCTCTCTCTCTTTCACGCTTCCTCTCCTTCTCTCTACCAAAAATCTATTTTGTTACAATTGGGACAAAAGAACATGAGAAAAACAATCCCTTAACTTCTCTTAAGTTGATACAATGACCAAAATATCTCCCAACTAGAAAGTAATTACTTATATGCCCTTTAGTTCAAATCCATCTAATAGATAATCATCTTCATAATTGAATTAAAGAAATAGGATATTACAATCTCAATTATTTGAAAATAAAATAAAATAAATAAATAATTAATTAATTAATTAATACTTTAAATTTATATCATGATTATATAATATCAAATAAATAATTAAAGTATATTTAGAGAATTAAGAAGTTGTGAAACCTTGTTATACACTATCATTGTTAAAAGTAGTTTTTTAAATTTGAACAACTTCGTAAAAATAAAATTGTAATGTAAGTTATACTTATTAGCGTAAATTTACAATTTTGTACCAAGGTATAAATAATAAGTATTTATATGAAATATAATTTCATAGAACATTTATAATGCAAACAATACTACTAATAATATGAAAATTTTCAAAATATTTATTATTTATATATAATTAAATTTAATAACAACAAGTCAACAACCACGATAAATTGGAATATCGAAACATTTTCTTTTTTGATGTTTAATTTAATTCCCTTAATAAATCCAATAAAATTGAATTATAAAATAAAAATTAACTAAGTAATTTTTTCTTCAATATTTAATTTAAGTCTGATCTGGTTTGGGCCAATGCCTAGGCATGGCCCAATCCACATCTACATCCAAGATAATCCAATAGCTTTGGCACAATCAACTGTACGGGATAAAGGACACTTTTTCCTTCTGCCCTTTATTCGAGGAGCCGTGGTCGGTTGACCCCCAGGATCAACGAGACCACTCTTGCCCGCTCAAACAGGCTAGTCCTTGCCCTGCCAACCGCACGAGGACAGCCATCCAGAAACGATCCTAATCACGCTTACCTGTGAATACTTCTTTGCTCGTTATAACAACTAGTTCCGAGCATCTCTGCCCTTCATAATGACTAGTTTCTGGCAGTTACCTATTTTTAAGGAACCTGATATCCAGACCCAAAAATAGGAACCAATAGCCATGCGCCAGGGGCACTATATAAACCCTCACACTTGTGGGGGGTCAGGTATCCAATATTCTACTATATAAACCCTAATCTCTTTCTTGTATCTCTTTGCACTCTAACTTACTTGAGCATTAGAGTGATTTGCAGGTACACCCCCTCCTCCTCGTTTCCACCGTCACAGACGCATCCATCATCCTATTACAGGTTCTGATCACTGGTAAGATAAGTGGCGTCGTCTGTGGGAATTTGTCTTCCCCATATTTCTTTCCTTGAAACTAAAGATAAAAGCGACATTCAAAGACTTTTATCATGGCCGATCAAGATGATATCCATCTTTATGGAAAAATAGTTATCTCCCTGTCTGCAAGACATACGAAGGCGGAGAACTACCCCTTCTTAAAGATATCCCCGTCAAAAGAGATGCTCACACTGCGTCTCCCTCCTCAGTGGAAGTTGTAGATGATGAAGTCCAATTCTTGGACCATGATGGCAAATCCAAGAAGGTCCCAGAACAAACTCCAACAATCCTCCAGCCAGTACCAATATCGACTAATGCTGACAATATAACACCCTAAATTCCCCTACAATTAATAACATAAAAATCATAGTAAATTTTTCCTTTAAGTTACATTTAGGATGCTACACTTTCTTAAACAACCATAATTTGCTCAAAATAATAAAAGGGACGCATAACACCTTTCGAATAAACAACAAATACCATAGTCTTGAAAATTAACTTTATTAAGCAGCGGAAAATAATTTAGGTTCGTTATTCAAAATAACTTCAAATCCAACATAAATCATTAATCAATTATTCAGGAGTTTACAATGCTCCACCACAATCACCAAAATAATAAAAAAAACATAATAAATGCTTATCCCCAACCCGGAGTTACATATCAGAGCATAACATCGACTCTAAAACAAGAATGAAGAGCAACCTCTTCGAACTCCACAATAACAAACTACTCCTGACTATCTTCATGATACCGTATAAAGCATCATTCCAACATAAGGGTGAGACATCACAACAAATATAAAGGAAAATATAATAATGAATATATAGCAAATATACATGCATAGTTATTCATTCCACAACTCAGACCTTTACAACATCAATAAACAATTATGTCACATATAGACAATTACACAACACATCACCATTATAACAATAATGCAATACACTGAGATCGACACACTGACTCGAATGCAAGTGGTACCATTTGTGAACATTTAGTTCACACTACTCTCGATCCCCACCATAGGATTAGAGTCTACAACAAATTCATGAACAATTTGGTTCACTCTACTCCAGATCCCCACCATAGGACCAGAGTCTGCAATAATAGGGCATAAGCCCCCACCATGAATGCATGCAACATCAACATGCAACAACGATAATGCATTGATATTCATATCCATCAATACAGCACGCTAATAGAGACCACCAACAGCTTATATATGCATTATGCAACCAACATCAATCACACAACATCACACAACATCACTACGCATCATTCCACATACTCATCTTACACATAAAAGACCATTTTCACACAAAAGGCAAAAGCCTTCATCCAAATTACCAGGCAATGTACCAAAAGAATGTTTTATGTGAAAGAAAATATTTTTAACTACCCGTAGGTTCAAACGGCACGTCAAACAGACACCCGAGTAAAAAGATGACTTTTTAAAGTTTATAAAAAATTCAGTTCAGTACAGTGGTAACCGGTTACCTACAGGAAGGTAACCCGGTTACACCCCCTGTAACCAGAAAAAAAGGCTACTGTCTTGATTTGGGAACTGGTTCCCTCCTTAGCAGTAACTGATTCCCCCCTCACAGATTCGTCACCCAGATCCAAATTTTCACATGGGAACCGGTTACACCTGCTGTCAGTTCAAAAATTCTGTAACATTTTCAGAATACGATTTCCACTTCTCTAAACCCCCAAACTCCAATTTTGCAACCAAAATCAAATTCCTCATTACCAACCATCAAACATACATATTATGCATCATTCCTATATGTTTTATATGATCAATTGCATAGTTACCCTGACAAAAACACCAACAATTTATCATCAATTTCTAGCACAAACAAAAACACAATCATGAACAACAATATGAAATAAACAACCATAGCAGTCTTATCCCCACATCCATCATTACATTGGCCCTTAGAAAGTTAGAACCCTATCCTTACCTTGGATTGAAGGTTCTCTAAATTTCAACAATGGTGTCTCCTTTCCCTAGCTTTCTCTTCCTTTCGCTAGTTCTTGTTTCTCTCAATTTTTCATGATCGTAACAATGAGAACACAAACCCCAACTTTTCCTTAAGTCCTATTTATCCCTAGTACCCCCAATATGTTATTTCTATCTTATCCTCACTTATTCCATCCAACTTTACCACAATTCCCTTATCATTCTTTCACCAATTTATCTCTATTTATCTAATTAAATAAAACTTAGATAATTATTTACTATTTTTCCAACTTACTAATAATTCTAACAATTATTCCTAAATTCAATAATTTCCAATAAACTATTAAATCTACAATAATTCTCAACACGAATTAAACCCAACACTACTCCATACACAACAACATCAAATCACATATTGTGTCACATGAAACACAACCACATAATTAAATAAATAATATAATATATGGGGCGTTACATACCCGACCATAGCATCTATGCTCGCTGCTTTTGATCAAATCAACACTCTGATCCTTCAACAATATAACATGATCAGGGCTTTGGAAGACGGACGACAACCAAGATCTCCTATTCGGAAACATCGGCGACACGACTCCTGTATTCTGACACATTCAAAGCGTGGCCTTTGTCCCACGCTCGAAAAGCTAGATGTGTCATTTCTCAAGAAACAGGACCGTACTCTTCCCCGGAGCGATCGACTCTCCTCGGTCACCAGGAAGACAAAGGGTAGTCAACGGTCAGACAATGACCATTCACCATCACCCAAGCCAAAGCACCATTCGAGGAGCATATCTCCCCGTCGAGATAACATCCCTCGACGAGGAAGAAACAACTACTCTTCATGCCCATCACCAGATCAGAGCGACAACGACGAGCCCCGTGGTCTGTTATCACAATAAAATATGGAGACTCCAATCCCTGTCGGGCTAGAGAAGCCCCCAAACATGGGGACGTATGATGGACCACCGATCCAGACGAGTATATCGAGAACATCGATGCCCTGGTCGATTATAGAGGAGTCTGAGGAGCGATCAAGTGCCGACTCTTTCCCACCACTCTTCAAAAGGGGGCTATGGCTTGGTACAAAAGCCTCCCCGACGAGTCAATGTGTAAATTGATATTTCTGAGTTACTGCATATATATTACAGTTTTTAATAATGACAAATATAAAAAAAAAATATTTGAAAGTTTAAAGATGTTTGTTTTCTAGTTGTTAAATGGAAGAGAGGACTATTATGCAGTAACATGATAAAATATATCGAAGGCATCTGAGATATCTAACATTACATGTATGATTTTTCAGAATCCGGTTTAACAGATCTTGACCACGAGCATTTCTTTTTTCACATTTTCTATTCGTTGGTAAATTTTATTTTTGAGACGACCTAATTTGATTAATTGTTCAACCCTAAAATGGTACTAGATTATTGGTCATTCCATAATTCTTGGATTAGTGATTTTTTTTTTAAATTGACAATTATGTTTCCACTTTTTAAGTTTAATATATATTGGCCTTTAAGTTTTGTAATTTTTTAATTACTTACTCTGAATTTTTGTTTTTGTCAATTTTTTTTACTATTGGTCAAAGTAGTTAAAAATCAAAATTTTCGGTACACTAAGCAAATTTTCAGTGCCGATTTTAGTTGCTTACTGAAAATTCTGTACTTTCTACAAATTTTCGATTGCGATTAACTGAAAATTTCAAAATTTTCACTTGTGATTCATCGGAAAATTTAAAATTTTTGTGTCAACTTTCAAAGGCTAGCACTAGGGGTGTTCAGATCCAATCCAATCCAAAAAAACCGAAAACCAAACCGAAAAAATCGAAATCTAAATAAAACCGATTTTTTTTGGATGTGATTGGACCACCATGTAGTATAACCGACCGGTTCGGTTCAGTTTATGGTTGGCTGTATGAGAACCAAACCGGTCCAAACTGAACCGATATTTATTCCACAGCCTTATGCCCTTATTTATTACTGGTTCAATGATGAATAAAATCATTCATCTTACGATAAACTAGGGTTAGCGCAACAATTCATATCTCCAACTCTTCAAAGAGATTCTCAATCGCCACCCCTAAAATCATGCTTTCAATCCTCCAAATTAATTTCATGATAAATGACATTGATTATAGCCGTTTCAATCCGCCGATTTCGCTCCTTGTAATTCTCAATTTAAGACACTATTTTGAGTCTCCATTCTCAATTGTTCATCTCAATTCTCGATTCTCACTAGCATCAACTCACCTCAATTTATTTTCTAGTTTCAAATCTCAGTCTGATAGGCTGATATCAGTAGTAAGTAAGTTGTTTGATTCATCTCAATATCTTCACGAATCATTATTTTTGTTTGTATAGTTTGTTTTAGATTTTCATATACCAGTAATGACACTATGACAGTAACAATAAGTAAGATGCTAAGATCGTTACACGTATTCATCTCAATTCTCAATATGTTCTAACTTTTAATTTGTTCGATGTTTAAAGTAATGAGCACAGATACACCCTCTGATCCAATTGCTTCATCTACTCAATCTGATATTATTAGCAACCATATTCAGGTATCAAAACTTAATTTTAAGTGGTTTACTTTTACATTAGGAAATGTTGATTAATGTTACAATGGTACAACAATGTTATAAAAAAATTCCCAGACGAATACACTCAATTAATCAAAATTTTTGTAACATTATATTGAGTTTTTATATGTGAAATAAATTTTGCATCTTAAAACAGAATGATGGTGCCTAAATTTTTAGATGTGAAAAAAATTCTCATGTGAAACAGCCGAACCTCCACCTTCATTAGTTTGCATATATTCACAAATAATATTGCCACCATATTTCACAAGTAGAAGAAAGTATATGATGAGAAACTTTGTCTTGTGCTTGATGTGTAAATTAAATGTAATATATATTGTAGTGGTGTTAATAAATGGAAATGTTCAAACTGTGAGGGGTCTGTGAATTAATAAGTTTAGCTCCATGTTTTGTTTGGTCAAGTTATCAGTTCAGTCAGTTATGGCGAGGTATTACCTATGCCGATTGTGTAGTTTATTTTGAAAATACTGCTTATTTAATGGGGTGACATTTTTTTCTCTTACGCACACAAAGGTTGTTAATGAGGCGCCTCATGTTTCTTTATATATTTTGGTAGACATTTATCCTAATTTTGCTGGATGTAATGACTTAAGGTTGGAGCTTTAATAAAGTCACTGAAGTGGAAATAATTCATGTTGGATCCTACATTGCAGGGTGAAACAGCCGAACCTCCACCTACATTGGAACAAACTAATGATGAAGAAAATGCTAATAAGAAAAGGAAAGTTGGATATGCTTCAACATGGGCAACATCCAATGATCCTAATGTTGCAACTCGAGATTCACGTAATAGAAAACCTATTAAACATAGATCTTGGACTTCAGAACATTTTACAAAAAATAGGATCAAGAGGTAAGTGAAATTGGTGTGATGTAACATATGCTGCCGATTCACAAAGAAATGGCACTAGTAATTTGAAATACCATTTGTTGAACCAATGTAAGAAGTTTCTGAAAGAGTCTATTGATCCCACTCAACAGACTCTTGTTCTTCAACAACTAAAAAAAGAAGAAGTGAATGGATTTGGTAGTGTTCTCACTAGTGTCCATTTTGATGCCGAGGCATGTAGGAAAACGTTAGCTAGGATGATTATTGTTGATGAGTTATCTTTTAAGTTTGTAAAGGGAGAGGGGTTTCTTCATTTTATGAGTGTCGTTCAACCTAAACTCTCGATTCCTAAAAGTATTACAGTTGCTAGAGATTGTTGGGATTTGTACACGAGTGAGAAACAAAAGTTAAAAAGTGTGTTAAACAAATCAAATAAATGTGTCTGTCTTACAACTGATTGTTGGACATCAGTGTAAAATTTGACTTATATCTATCGCACTGCCCATTTTATTGATCATGATTGGAAAATCCATAAAAGGATTATGAATTTCTATCCAATTGTGAATCACAAAGGAGTAACCATTAGTAAAAAATTTGAAAAATGTTTGGAGGAATGGCTAATAGGTAATGTTTTCACCATTACGGTTGATAATGCTAGTTCTAATGATGTCTATATCACTTACTTGAAAAATACAATGAATTATTGGAATTCACATCCATTTAAAGGGGAATATATGCATGTTCGATGTTGTGCACATATTCTGAATCTTGTGGTGCAAGATGGACTCGAAGACTATCATTCTTCATTTAGTAAGATTAGTAATGTTGTTAGATATGTTCGTGCATCTCCGGATCGTATGGATAAGTTTAAAACCTGTATTAAGGAAGCTAGGTTACAAAAAAAGTTGATTGTTCAATTGGATGTTTCCACTAGGTGGAATTCCATATATCTCATGCTTGAAAGTGCATTGAATTTTCAGAAAGAATTTAAGAGATTAAGTGAGAAGTGTGTTGATTTTGTGTTGATGAAAGGTGGTATTCCAAATAATGTGGATTGGGATAATGCAAAGTGTTTTGTTGATTTCTTGAAAATATTTTTTGACATTACAAAGAAAGTTTCAGGTTCTACTTTTGTAACATCTTCTCAATATTTCAACAAACACATTAGAATATTGACTACTTTGAAGGGGTGGATAAAATTAAAAAGTTCAGATAACTTGCTTGGAAACATGACTAAAAATATGAAAGTTAAGTATGGTAAATATTGAGGTGATGTTGAAAAAATGAATAAGCTGATATTTGTTGCTGTTATGCTTGATCATCGACATTGTGATTGCATGCACAACAATCAAATTTTTTTGACAAAGACCACCATACATAAAGTCAAATAAATATCAAGGTTGTGGAAAAGAAGATATTCAAGATCATATAAATATTTCAAGATATTTTTTTGAAGTCTTCTGTAAGTGTACAATCAACTCTCAAGATGATGAATATGAAGATTCATCAACAAGTTAGGTACAAGCTTTAATTTGAGGTTTTTAAGATGATATAGTGCTCAAAATATACTCTAAACATTTTACATAAGTATCATGATCATTTAAGTGTAAAACATTGCATGTCCATCACTTAGAAAACATGTTTTTATCACTTTCACTCAGTGGTAACCAGTTACAGGGTTACAGTAACCGGTTACAAGACTTCATAAAATTAAATTAAATACTTTGGTTCAGTGGTAACCAATTACAGTTTCTGAGTAACCGGTTACAAGCATGCATATTTGAAAATTTTTCATGTTAACGTACATGTGTAACTGGTTACAGCACAACGGTAAGCGGTTATCGCTGTAGAAAAATTCAAAAGTATTTCTGTTTTACATGGCTGTTTGATGATACCTCTTGGGGTCCAACCAGTGCACCTTTCTACCCATTTAGGGTGTAATGAAAGGGTGCATTTCATATATAAATTTCGTTTGGACTCATATCAAACATAAGTGATATCATTCAAACTTTCAAATATTCTTAAGTTTTGTAAAACTTTGAGAATTTACATATTGCATGAAACATTGTTTAGAAATTTCATACTCATCATTGTTTCATCATATATTGAGCACTAGATCTGATTATCAACTTCTTATTAAAATCTTGTCTTAGTATCTTGATAACCATTGTGTTATTCAAGAATTGATCATACTTTGAAAAATTCAGATTTTGTATAAGATTATCCTTGCATTCCAGGATTCTTGGAGCAAGTGTGTGCATTGATGAAGATTATTCTTCTTGCACTTAGTATTGAATATCTTAAAGGTTTTAAGATCCTTTGATCTCCCTATAGGTTAGATAGTAAGGTATCATCTTTGGTGTGATTAGGCTTGTACAATTATTCTAACTATAGTGAAATCTCTTCCGTGTTGGCAAGAGGACTGGACGTACTTTAGAAGTGTGAGGGGAACCAGTATACATACTGTGTTCATTTACTTTCCTCACTTTATTTTTATCATCACCATATTCAGAAAAATAAGAACATTAAAAGAAGGCAAAAATTGACCATCACCTAATTCACCCCCCCTTTTAGGCGCATTATTAAATTACATTTGGTATCAGAGCGAGCTAAGGTAACTTGTTCCTATTCGATCCAGAATGGCTTTCGCACAACCAACTTTCAAATATGATGGTAGTAACAACAAGCCTCCTTTGTTTTGTGGTGAATATTTTGACTTTTGGAAAATTCGCATGAAGGCTCATCTAGAAGCACAAGGAGAAGAAATATGGGATGCTGTCCAAAATGGTGCGTTTACTCCGGTATGTGTTGTCAATGGTGTTGGAACATCAAAGCCTAAAATCATCCCACCAAAAATTACTATTACCAAATATTACTCCCTCCAATATTTACTTCACCAAAAGATGAACTCCCTCCAAAATTTATCTATAAATACCCATTCATACCCACATCTTCAACTCACAACACAAACACTCTCTCTTACATAAATTTCTCCATCCCAAACCCTTTCTCCCCAAGAAAAATTCCAACCTTTATCATGGCACCACCAAGAAAGGAGAAAGGCAAGTCAAAGGAAATGGAAGGAGAATCCAAAAATCAAGAAGAACGTGATCCAATCTTGGCATTCCGCTTCCGCCTTCTCACACCGATCAAATATGGTAATCTCTCATCCTTCCCTTCAACAAGCTTTAGTTTTCAATCAATGTTGAATATGCAAGGAGTAGGTGAACTCATTACCGAATGTGGAGTTTACTACCCGGATTTGGTCTGTGAATTCTATGCCACTATGCAAATTGGTGCTGGCGGTGTTCTTTCGGCATGGGTAAAAGGGAAGCACATCTTAATGTCAACCACTCAATTTGGAAGATTCTTGGGTGTCCCTAGTGAAGGCCTAATCATCAAGCATTGGTGTTGTATCCCAAAATTTGCCCTCCCATTTTCCTCAACATTTTCTCATCACAAAACCCTTGGAGCTCAAGATCTAGTTAGGGTTTCCTCTGCTCAAGACTTCTCCTTGCACTGTTAACCCAAATTAGGGTTTGTGTTTGCACAAAGATATTTTGACCTAAAATGCCTAAGATGACTTTCATGCTTCATGTTGGGCTCCCAAGTTTATCCACACCAAGTTTCAAGTCTTGATTCCAAATTTTGCCCAGTCAATTGGACAGTTGACCTAGAAATCAACTGTATTGGGGAAAAAGTCAACTGTGGCCAATTGACAGTCAAATCTCATGAAAATTGACCCACATCAACATTATGAACTCACATGGACCATTTGATCAAGTTTGGATCATAATTCCACAAGAAATTTGATCAGATCATCAAAAGGGCAAAATGGTCATATTTAGGGTTTTGACTGCACAAAGGCAATTTTTGACTGTTTGACCTAGCCAATGGCAAACCAAACTTACATATGGACTCAAGGACCCCATGGAATTATCTTGACATGCTCAACAAGTTCAAAGGATCCCAAATACACAAGATTGATAGTTGAATTTCCTAGTCAATTGATCAATTTTGACTGTATACTGAAAAGTCAAACTTTGACTTTTTGGTCAAAATCAAAAGTCAAGATTCATTTTTCATCAAAAACATGCCAAATCATGAAACTTGTTCACCAAGAAATCAAAAATTGCAAATTAGGGTTTGAAATGAGAATTTTTCATAACTTAGAATTTTTCTAAGTTATGAAAAACCCTAATTTTTTCCCAACTTTGCCCCACTTTCTCACTAAGATTCATTTGGATTCAAGCAAAAGTCAAAACATGAAAGTTGTAGCTTGTTGCATAATCTACAACTTTGATTCACAAAGTTTTCCCAAAAGAGGCTTGTATCTCAAGTTACAATTTTTGGAATAAGGGTACTAAACCATTCTTAACTTAGTGAAATTTTAACCTATTTTGGCAAGGTTTTCTACCTAACTTCAAGGCCATTTCCATACACTTCCACTTGGAATTTCAATTTGCATTTCAAACATGGATTGTAGTACACATTCCAAGCTTTCCAAAATGTCCAATAACTTCTCAAACAACCTCATGGTTAGGGAGAATCGAATTTTGCAAAATGGGAAAAAGTCACTTTTGTTCTTGGCCAAGACATGTTCATACATTGGTGCCATTTTGAATTCAGCATGCTTAAGATACATTGCAGGCCTCTAATCCCGTTTTCACTCAATAATTCAATGCAAAACCATTGTGCCAAGATGTTGTTCTATGCATTTGGACATTACATGGAGAATTAACCCTTAATTAGAAAAAGCATTATTTCCATTTTGAAAAAGTAGAACTTTATGTCCATTTTGCAAATCCATGTGGTACAATCCAAATCTTCTTGGCACAAGTTTATGAGAAAATTGCACTGATCAAGGCCAATGTATGCAGCATAGTGTGAGGGCCTGTACAGGCTAGAAACATCAAGTGGCCATTGCTTGCTTAAAGTTCAAGTAAGATAGCATAACATATACCAACTTCCATATCAGTCAACCAAGCCTTAGAAAAAGTTATCAAACACATTCTAAACATTGATCCTAAGCTGAAGCACGAGCCTTTCACCTCCAATACCTTCACAAACTCAGAACCACCATCAAACTGCCAAAACAGAGTGACCTCTGCAGATTGAGTTCCAACTCTCATCCCTGTCATGCTTTCTTGCTAAAAGCTCTTCACACACCTTCCCTACCATCAATGCAAGCTAACCAAAACCTAAAACACGACCTGTAATTCCTCTAACCAGTTCCACCATTTTCATTTTCTTGTTTTGCAGTTGAAGTTCTCTAGCGCGATTCAAGAAGTTTCAAGACAAAGTAAAGCTTGGAATAGCATCCCTGGACCTCAAGGAAGCTATACCAATCATCACCTTGCACTGAAAGCTTCTCCATTGCCAGACACAACTTCAACTGAACAGGTAAGTTCATGAACTCGTATCTCTCTTATTAGGCATTGTTAGCTTTAGGTTTGTGAAGAAAACATGTCACAATCATAGCCCTGAACATGCCCATATGATTAGATTTCATTTATATTATGTGTGCTGCAAGAATTTTGAGTCTGAACATTGATGGAAAAATAGGTCAGGAATTGGGGGAGAAGAAATTCTCCCTCATCTTAGAGAGTTAAGTCAAGTTTTTTATATCCCTGGATTCGTCTTCTCATGCTCTACACTTTTCATGTTGAAAGTTTTGCTTAAAAGTCCAGGAATTGGGAGATAGAAAACGCGTGTTTGGCTTGAACAAAGGTGTTCTGAGGTTGAAGATGACTTGGTTCTGGGCTGGGCCTGTTTGACATTTCTTTTTGCACCATATTTTTACTTCTGCACCCCCTGAGCCCATTTTGCTTATTTCTTTGACTTTTTGACTTTTTCTTTTTTGGATTGACTTATTTATTTTTTCTCATGATATTAAAAATATAAAAAATATTTTTCTCACCATTTTTGAATTTATTAGGCATTTATTTGGTTTTCTTTTAGTTTGTACATAAATAAATAAATACATATACTTTTATTTAAAATACTAAAATAGTGCAAATACATTTTTATACATTTTTATTTTGTTTTACTTTCTGAAAATATTTTATAGAAAAAATACTTTTTTATTAAATATTAAATATTATTAATTTGTATATATAATACATATTTAGTAAATAATACACATATATATATATATATATATATATATATATATATATATATATATATATATATATATATATATATATATATATATATATATATATATATATATATATATATATATATATTTGTTAATATATTTAGGGTTAAAATGCAAAATACATACACTTTTTATTTTTATTAATATTTAAATATAAAAATATCTTTTGACAAATATACTTCATTTTATTTTATTTTTGCATACAATAAATAAATACTTGTACATGACAAATAAATAATGCATTTATTTTAATAGAATTAGGGTTTAACCCAAAACATGAAAAACTCCCAAAAAATAATATTTTTATTTTTGTTTATTTTGACATATAAAAATACTTTTTTCATACATACAAAAAACCATTTTTGCATCTTGCATATTTATTCTTATTTTATTTAAATTGTGCAATTAAATTATCCTGTAAATAATTCAATATTGATGTAATAGTTAGGTTTAAATTCCTTGTCAAAATCCCCATTTGAACATTTGAACCCCCCTTCCCATATATGGTTTTGTAATAGCTTAGTAAATTTATTTTCGCACTTTATTGCTTTCTAATTATACCATGTTAGAATTAGGGTTTGTATGCGAAAAAACAACGAAAATAGTTTTGACCTAATTTCAAGATAAACAAGCATGAAAATGAACACACAAATCACACTTGCACCCCCTAGGGTATTCCACTTGTTGCCTTTCAAAATTGGGCCATATTGCATGTTAGGTCTCTTTGGGCAAAACAAACACAAATCAAATGATCATAGTCCCTCGATGACGCTTTCAAAATGTTGCCTAAATAAATGATCGAGTCCCTTAAAGAAAAATTGCCCAAAGATACTTGGCACCATTGCAATTATGGTCTAAACGATGACCCGCGCCTGTCCCTTTCACATCCTAACACGAGATTGTCCACCAAATACAATGGTGGAACAAACTTATTAAAAGGGTTAAAACATAGCAATAAACTTTGAGAAATTTAGGAGTAGATAACCTCTTAGTTACTTGAATCAAACTTGCAAAAACAAAATACTTGCCTATTTTCTAAAACCACACCTCACAACACTTTCAAAAACAAATGAAACCTTTTCAAAAGACATACATCTTTGTATACATCCCAACATGGATCATTACAAAGGTTGCCACCACATTGGCCTCTTTTCAAAACAATTTTCAAACCCACACATACACAAAGCACCATTTCAAATAATTGAAAATCAAAGGCAAGTGATCTAAGCAAGTAACTAAGAGCCCATGGATAACCATGGATAGAAAGGGTGCTAATACCTTCCCTTTCTATAATCTACTCCCCGAACCCAAGAAAACATCTCAAAAGGTTTTTGCTGTGCTTTTTAACCTTTCCTTAGGATAAAATAAAAAGTCGGTGGCGACTCTTGCTCAACCGAAACATTTGCGAAAACAAACGCAAAGCCATAGTCAGTTCTCCCACCGTATCACAGAACTGGCGACTCTGCTGGGGAGAATTTTAAAAGTGGAGTAACCTTAGGGCTTAGATCACCCTCTTGCATGACTAATTGTTTGAATTGATTGCTTTACATCTTGGCTCTATTGTTTGGGTTTGCAATGCTACACCCGGATTTTGGGAAACATTCATAGATAGCAATACGTTGTGGAAACTGTGCGGGGTATACCGACACGGTCGAAGCAATAGCTATATTAGTGCGACATATTTGTGAGTACCGGTAACCCTTTAGTTCAATCAAGGAGAGTACGGGGCCGCTGAGTGATGTCACTAAGCACTAATGACCTAGAACCTTACTTGACCATCTTGGCCTTTCATTAGGGGTAGTGAGATGACCGGCTTTGGTGCAGTTCGAAGTTGGTAGATACTCGATACTACACTCATTGAGGGTTGTTTTCTTGGAATATTTTGGTCGCTAGTTAAGTGGCTAAACCAAAACAATGAACATTGAAAACAATCCAATGATATTGAGTTCCTTAGAATCCGGTTACTATTTATAGGACAGGTTTTTAAGCCAACTACACTCAAGAGGGTACTTACCTATGAAACCCCATACAAGCCTGAAACTAGGGTTTGGTGTGATTTGCTTGTACATATGTTTTGTGCATACATCATAAACATCATGAAGCATCATACGCATTCACTAACCATTTCAAGGGTTTGGATCTTCATCTTTGTTCTTGTTTTGTAGGTCATGGAAATTCCTCGCAGAAACACCATCCAAGTCAACCTTGTGAGAATTTCTCCTCAACTCAAGGAGCTCACCTCAAGAATTCCGGAAAACTCATCCTTCAGTGAAATACATGGTAGACTGCTCAGCCTAGTCAACACCAACATTGAAGAAGACATGATGAAGGTGCTATTCCAGTTCTTTGACCCTCTTCACCACTGTTTCACTTTCCCTGATTATCAGTTGGTGCCCACTTTGGAGGAGTTTTCTCAACTCCTGAGAATTCCTATCCTTAATAAACTACCCTTCAACGGTACGGAAAAGGAACCAAAGCCGGAAGATGTTGCTCGAGCATTACATCTACAACCATCCGACATCAAGGGGCATTGGGAAACCAGAAGCGGTGTCAAGGGATTCTTAGAAAAATTCTTGTTTGAGAAGGCACAAGAATGTTGGAACTCATTGGACCTACAAGCCTTTGAAGAAATTATGGCACTCCTTATCTATGGGTTGGTCTTGTTCCCAAATCCTGACCAATTGGTAGATGTTAACGCCGTCAAAATCTTCTTGTCCAGAAATCCAATACCAACATTGCTTGGGGACATTCTTCACTCATTTTACACACGAACAATGAGAAAGAGGGGTGTTCTCATGTGCTGTACTCCTCTCCTTGCAAGGTGGTTTATTTCACACCTTCCACAATCTGTCCTAAAGAATGACCAAGGCTCAAGGTGGTCCCAACGGTTGATGACTCTTACTCACTCTGATGTACATTGGTGTTCTCGGTCCAGAGAAAATGTCATCATCGTCGATCGTTGCGGAGAATTTCCTAATGTTCCTTTACTTGGAATTAGAGGAGGTATCACCTATAACCCTTGCCTAGCTTTGAGACAATTTGGATATGCACGGAGGGATGGCCCTCATGACATGTTGATTCCGGACCTAGTTTTTGACTTCGACAACGATGCGCAAGGACTTCGCCAAAGATTCATCAGAGCTTGGGGAAGACCCAACAAGGTTGATAGCAAGACTCTGGGACACAAGAACTCCATCCCTCTTGAGCCTTATCTCAAGTGGGTACGAGCCCGAGCCCAAAGTCTGATGATGCCTTACCCTCATGTTCTCCCAGTGATTAAAGAGCCCGTCAAGGAAGGAGAGGTTCCCTACACCATCCTACATCCAGACATGCCTACATCGTGGGAGGAAATGCAGAAAAGTTGGATTCAGCTCAAGGAGGAGCGGAATACTTTTGAAGCTAGCTTCTATGCCAGTGAGAAGAAGGTTTTAGAGCTTACCCGCCGACTCCATGAGCAAGAGGCTCTCAACACCTACATCGCACCAAAGAGGATGCGCAATGTCTTTTTGCCTTGAGAAGTTTTTGTAATATTTGGCCCATGGGGCATTTATGTAATAACAAATTTCTTCTTATTAATATGACGTGCGTTCTTCTTTGTCTACAACAATTTTGAATGTTCTAAATCCTTGAATGCATTGCATACATAAGCATACCATTCATCATGTGCATAAGCAGGTCTCATTTCAGGTTTCCTTATCTGTCTGCTGTTTATTTCAGTAGGATGGATCTCGAGCAAACAGTCAAAGACCTACAAGCTCAAAATGCACAGTTCCAGCAACTCCTGATGACCTTGGCTAAGGGTCAGGAGGATATCAAGACTCAATTGGGGAACAAAGACCCAGTGAAAAAGAAGAAAAAGAGACTCGGGGTGGCTACTTTAGGGAGAAGATTTGACGGAGAAGCTCAGAGAGTGCTTGAATTTCCTCCTATCTCTGATGAAGGAACCAACAAAGGAGGTGGAGTTGCGGTACCTTTCGAGTCTGATGCGGAAGAAGAAGAGGTCGAAGAGGATGAAGATTATTCTGATCAGCAATAACCTCCAGCTGATGATAAATACAAAGGGCTAGAAGACAGGTTGGCCGCCATGGAGCTACAAAGAGTGTCGGGTTTGGACTTTGAAGACTTGGGTTTGGTTGCCGGGATTGTGATTCCCCCAAAATTCAAGGTGTCAGTGTTTGTGAGGTATGATGGGCTGTCCTGTCCAAAAATGCATCTCAGGTCCTACGTGAGAAAAATTCAACCCTATACGGCAGATAAAAACCTTTGGATTCATTTCTTTCAAGACAGCCTTTCTGGAGCTCAGTTGGAGTGGTTTTATCAGCTAGAGGGAACTAGCGTCTGAAATTGGGAAGATTTAGCCACCGCTTTCTACAAACAATACTAGTATAATTCTGACCTTGCTCCTACTCGTACCCAACTTCAGGGTATGTCGTTAGGAACAGGCGAAGGATTCAAAGAATACGCACAAAAATGGAGGGATTTGGCTGGCAGGGTGCAACCTCCTTTAACCGACCGTGAACTCGTTGATATGTTTCTAGGGACCCTATCTGGGCCATTTTTCAATCATCTGATTGGTAACTCTTCCGCGGGGTTTACCGATTTGATCTTAACAGGCGAAAGAATAGAAGCTGGCATCAAGTCAGGAAAGATTCAGAAGGGTGTTGCTGCAAGTACTGAGAAGAGGCCTTTTAAGAAAGAGGCAAGTGCCGTCTATGGTCCTAGAAGACAAGTCAAGCCAGAAAGTCGCCAAGCCGTCAATGCTTTGGTCATTTCAAAACCTGTTGCTGCTCCTCAGCAGTACAATCAACAAAGAGGTGAAAGGCCCAAGAGACAGTATGCTCGGTTGAGTATGACCTTGTCACAAATTTTACCACAACTGCTATCAACCAACTTGGTTACCATCAAAGAAGCGCCAAAGGTCGTGAATACTGCATCTCCTAAGTATAACCCAAATGCCCATTGTGCTTATCATTCCGATAGCCCCGGGAACACTACTGATGATTGCTGGGCCCTAAGAAATAAGGTGCAAGACCTTATCGACGCGAAGGAAATTCAGTTTGAAGCGCCTGAGAGGCCAAATGTTGTAACTGCTCCTATGCCCCAGCATAGAGTAAATGCCATTGAGGAAGATTTGTATGCTGTTTCGGTGAATGACGTTGCTACCCCTCTTTTGACTGTTAAGAGGAACTTACTACTAGCCGGTTTATTTCCAGGTTGTAGCAAGGGTTGCCTCCTGTGTGCTGTTATCCCTACCGGTTGTCCGCTGCTGAAATCAGGCATCCAAAGCCTGATGGATAGCAAAGAAATTCTATTCAAGAAAACTGCTGTTCCATTTGTTTCCACTGAAGAAGTATCTGTTTTCACAATTTATAATCCTGCCAAAGCTCCCCCGAGGAAGCCAGTCCAAATTCTGTCTGTTGCACCCATCACTATTACTGTTCCGGGGCCTCTCCCCTATGAGTCTGATAAGGCGGTCCCATGGCACTATGGGGCCGACGTGTATGTGCTTGGAGTGAAGCAGGAGTTCAACACCAATACCAGTATCAGTAACATCACTGGTCCCGCCAAGATTACCCGCAGTGGCAGGCTCTTCTCGCCTGACATTGCACCGCCAGTTATCCGAAAACCTCTTACCATCACACCCGCAAGTGTGCATGTTCCAATTCAAGTTCCTGTGTCCACTACTGCCGCTGAGTCCTCTGATACTCGGGGCAAAGAAGTTGCTACCGATTCGCCTGCCAGGACGGAGGCACCAAAAAAGACTGCTGTTGAAGCCTCCCAACAAGAAATGGAGGAAATCCTTAAAATCATTAAAAAGAGTGACTTCAATGTTGTTGAACAGTTGGGACATACCCCTCCAAAATCTCTATGCTATCATTGCTGCTATGCTCAGAGGCCCATGCAAAAGCCCTGATTTCATTTCTGAAAACGGCCCATGTGCCGCAAGAGACCTCCACAGATCAATTCACTGACTGTGTGGCCAATTTGACAGCTGACTATGGCTTGGGGTTCTCGGATGTTGACCTTACCACCAAAGGGAAAAATCACAATGATGCCCTGCACGTCTCTATAGAGTGCAGGGGCACTACTCTCGCACACGTGTTGGTGGATACCGGTTCTTCCCTGAATGTCTTGCCCAAGAAGGCATTGGATCGCTTGGATTGTGAGGGTCTGGAGCTGAAACCTAGTAACATCATTGTTAGAGCCTTCGACGGTTCTATGAGGATGGTGCACGGTGAGGTAGACATTCCTATTCGTGTGGGTTCCCAAGTTTTCGACTCAACGTTCTATGTAATGGATATTCATCCATCTTACTCCTGCTTGTTGGGTCGACCCTGGATTCACAAGGCTGGGGCAGTAACATCCACTCTACACCAAAAGCTCAAATACCCTGTCAAAGGGAAGATTGTTACTGTGCAGGGCGAGGAGGAATACATGGTTAGTCACTTGAATTCATTCCGGTATATCGAGATGGACGGGGAGTTTATTGAAACCCCCTTTCAGCATTTTGAGGAGGTACCCCCAACGTTGGCATCAGCTGAAACAATGGTTGAAGAAGACTTTCCGTTGAAGATGGCGTCCCTGAAGGATGCCCGGGCTGTAATCGAGAAAGGCAATTATGCAAACTGGGGTCAGCTTCCTGACTTCACTCAAAAGAACGACAAGTTTGGGCTGGGCTTTACTGCAGAGGCTTAGAGGGCTGTGCGCAAGGAAAGGATCAGAAAGGCTCCAGTGTTTATCACCAGTCCAAGGGTGAATGCTATCGAGGAGGATGTAGAGGAAGCAGAGTTTGACAGTTGGATCTACCCGACTACCAGCAACAGACCTAGCAACTGGACGGCAAGGGATTTTACACCGATCACATTTGTCACGCAATAATTAACTCTTTTGATTTTCAATTTGTAACAAACAATATGTTAAAACTTTGTTGGCTCGGTGTCCTACCCGGGGCATCGTAGCTCCATTTGTGAGGGCTTTTTGTATGACATTTCCATATATCATCAATCAAAACATTGGACGTTTGTTGCATTTCAAATCTTGTGCTTTCTGTGTTATATATTGCAAAACAGCTATATTTACACACACTCACTTATACAGGTTTCAATCCACTCTGGATCTCACTGGTAACAGCTCTGCTACCGCCAGTTATGACTTCGAGAATCCGATCAACTTGGCCGAAGACGAAGGTGAAGATGATTGCGAAGTGCCTGGTGAACTCGCAAGACTTCTACTCCAGGAAGAGAGGGCTATTCAACCACATGAAGAGCCGGTGGAAACAATTAACCTGGGTACTGAGACAGATAGGAAAGAGGTCAAGATTGGTGCCAATCTAGAGCTCAGCGTGAAGCAACGATTGATCCAAATGCTACATGATTACATGGAGATATTTGCTTGGTCCTACGAGGACATGCCTGGTTTGGATGCCGACATTGTAGTTCACCACCTGCCGACCAAGGAAGACTGCCCTCCGGTAAAGCAAAAGGTCCGCCGTATGCGCCCAGAGATGTCCGAAAAGATCAAGGCTGAGGTTATGAAGCAATTCAATGCCGGGTTTCTAGCAGTGACCTCTTACCCTCAGTGGGTTGCCAATGTGGTGCCAGTACCAAAAAAGGATGGTAAAGTCAGAATGTGCGTCGACTACAGGGATTTGAACAGGGCAAGCCCCAAAGATGATTTTCCTCTACCTCACATCGACGTTCTTGTTGACAATACTGCTCAACACAAGGGGTTCTCCTTCATGGATGGTTTTTCAGGGTATAATCAGATCAAGATGGCTCCGGAAGATATGGAAAAGACTACCTTTGTGACTCAGTGGGGGACCTTCTGCTACAAGGTCATGCCATTCGGGTTGAAAAATACCGGGGCAACCTACCAAAGTGCCATGGTTGCTTTATTTCATGATATGATCCATCATGAGATTGAAGTATATGTTGATGACATGATTGCAAGGTCCCAAACTGAGGAGGAGCACCTTGATCATCTGCGGAAGTTGTTTGACCGTTTGAAGTTATACAAGCTGAGGTTGAATCCCAACAAATGCACCTTTGGGGTGAGGTCCGGAAAATTGCTAGGTTTCATCGTAAGTGATAAAGGTATTCAGGTGGACCCTGCCAAGGTAAAAGCCATACAAGAGATGCCGACTCCAAAGACAGAGAAAGAAGTTAGAGGCTTCCTGGGACGACTAAATTACATTGCCCGATTCATCTCACATCTGACTGCTACTTGTGAGCCAATCTTCAAATTACTGAAGAAAGATCAAGTAGTACGCTGGAACGATGAATGTCAGGCTGCCTTTGAGAAGATAAAGGAATATCTCCAAGAACCACCTATTCTTATGCCACCAGTGGAAGGAAGACCTCTGATACTATACTTGACAGTACTTGATAACTCAATGGGGTGTGTGCTGGGGCAGCATGACGAGTCTGGCTGAAAAGAGCACGCTATTTATTACCTGAGCAAAAAGTTTACCGACTGTGAGTCTCGTTACTCACTGCTTGAGAAAACTTGCTGCGCTCTAGTATGGGCTTCTCGCCGGCTGAGACAGTATATGCTGACTCACACCACTTTGTTGATTTCAAAGATGGATCCCATCAAGTACATATTCGAAAAGCCTGCTCTGTCTGGGAGAATAGCAAGATGGCAAATGATCTTAACAGAATATGATATCCAGTATATAACTCAGAAAGCAATCAAGGGAAGTGTACTGGCAGATCATTTGGCACATCAACCTGTGGACGATTACCAATCATTGAACTTTGATTTTCCGGACGAAGATATCATGGTGGTAACTGACTGTGAAGCACCCGGACCGGGTGAAGGACCTGAGGAAGGATCCCGATGGTCTATGCATTTTGACGGAGCCTCCAATGCTTTGGGTAACGGCGTCAGCACTGTAATCATATCTCCCAAAGGAACTCATACTCCACTCACCGCCCGATTGTGTTTTAACTGCACCAACAACATGGCAGAATATGAGGCATGTATCATGGGTCTACAAGCTGCAATCGACTTAAGGATCAAATTTCTGAGTGTCTTCAGAGATTCCGCTCTTGTGATCAATCAGATCAAAGGCGAGTGGGATACGAAACACCCAAATCTTATTCCTTACAAGGAGTATGTGTCGACCTTGCTTCCCCACTTTGAAGAGATAACTTTCGAGCACTTCCCAAGAGAGGAGAATCAACTAGCGGACGCACTAGCTACGATGTCTTCAATGTTCAAAGTTAAATGGGACAATGAGGCTCCCCGGATCATTATCTGGAAGTTGGACGAACCGGCATACTGCTGCGATCTTGAGGCCGAAAAGGTGACTGAAAAACCCTGGTATCATGAGGTGAAGAGGTACTTGGAAGCTCAGGAATACCCTGAAGGTGCATCTGTCAATGACAAGAAGTTCATGAGGAGGTTTGCGGCAAAATTCTTCCTCAGCAACGACATCCTCTACAAACGGAATCATGATTCAACTCTACTGCGTTGTGTGGATAAGGTTGAAGCAGAGAAGATCATGATAGAACTGCATGAAGGTACATTCGGAACACATTCCAGTGGACACACCATGGCAAAGAAAATCCTACGGGCAGGATATTTCTGGTCCACCATGGAAGCCGATTGTCACCAACACTCTCGAACTTGTCACAAATGTCAGATCTATGCTGACAAGATGCACATCCGTCCGGTTCCTCTGAACATCCTGACGGCACCTTGGCCTTTTGCAATATGGGGCATTGATATGATCGGGGAGATCCGACCGACGGCATCCAATGGACATCGCTTCATCTTGGTGGCGATCGATTACTTCACGAAGTGGGTTGAGGCAGCTTCCTACGCCACGGTAACCAAGAGTGTCGTGGCACGTTTCATCCGGCATAATCTGATCTGTCGGTACGGCGTCCCGGAAAGAATCATTACGGACAATGGTACCAATCTAAATAACAAAATGATCACTGAGCTCTGCGAACAATTCAAGATACAGCACCACAACTCTTCTCCCTACCGGCCGAAGATGAATGGGGCTGTAGAGGCAGCTAATAAGAATATCAAGAAAATTGTGCAGAAGATGACAGTGACCTATAAAGATTGGCACGAGATTCTACCGTTCGCTCTTCATGGGTATCGTACCTCAGCAAGGACGTCAACCGGGGCAACTCCTTTCTCCTTGGTCTATGGCATGGAGGCAGTCTTGCCAATTGAAGTCCAGATACCCTCTCTCCGAATAATGAAGGATGCAGATCTGAGTGAAGATGACTGGATCCAGACTCGACTTGATCAATTAAACCTGATTGACGAAAAGAGGCTCACCGCTATCTGTCATGGTCAGACGTATAAAAAACGGATGATCAGGGAATTTAACAAGAAAGTCAGACCACAAGAGTATCAAGTTGGGGACCTGGTAATCAAACGCATCATCCTTCCTCAAAGTGATCCCCGGGGCAAATGGACCCCTACATATGAAGGGCCATTTGTGGTTAAACATGTGTTCTCAGGAGGAGCCTTGATCCTAACCACCATGGATAGTGACGACCTTCCTCACCCCGCCAATGCAGACATAGTGAAAAGATACTACGCGTGAATAAAAGACCCGCTAGGTTGACATACCTAGGCAAAAATAAGGGCTTCCCGGCAAACCAAAAGGGTTCGGGCAAAAATAAGGGATGAAAATGAAAAAAATCTGTACACCCGGCAAGTCGAAAACCTAAAAAGGCGGCTTGGGCAAAAATGGGTATCCCGGTGGACTGAAAACCCGAAAGGGCGGTCCAGGCAAAAGTTAGGGATAAAGCGTAACACTATGTCTCATTGGATCATTTTGCATCCAGAATTCGGCATCAACTGTCTGGCTCAGATTTCGGCATCGACCAATCAGCTTCATCTTCAACTAGGCAGCAGAGTGATGAGACGCTTGAAGGCATAAAGGCGATAGCAGAGTTGGAACCCAGTGGGATTGTTCACATAGCTGTTTTGTTTCCTTTTCAAAATTGTAAATTCTATGTTATTCGGCGGCATTCTCTTACTAGGATGTCAGCCTCTTGTACAAAAACGCCTATTCACAGGCAAAATTCAAATCAATACAAGCTCACTTGTCCATACAAATTGCCATTGTTTTTCCTTTTTCTGTTTTGTCCTGCGAAGAACGTCCAATGTTCATTTTTGATATATGCATTTGACATTAAATTGCTGATTCATAAATATTTGCATATGAAAAAAAAAAGAAGATTAATTACAGGTGACATCAGAAACAGGGGCAATGTGAAGTTGTCTGATGCAGTCTGGTTGCTTTGTCCGCCAAGGTACCAAGGTAGATTCGACTGAAGAATGTGACCAAATCATCTCAACTCCCTGCAGAATAAAACAAGATTCAGCAATACTTTCCCCAAGCAGAATTGGTTCCCCGTCAATCATGAAAAGGCACAACATTCCCCAGTGGAGTATAGGCATTCATCAGCAAGCATCCCCGACAGTCTTGATCTAAGATTGTTCCCCGGCGGAATACAGATACCCCAGTAGAACCATTTATCAGTACAGTTCAAAAGTTTCCCCAGAAAAGTGGAATTCATATCCCCGGCAGGTCTTAAAGTTTATCCCTTGCAGAGTACGGACGTTTCTCTCGAGCTTTATTCAAAGTTATTCCTCACCAGAGCTTATAACTGGGTTATCCTCAGCTAATTGCCACGGAAGATCACTCTCGGCAAAGTTCTTCCTATCCCCAGCGGAGTTTATCATCATTATCCCCAGCGGAATCCATCATTGAAGTCCTCAACAGGCTTCTCATCAAAACTTCAGCAAAGTATCTCTTCCACAGAGCAATTCCCCGGTCGACCGTCAAGGATCTATCTTCCTAAGACGAAAATACATTCATAAACATTTCACATTTTCATACATCTTGCTTACATACATGATAAAGTGCATACCACACTATCTCATGTTGAACATCATGACATCATGCATATCATACATCATGACATCGCATACAACTTATGTTTTTGCCTTTTCAGGGAAAAAGACAATCCCAAAGACAACTACCTTCAACTGTCACAATTCCAGATTCGATACCTGTATCTAGCCAGGGCACATCTGTGAGTGATCAGTTTCCAGACTCGATTCCTGTATCTAGCCAGGGCACGTCTGAAGAGTTCAAAGATTCGATTCTTGTATCCAGCCAGGGCACATCTATCAACTACAACATTTCCAGATTCGACTCCTGTATCCAGCCAGGGCATATCTGTTGACCCCATTTCCAGACTCGATTCCTGTATCTAGCCAGGGAACGTCTGAAGAGTTCCATATTCGACTCCTGTATCCAGCCAGGGCATATCTGTTGATGACTATTTCCGGATTCGATGCCTGTATCCAGCCAGGGCACATCTGTGAGTAACTGATTGTAGATTCGACACCTGTATCTAGCCAGGGCATATCTACATGAGAAGATTGAAGATCAAACACCTGTAACAAGCCAGGAAAACATCTGTCTTTCTCAAATACACAAGTTCTCGCTAAGGAATCTCTTATGCGATCAACACTTCCAAATGGCATCTATAAGCCCATTCCCGACAAGGTTCTGTCACATCTCCAGATGGCATCCATAAGCCCATCTCCCTATCCACCATCTCTCCAAATGGCATCTATAAGCCCATTCCCGACATCACATTGCTGATACTCCAACATGCGAGTGCAAATTTTCGGGCACTTTAGTGTCCAATCTCCTTTTACCCTCGAGTCACGAAAGGCAAACTTGCCAATCTAACTCTTCAGGTTCAAGAAGATTGAACAGGGGCAACTGTTGTACCCCAAAATTTGCCCTCCCATTTTCCTCAACATTTTCTCATCACAAAACCCTTGGAGCTCAAGATCCAGTTAGGGTTTCCTCTGCTCAAGACTTCTCCTTGCACTGTTAACCCAAATTAGGGTTTGTGTTTGCACAAAGATATTTTGACCTAAAATGCCTAAGATGACTTTCATGCTTCATGTTGGACTCCCAAGTTTATCCACACCAAGTTTCAAGTCTTGATTCCAAATTTTGCCCAGTCAATTGGACAGTTGACCTAGAAATCAACTGTATTGGGGAAAAAGTCAACTATGGCCAATTGACAGTCAAATCTCATGAAAATTGACCCACATCAACATTATGAACTCACATGGACCATTTGATCAAGTTTGGATCACAATTCCACAAGAAATTTGATCAGATCATCAAAAGGGCAAAATGGTCATATTTAGGGTTTTGAATGCACAAAGGCAATTTTTGACTGTTTGACCTAGCCAATGGCAAACCAAACTTACATATGGACTCAAGGACCCCATGGAATTATCTTGACATTCTCAACAAGTTCAAAGGATCCCAAATACACAAGATTGATAGTTGAATTTCCCAGTCAATTGATCAATTTTGACTGTATACTGAAAAGTCAAACTTTGACTTTTTGGTCAAAATCAAAAGTCAAGATTCATTTTTCATCAAAAACATGCCAAATCATGAAACTTGTTCACCAAGAAATCAAAAATTGCAAATTAGGGTTTGAAATGAGAATTTTTCATAACTTAGAATTTTTCTAAGTTATGAAAAACCCTAATTTTTTCCCAACTTTGCCCCACTTTCTCACTAAGATTCATTTGGATTCAAGCAAAAGTCAAAACATGAAAGTTGTAGCTTGTTGCATAATCTACAACTTTGATTCACAAAGTTTTCCCAAAAGAGGCTTGTATCTCAAGTTACAATTTTTGGAATAAGGGTACTAAACCATTCTTAACTTAGTGAAATTTTAACCTATTTTGGCAAGGTTTTCTACCTAACTTCAAGGCCATTTTCCATACACTTCCACTTGGAATTTCAATTTGAATTTCAAAGATGGATTGTAGTACACATTCCAAGCTTTCCAAAATGTCCAAGAACTTCTCAAACAACCTCATGGTTAGGGAGAATCGAATTTTGCAAAATGGGAAAAAGTCACTTTTGTTCTTGGCCAAGACATGTTCATACATTGGTGCCATTTTGAATTCAGCATGCTTAAGCTACATTGCAGGCCTCTAATCCCATTTTCACTCAATAATTCAATGCAAAACCATTGTGCCAAGATGTTGTTCTATGCGTTTGGACATTACATGGAGAATTAACCCTTAATTAGAAAAAGCATTATTTCCATTTTGAAAAAGTAGAACTTTATGTCCATTTTGCAAATCCAAGTGGTACAGTCCAAATCTTCTTGGCACAAGTTTATGAGCAAATTGCACTGATCAAGGCCAATGTATGCAGCATAGTGTGAGGGCCTGTACAGGCTAGAAACATCAAGTGGCCATTGCTTGCTTAAAGTTCAAGTAAGATAGCATAACATATACCAACTTCCATATCAGTCAACCAAGCCTTAGAAAAAGTTATCAAACACATTCCAAACATTGATCCTAAGCTGAAGCACGAGCCTTTCACCTCCAATACCTTCACAAACTCAGAACCACCATCAAACAGCCAAAACAGAGTGACCTCTACAGATTGAGTTCCAACTCTCATCCCTGTCATGCTTTCTTGCTAAAAGCTCTTCACACACCTTCCCTACCATCAATGCAAGCTAACCAAAACCTAAAACACGACCTGTAATTCCTCTAACCAGTTCCACCATTTTTATTTTCTTGTTTTGCAGTTGAAGTTCTCTTGCGCGATTCAAGAAGTTTCAAGACAAAGTAAAGCTTGGAATAGCATCCCTGGACCTCAAGGAAGCTATACCAATCATCACCTTGCACTGAAAGCTTCTCCATTGCCAGACACAACTTCAACTGAACAGGTAAGTTCATGAACTCGTATCTCTCTTATTAGGCATTGTTAGCTTTAGGTTTGTGAAGAAAACATGTCACAATCATAGCCCTGAACATGCCCATATGATTAGATTTCATTTATATTATGTGTGCTGCAAGAATTTTGAGTCTGAACATTGATAGAAAACTAGGTCAGGAATTGGGGGAGAAGAAATTCTCCCTCATCTTAGAGAGTTAAGTCAAGTTTTTTATATCCCTGGATTCGTCTTCTCATGCTCTACACTTTTCATGTTGAAAGTTTTGCTTAAAAGTCCAGGAATTGGGAGATAGAAAACGCGTGTTTGGCTTGAACAAAGGTGTTCTGAGGTTGAAGATGACTTGGTTCTGGGCTGAGCCTGTTTGACATTTCTTTTTGCACCATATTTTTACTTCTGCACCCCCTGAGCCCATTTTGCTTATTTCTTTGACTTTTTGACTTTTTCTTTTTTGGATTGACTTATTTATTTTTTCTCATGATATTAAAAATATAAAAAATATTTTTCTCACCATTTTTGAATTTATTAGGCATTTATTTGGTTTTCTTTTAGTTTGTACATAAATAAATAAATACATATACTTTTATTTAAAATACTAAAATAGTGTAAATACATTTTTATACATTTTTATTTTGTTTTACTTTCTGAAAATATTTTATCGAAAAAAATAATTTTTTATTAAATATTAAATATTATTAATTTGTATATATAATACAATATTTAGTAAATAATATATATATATATATATATATATATATATATATATATATATATATATATATATATATATATATATATATATATATATATATATATATAT
>CATIWC010001911.1:0-251901 GCA_948472305.1 Vicia faba
TATTACAAAATAAATCATATTCTTAAAAGTTAATTTTAATATAGATGCATAATTAATATTTAAAAAATAATAAAGGTTAGTTGTTATTTTATTAGTAGAATAATTAAAAAAAAAATATTACTTGTTATTTTAATGAATTAAATATCTTCTACCCTCCAGTAATAGTAGCGAGATTTGATTTACCCCTCTCTTAAAAATATATTTTCTTTTTAACTCTCAACAAATATAAATTCCATAACCAAAAACCTTTTATCTCAAGATTCAAATTTAAAATGCAGACATGACAAAATCTGTTTGTTGACTGGGCCTCATATGCCACTGTGGACTGGTGCATATGTTTCTTTCTCTTCATAAAAGTCGTCATCTTCCTTATTTTTTCCTCTGCAACTCAACCTTCCACCCCCATGAGCTTGTTCTTATGGATGCTTCTGAAAATTCTCTCCTCACCATGCGTCGCCACAGGGTATAACATCACTTCCACTTCATTTTATTTAATATAATTTCATGACATTTAAAATCTTATGTTGTTATGCTTTGGTTCCAGAAGCTTGGTTTGGTAGACAATTGGTGTGTGTTCTAAGGAGACTTGAGGAACCATGATACGAGGAGAACACGAACATGTAGGACAAGGAAGAGTCCAGTTTGTAGTGTAACCAAGAGTGTAAATATTCTAAACGACAATTTTAATGTTCAAGCATATGTGTACCGTGTAGCTTCTGGCTCGGATAAACGACACAAATAACGTGTAAAATGTTAGATGAGTGCAAGACAGTTGTAGCTGAAATTAAGAGAAAATATTTTTCAGTTAGTTGTTCATCCAGGGTTTGATCCTAGTTTTGCTTTGGCACTTATTTTAGTACTAGATCAAGTGTTTTCCTAACATAGTTCATAGAGTAGTAATAGTATTAGATTTTCGATTTTGATTTTCATGTCCAATGAAAAATTATCATGATTCCATATGAAATAGCACAGAGAAAGCAATTAATTATGTTGTTTTATACATCTGTGTTTAAATGTTACAACATTTGAATCATGTTTTTCCCTTGGACAAAACACTGACAACAAAATCATTGCAGTCACAACATAATAATACTCTCTCTTGCGATAACAACAAGGATCCTAATGGGAAGAAGCAAGTTTATGATGTTTGAATACCGTCAACAAATCAATCAAGCATATGAGTTAAACTCAATATCTTTCTTCCTCTTCTATTCTAGAGATTCTCAATTGCAAGCCTTGAGTTTGTATCGATGTCACGGAATTGGTGTAAAGTTTAAAGAATGATACTGATATGATATTTTTTTATTTCTGCAGGTTACAAATGTTGTGAATCAATGAATTTGATGGTGGAAGTTTAAATGCGACGTTGATGCATTTGATGTTGTGTAGTTTCGTTTGGTGTTTGAGTGAATGTAGAGCCTGCGATTTTGTTACAGACAATAGGCAAATTGTATAGAAAAGAGTGTTGTAGGGATATTATTGTTGTAACAGGTTTTTGATGTAATTATTTTTTGTAGGCTTGTGTTTAAGGTCTGTGTAAAGGTTGTGATGGAATTGAGAGGAGTATGAGTTACGGTTGGATCGTGAGGTTCGAAACAATGGTGCTCGCTTGTTATTGTGGAGCTTGAGTTATGGTGAAGGTAGGGAGGCGCCAAGGTGGATGTTTTGGTGTGGGTGGAAGGTTGAGTTGCAGAGGAAAAAATGAGGAAGATGATGGCTTTTAGGAAGAGAGATAAACATATGCACCAATCCATGGTGGCATAGGAGGCCCCAGTCAGCAAACAGATCTTGCCACGTCTGCATTTCAAATGGAATCTTGGGCTAAAAGGTTTTTGGTTATGAAATCTATGTTTGTTGAGGGGCGATTTTTTTTAAAAGGGGGGTGTGATGCGGTGGGAGAACTGACTTGGGATGTTCTGCGTTTGATCGCAAATGTTGTGGCTAGCAAGAGTCACCACTGACTTTTCTTTTATCCAAAAGGAAAGGCTGAAAAGAACAAGAAAGACCTTTGAGATTATTTCTCGAGTTCGGGGGGTAGATTATGAAAAGAGAAGGTGTTAGCACCATTTTCATCCATAGTTATTTATGGGCTCTTAGTTTCTTGCTAGATCACTTGCTTTTGTTTGAAAAAATGTGCTTTGTGGTTGTTATGAAAGTTTTTTGAAAAGGCGCCTTCGTTTAGGAAAACTTTGTAATGGTTCTCATTCGTAAGAACGTATACAAAGTGTTGGACTTTTGAAAATATTTTATGTTTGAAAAGTGTTTTGAAAGTGTTTGGTGTTTGTTTGAAAATGAGCAAGGATGTTTTTTTTTAAAGTGAGCAAGAAACTAGGAACAATCTACCTACTCAAAAGTCTTTTGTTCATTTCTTCCTTTCCTTTGATATTTCTATCTTACCATTGATTGGTAAGAAGCCTTATCTTTGGATATAAAGGGACGGGCGTGGGTCATCGTATAATCATGATAGCAATGTTGTGAGATATCTTAGCATTTCTCTTTGAGGGACTAAGATCATTTGAAAGGCAACATTTGTAGCGTCATCGAGGGACTATGATCTTGTATTTTTTATTGTTTTTGCTAAGACATCCCACATGCGTAACATGACCATTTTTGTAAGGCAATAAGTGGAATTACCCTAAGGGTTCATGTGTGAATAGTGTGTTTGATTTGCATGCATTTAATCTTGGATTAGGGTTTTCTAAGCATTGTTTTTATCTTTCCATAGAAACCCTAATTTACTAGCATTTATGAAACGGTAAATTGCGGAAAAGTAAATTTACTACGCTATTACAATCATTAGGGGGATGGGGTATACAAATTTTCAAATGGGGATTGCAAGAAATTAAACCTAATTATCTATTACAACCATATTGAAACTTAAATAAAGTACAAGAATTGAAAGGAGTATAATGTACAAGGATATAAATGGAAAAGAAATGGATTTTTGTTTAGATTTTGTTAAGGAAAATGGTTTTAACCTAATTGTCTAAAAGTAAATAATTAATTAAAATAGGTAAAATTAAACCCTAGTTTAAAAGAAATAAAATTAATCAAGGAAGCATTTTTAGAGTGTTTTAGAAGAGGTTTTGTAATTAATTTCATTGAAGTAAAACCTAAGTCTAAGTTAACTTAAAAAAAAGACTAATTGCTGGTTTCATTTGAAAACAAAGGTTTTTACAGTGTTAGGTCATTTCCAAGTAATGCAATATGTCCAAAATAAACTAAAAATAACTCAAAAATCAAGAAATTTGGTGCTTGAGCTGACACGGGCCGTGTGTCAGTGGATATGGGCACCCATGTCAGGATCTGTCCATCACTTCTCTGCATTTTTTTTTGCTTCCAGCCAATCTGACACAGCCGTGTCGCGTGACACGGGGCACTGTGTCAGCCCCTGTCCATCTTTTTCTCTGCTCGTGTCTGAACCTAGTAACTCTGACACGGGCTGTGTCGTTTGACACAGGCACCCGTGTCATCCCCTATCCCTGCATTTTATTATGTTTTTAACCCAACTAAGATGGAACGGGGTCGTTGTCGGTGTGACACGGGCACCCCGTGTGCCAGCCTCTGATCTGGCTTCTTGCTAGTTTTTTTCTCTTTGGTTTGTCTTGTTTATATCTTTTGAGCGCAAAAGCAAATGATGTATGAACAATGATATCATAGTTTGAGAAAGTTTACCTCTCGAAGCGAAAGCTATATAACACGTACGAATGTTTTTGGGTGCAAAGTGGTGATTGATCGAGTTCCTTTGAACCTTCTTGAAGTAGCTCCAACCTTCCTTTTATGGCTGGAAGTGGTTAAACCGCTCCAACCAAGTTAAGTTCAATGTATGTTTTTTGAGTTTGGAAGATGGTGATAGTGATGTTACAAAAGTTATTCTTATGTTTTAACAACTTCTATATGGTGTATGTGAAGTGTTTGGGATGATTTGTTTGGAGAAAACTTTCAAGGTATGAGATTCAAAGATTTGACTTCAAAGTTCAAAAATGGAGGTTTTGTGAACAAATCTGGTTTTGAAAGCAAAAATGATTTTGAGTGTTAGTTTCTCCTTTTATTTTCTGGGCCCCTTTCTCTTGCAATTGGCCTTTCTATTATAGAGACGGTTTTGAGACTTGAAACAAACTCAGATTTTGAATCACATGTTATGGCTACGTTTAGATTGACATGAAGTAAGCTTGAAGATTTATAGTTCCAATGCTTTGTACTTTGTGTGCATAGAGTTGTTGGAAACTTTAAGCATGCCCATCTGATTTTGTATGTTAAGTGTGTGTAGAAGAAATAAGTTAGAGGCTCAAGGAGAGTTGACTTTGTGATTAAAGCTACTTTGCAAGAATGGCAATGTCAACTTTGTGCCAAAAATGGAAAGGTCACTTGGACAATGCTCAAACCAAATGGACCATAGCTCAAATGTTTGTGTAAATATTAAATTATGGTAATATTTGCAAGTCACAAGGCCTTCAAAGTAAGATTATACAACACGTCATGCCAATTGGATTATGTGTTCTTCAACAAAAATGGCTTGCAATTCAAGAATGAATGCCCAACTTCAGGCCCTTGAATCTCCTAGCTCAAATATGATAAATTCATGCTCTTGGATGTTTTGGAAAGCTTGAAATACCCTATACAACTTTCATGTTGACCACTTTTGTTAAATAAAACTGGAACTTGATGAAAACTGGCCAAGAAGTTGGGATAAAAACCTGACCGAAACTGTTGAAAATTTCTCTAAGTGTTTATTCAAAAAAATGCCATAACTAAATGAATTTATAACTTAAAATCCAAGAATTTCTAGAAAGGTCCTAATATACATTGTTTTAGATCTCATTTAGATCTACAACTTTCATGTTGGAATTTTATTTTGAATCATCTTGCATCATGGTGTAAATTTGGCATAAAGTTATGAAAAAAACATGAATTTTCAACACTTAGAAAAATTCTAAGTCTTGGAAATTTTGACTTTTCAAAATGAAATCTTAAATTTTTGACTTCTTGATGAAAAAATTTCATATTTTGACATGTCTTGATGGATTGTAATCTTTGAAACTTGATTTTGACCAAAAAGTCAAAGTTTGACTTTTCAATGTATAGTTGACTTTTCATCAATTGACTGAAATTCAACTATCAATTAAATGATCTTGAGAAACGTTTTGAGCCATGGAATTAGGTAAAAATGAAGCATTTGAATCCTTGAGATCATTCCTTGAACTAATAAGTCATTTGTTAGGTCAAAAATCAGAAATTGAAACTTCCTAGTCAAAACCCTAATTTTGACCATTTTGCCCTTTTGATGATCTGATCCAATTTCTTGAGGAATTGTAATCCAAACTTGATCAAATTACATATATGAGTTCATGATGTTGATATGGATAAAAAATTATGATGTTTGACTGTAAATTGACCATAGTTGACTTTTCCCTAATACAGCTGATTTTAAGTCATCTGATTAATTGACTGAGCAAAAATGTGATCCAAGACCTGAAACTTGACATGAGCAATCTTTAAGGTCCAAAATGATCCATGAAATTAATATGGGGATTTAAAAGTCCATTTTTCCTTTTGCAAACTCAAACCCTAATTTGAGTCAATAGTGCTTGAGGATGTGTCTTGAGCTGATCAAACCTTGTGCAGTCTTGAATCAATGGAGATCTTGTGAGAGATTTTCTTGAGAAATGAGAGGGAAATTTTGGGGTACAACATTTTCCCATGTTCAATCTTCTTAAACCTGAAGAGTTAGAATAGCGAGTCTGCCATTCGTGACTTGAAGGTGAAAGATGATTGAACACTAGAATACCCAGAAATTTGCACTCGATGATGTGTTAGTTTACTGTGTAGGGAATGGGATTAAAGATGCCATTTGGAGAAATGATGGAAATTTGTTAGAGATGGGCTTATAGATGCCATCCAAAGGTGATTATTGACAGAAATTAGACTAAGTCTAAATCTTGACTGTAACGGGAAGAAATATCAGAATAAATCTTTGGTCGATTTAATCTGAATGATATGTTGGAATAGACCCGTGTTAAGCCGTGTCTGGAAATGTATTAGGAGGAATCCGTGTAAGATTGATTCGAGATGAGCCTGTGTGAAGTTTGCATCTGGAAATATATGAGAAGGAGCCTGGGTAGGGCTGCTTTAAGATGAGCTTGTGTAAAACTGCATCTGAAATGTACGAGAAGGAACCTGGGTAGGGTTACTTCATGATGAGTCTGTGTAAAACTTCATTAGGAAACGTCTGAGAAGGAACCTGGATAGGGTTTCTTTAGGATGAATTCGTGTAAAATTGCATCTAGGAATGAGAAGGAACCTGGGTAGGGCTGCTTCATGATGAGTCAGTGTAAAACAACATCTAGTAATGAGAAGGAACCTGAGAAGGGTTGCTTTAATGATGTTGTTGTACCCAAAAAATTTCCCTCTCATTTTACTCAGCACATGCCCATTGAGACCCTTAACTTGCTCAAGGATGCCCAAGAGTTGACCAGACAAACTCTCTCCTAAGGCAATGTATCTCAAACTAGGGTTTTCATTTTATCAAGATGTGTGAACTCCAAAAGCCTCAAATCCTTTCCATGGTACTAATATGTTCTCAAGATCATCCATGTTAAGTTTCATGCCTTGCACAAGAAGTTTGCTCAGTCAACTGCTCAGATGTCTGGAAAAGAACTATACTAGGTCAAAAGTCAATCGTGGCCCACATACAGTCAAACTTCAAGATTTTTGGTAAACATCAACATTTTGAAGTTATATCCATCATTTGATCAACGGTTGATCATGATTCCTCAAGGAATTCCCCAAATTCATCAAAACCCAAAGTTGCTAAATTAGGGTTTCTTAGGAAAAGTCAACCAAACTTTGACCAAGCATGACTTCCTCATACTTCATCATAAATTTTCCACCCAAGGCTCATTTTGAAGAGGATGCAATTCCATGCATTTCATCTTCAGCCCTCAAGTTCAAAATATGTACTCATCAAAAGATATGAATTTCCACATTATAGGTCCTTTTGAAAAATCAACAAAAACACTTGTTGGGTCAAAGCTTCTTACATGAACATGGAACACCCAATTGAGATGAGACCAAAAGGGTTGCTTAGGGGACATCCTAAGATTTCTAAAGAGTCCAAGAACACCTCTCTAGGGTTAAAATTGGAAGAGATATGCCTTGTCAAAGTTGACAATTTTTGCAAAATTGCCAAAAGTCAAATGTGCTCAAAAATGCATTTTTTTGCCAAATGAGCCTAACTTTTTATGCTTGCACCTCACTCATAACATGGTCCACGACCCAAATATTTACCCACACATTATTTGCTTCATTTTCCATTTTATTTTGATTTTTTATTAATTAAAAATTGAATTAAATCAAATAAATGACAAATAATAGCAAAGATTTGTTTTGATCAGATTTTTGGATAGGATCACAAGCTAATTATGTTGACATATAAGAATCAAATCGTATCAAGGTTGATTGGAGCAAGAATGACATGATTAGGCCTAATTTGGAAACAAATCATACAAGGAAGGAATGAGATCAAATCTTCAAAGTTTTCAAAGATACATGTAGTTTTTATAACCCTAATTCATTCAGGGTTATATATTGAGCAAGGCCAGGCACGAAAACAAGGGCTAGCAGTGGTGGAAAGAACAACACAAAACTCAAAATTTTGGAAAAAGTGGTGATCTAATCTCTACCCTAGAGGACGATTCAAGGCCTTCCAACATTCCCAATTGTATCCTGGAGCATCCCAGAATCTAACACAATCAGTAGCAAGCACTCTCGCGCCCAGAATCACTCCCTAGACCTCATACAGTTTGCCCTCTTTTTCAAAATCGATTACATCAATTCTTGAATCATTAGCACATTTGAATGATATATTTATGATCATTGATATGTTTGCAACATGACTGAATTGTTTAATTTAATTTTTGATGCCTATATATGCATTTGCCATTGCTAGGGTTTTTGTGTTCGTTTTAGGATTTTTGTCCACAGGTAAAATTGGCCAATAAAAAAGGCACCATGATGTTCGTGGATTCAAGACAAATGGAACCATGTAATTAGAATTTATTTATCATGCGTTTTCTTGATTGTTGAAGTTTACAGGTTTTCAGCTATGGCAAAGTGTCCGTGGGTATAAGTCTTACCCCTAAGACGACAGTCTCAATGAAGGAGACGGTGACTTGTCACCACCTGACTGGCCATTTTGAATTTCGCGCGCGTTTGTGACTCAGTTACCTTGATTTATATATTATATATTATTGTTATTATGTTAAAAAACAAAACATACGGCCCCGTTGGTGAAGCGTGCATTGCAATGGGTGGGAGGACCTGAGTTCGATCTTAGTGTAGCGGTAGAAATGTTCAAGACTAAGCCATTGGATTGACTAGCCTTTATACAAATCAAAATAAAAATCGCCACCACGCTTTATTATTTCCAAAAGGAATGGGAAAAGAGCGAATAACCCAAAAGGGGGAAAGATTCAAGGTAAGGGGATTGGTTATGCAAAGGGAAGGTATTAGCACCCTAAACATCTACGGTACTCCGCAGGAACCTCTTTGTAAAATCTGTATATTTTGGCTATAAAAAGGTGTTATATATATAAATGGATGGTGGAGGTGAGAAAAGAAATATTTTTTTTATGATTTTTGCACCCGCCACGGTTGCGAACCTTTAGTGCCTATGTACCACCTTTCATGCAATAGGGGATCAGGGTACACGTGGTTCCTCTTTTAAAAGTTTCAAACAAAAGTGTGTTGGTTGATTTTAAGAGATAAGACATCATCGTCATTGTCCCTGTGGAAAACATACTTACTACCCACAATCATGAGAAAGGAGAATTTACATCATCTCAAAGTGAAGGATATGGCTTGGATTTTAAAACCAACAATGCCTCACTCAACACCCAAGTGGAAAATATCTCTCTTCACTATATATTGTAGAATTATAGTTGTTTGTATCACTACAAGGATTGACAAGAGTCTAATCTTTTAAGAAAAGTTTAAAGGTAAAATCCAAAGTGACAAAATGGTTTGAAATGAGATTGGTTAACTTTTAGTCTTCTCACAAAAATGTCAAGGTATTATTAAATAGATTGAAGTTTATTTATGAAAATATTTTGAAAATGCATGGACGTAAGTCCAAGTTTATTATGAAAGTGGTTTAAGTTCCAAAACAAGAAGAGTTTTCAAAAGGAGGGAGAAAGTTTTTGAAATTAAAGAAGATGGGAGGAGAAGAAGAGACTATCCTAAAGCATAAGATAAAAGCTAAGGATAAGAAATATCTAACCAACAAAAAGCCAATACTTGATATTATGAGCCAAGATAGAATTCCATTCTTTGGATTGGAACCAAGCAAGCAAAGATATAGACCTCTTTAGATGAATTAAGTCTTCACAAAAATTGGGCAGAGTAATGGCTGTATACGGGTGAATTCCAGATTACACACAAAGGATGTAATCACAAAAACCCGCACACAAAAACAAACAAGCAACCCAATGTCTTGAAGTAAACCTCAAGAACTCCAGACAAAATAATCAGATAAGATCACAAGGTCTCCAAGATAAGCCAAGGTTTCTAATCCTAAGTCCAAGAAAAAGTCCACTGCTCCATAATGCCAAGGATAGTAACCAAATAGTCTAAGTACCATTAAGAGTTTTTTAGGGTTTAAGTTGATTATTAAGTATCTTAAGAAAGGAAAAAGAAAAGCTCAAGTGAGCAAAGTAAAAAAAGACAAGAAAATAAATGCTCAAATGAGCAAAGATGAAAATGGCATGAAATGTAAATGCTAAAAATAAATAGTGCATAAAGCATAAAAAATAATAAAAGCATAAGATAAAACAAGTCAATAATTAGTGGTTATTTGGATGACCATCTTGAAACTTGCATTTGGATCTCATTAGAGGATTGGTAGAACCAAAGCCTCCACACAACAAGTTGCATTTGCTTTTTGTCAAGTATATCATCCATTTGGAATTATCATAAGTATCATTTAATGATCAACGATGTTTAAGTGATCCGCGTTGACCAAAAGTGTTGTAGATCCATTAGAAGATTGGTAGAAGCAAAGCCTCCACACAATGAATCTCAAGGTTATTGGATCAAAGAGATCAAATTAACATACTTGGGCTTGCAATCATAAGTTTGGGCCACGAATGATCATTTATTCGAATCGGGACAAAATTTAGCGTTATGTTAAGCAATCGTAAGTGGACTTATACAGAAGTCGCACCTATTTTGAGGTCGGTCAATAGTAATCTATGCATTATTTGTTTTGAGAGATGATATAAAGATCATGCTCCAATAACTTTTAGTGCAATGAGAAGGGTATTAGATGAAGAGAAATTAGGGTAAAGAGAGAAACCACATTTGAATTAATATTTAATCAAACTATTATTAAAATCATTCATCCATTTTTGTGGAGTTAAACTCAACACCATGGATCCAATGATGTTAATAAAGCCATGATCAAAAAATCAACCCAAGACAGCCAGAAAATAATCACAAAATAATAATATAATTAATATATGCATTAAAAGGTTTTAAAATGTTTAAAAAATGGAAAATAATGAGGAAAATGTCAATTATATTCAAATTAATTAAGAAATGAAAAATAAGACCATAGAAAAATCAGAAAAGAGGCCAAGTGATTTTATAAAAATTTTGTGAATTTTTAAAAGTCAGAAACTATTTTTAAAAATTAAAATAAATGGGTAAAATAAACAAAAATAGTAAAAAATAGTAAAGTCAGAAACAAAAATAAAATAAGGTCACCAATGTTTGTCACAATATCATTGGATCATTTCATAATTTTTCCAGAATTTAAAAATGTGTAAAAGTATTTTTAAACATTTTAAACAAATCAAATAAGTGCAAAATTTATAAAAAATACCAAAACACAAAATTAAATTGTGAAAAAATAAAAATCAGAAAGAGAATAATCAAAAATATTTTTCATAATTTTTCAGATTTTTTTGACTAAAAATGAATTTTCTATGATTTTTTGAAGTTTAAAACATTTAAAATATAAAAATCAGAAAAAGAAAATAAAAGAAAAAGATGTGGACCATTGGATGAGAGTCAAAACACGTTAGTAATCAAATCCAAGGGATCTGGCGCGTTGTGCATATCATGGTCTTTAATGAATAATGTGCAGAATCATTAATAAAATCAGAATTTGAAAATAACAAATGGCACGCCTTCATTGGTCAGAAGATGACACGTTGGTCATCTTCAACCTCCAGCCATCACAAATTGCAGGTCTCTCAAACTGTAAAATCAGAAGCTCGGACTTATACCATTCGCTTCGTCTCTTCAAGACGACGACAACCACACCCTCGCGCCAAATTTATATAAATTGTAGCTCAAGCAATTTGGAAAGGAAGTTTTGAAAAGGGATTTGAAATTTCATGGTAAAAACGTGTTTCCAGTAAGAAGTAAGTGTTGCAACTAGAACAAGGGAAATGAGAGCAACACAATGATATCAGAGTTTTGAAGAATTGATGAAGGAATCTACCTATTGAAGTTGAGTTGCAGAGCTCTGAAACTGGACTTCTATGGAGCAATATAGGGCACGATTCTTGAAGTAGTTATATGGTTAACTTCAGGGAAGATCAAGGAAGGTGAATTGATGGAAATTTGGATTGAAAAAGGCTTGAGAATAGAATTCGAAGTAGCTGAATTCTGGGTTGTGAGGCAAGTTTAGAAAGGTGATTCTGGAAATCTAAGCTTGGGAAATTGAGTGGAGGATGACCCTCTATTTATAGGGAATCAAATGGAATGTTCAAGAGTGTGAAATGATGAAGTTTGAAGGGAAATCGTGTGAATCTGATACACGAGCAAAGTGTGATCTGATTTGCATCAAAACTCATCCAATCTTTGCGTTTCAAGGCTCTAATCCACTTTGGAAACTTGGTTAAACATGTTTAGATCACAAACGCGTGCTAATTTGATGTTTAGAGGCCAAAACATGAATTTCAAATTCTGACTTATGGAGAAACTTCAGTTCCAAGCTACCAAGTTCAATCCAATGGCATTTTCTCCTCAAGGGGTCTTAGGGAAAAATTATTGATGCTTTGGAAAGATGAGGTTACAAGCTTTGCAATGGAAAAAGAATGGAATCAAATGGGAGCTTGAGCTGAAAGTTACCTGGAGTCAAAGTTGAAGAAAAAGAGTTGACTTTCCATACTTAGAAATATTTCAAATTCTTCATTAAAAATGACCTATAATATTTTGCATCCAAACATGGCCTTCCACTTAGAATTTTCTCTTGATCAAAAATTATGGAATGAAGTAGATCTATTGAATGATATTTTGAAATTTGAACCATTCAAAATCTCCAAAAATTGAGCAAGTTATGACTTGTTGAAGTTGGCCAAAAATCATGAAATGACCTATAATCTTTTGCATTCTTATGGCAACTTCCATCCATTTTCTCACTTTGCACATAAAAGAAAGCATGAAGTACACATCTTTAGGATCATCATGAAAAAATAATGGGTCCAAGGTGATAAAAATTGACCAAGTTATGACCATTTGAAGTCACACATGGAAAATTGGGGATTCATCTGGGTGACTAGTAATCTTTCTTCTTCACCAAGTTCCTTCCACATGAAAACTCCTTGGAACTTTTGAAGTGATTTGTTGATAACTCTTTTAAGAGAAGAATTATTTTGGAATTACTCAAAAATAATAAAAGATAAGCAAGATATGCCCCTTTGAAGTCCAAAACCCTAGCCTATAGATCCAGAGAATGCCTTGTGGAAAAAAATTGTTTAGGATGATGATGAGGACTCATGGCCACCAAAACCACTTCCATAATAATCCTTCCAAAACAACTTCAATGGTGAGGTTTGAATTTCTCAAGCTATTTACTAGGGCATGGAAATAAACTCATGAACCCATGATGCATTTTGCTAGACCTCATTGCCTTTACCTACATTATTAGCAAGTAAGACAAACCAATATTGCATTTTGTTAATTAGAGAGAAAATCAAAGTAAAATATCTATGATCACAAAAGAAAACAAGTTAAGGTGCTTGGTAACTCCTCAAAGAGCAAAGCTAAAGATAGGTAGAAGAACCAAAAGCCCTAATGTGATCTTGTTGTGATTGAAATAATATGGTATGATAAAGGAATCTTAGGGGCAAAAATTAGGGTACAACAGCTGCCCTTATTTAAGTTTCTTCTATCCGTAGATACGAAGGTTAAAAATCTTTGTGTCAACGTGATTGAAGATACTTAAATACAAAACAAACCCTATTTTTGGCCCTAAGATGCCATGCAAATGTTTGTGCATATGAATGCATATGAACAGAACAAAAGAGACGCAAAGTAACATTGGGGATGCAACAAAAATGAAGAAACAAAGGAGAAACCCCGCCAGGAAAATACATCACTGGTGAACCACAAGAAAACAATCAAAGAGGAGGATAGCAAGCATCGATGTTCACTGTCGATGTACTACCAACGTTCACTGAAGGTAGAAAGAGAAAATATCATACCACCTCCGTTCACTGACGATGAACTATCAACGTTCACTGAATATAGAAAAAGATAAGAAACACTGACGTTCACTGCCGATGTACTACCAACGTTCACTAAAGGTAGAAAGAGAAAATATCATACCATCGCCGTTCACTGATGATGGACTATCAACATTCACTGAAGATAGCAAAAAGATAACAAACACCGACGTTCACTGCCGATGTACTACCAACATTCACTAAAGGTAGAAAGAGAAAATATCATACCACCGTCGTTCACTGACGATGAACTATCAACGTTCGCTGAAGATAGAAAAAAGATAACAAACACCGACGTTCACTGTCGATGTACTACCAACATTCACTGAAGGTAGAAAGAGAAAATATCATACCACCGCCGTTCACTGACGATGAACTATCAACGTTCACTAAAGATAGCAAAAAGATAACAAACACCGACATACACTGCCGATGTACTAACAATGTTCACTGAAGGTAGAAAGAGAAAATATCATACCACCGCCGTTCACTGACGATGAACTATCAACATTCACTGAAGATAGCAAAAAGATAAGAAACACCAACGTTCACTGCCGATGTACTACCAACATTCACTGAAGGTAGAAAGAGAAAATATCTCAAGTTTCCCCAAGATTCTGGTATTTTGCCGAGAACGAGTCTCAACTTCATCTTTAACCAAGGCACTCTGCCTGGAAAGGGTAATATGTAAGTTGTCTCAAATAAAGAGACGTCCACTCATTGTCAAGGGAAATTGCAAAGAGAAATGACTTTCTGGGGAGAGAAACATGACTTCCCGGGGAAATGCCACAATATTCCTACTGAGGAGATAAAGTATTCCCGTGCAAAATAAATGCACAAACTAAAACTCAAAGTTCTCATAAATCCAAAGTAAATAATATTGTCATGCAACCACAAATCCAATTCAGAAATAAGCTGGAGCAAGACGACCAATGAAGATACATCTTTTGAGAAATAAACTCAAGAGGGAAAACCAAATTCAACTAAGCAAAGAGCGCTGCAGGAAGATCAGAACACAATGTAAATGAATGGTGATTTTTAGCAATGCATGATGTATGTATGAATGTATGAGTGATATCGTGCATATGCTGGTAAAAGGATACATGATCAGTGCAAACAAACAAAATCGCCTCAGGTACTAACAACATTGGGCTAAGCTTCAACCAGAAAGATCAATCCAAGAAAGGTAAAAGCTACTGTGGAAACCAAACCTACTGCATATCCTAACTTCACTGAGGAGAAACATAATCCGGTTGTAGCCAAATCAAACAGATACCAGGATAGAACATCCTTCCTCTGGTTTCATCAGAGAAAAAAGAAAAAGTTTTCCAAACGTAACATGCCTACTGGGGATTGCAAGACCAGCCTCAAATAAAGTAGACTGACGCTGAAACAACCAAACCTCACTGGGGAATTCAAGCCTACCTCCCTGGAGAAAAAACTACGGATTGAAACTTTCATCACGAATACTCATTCCAACAAGAGATGCCCTGGGATAGTCTTCTCGGGAACTCAAGAAGTCAACATTAATGCCAATACTGCAAAAAGAGCGACATCTCAGCACACCAAGGGAATAAAACCTTTCATTAGATGAGGGAAGACTTCGTTGGGGAATCTGGGACGGAGGCTTCTAACCATGCAAACCCAAAATTAAAAGCGAACCAATACTTGACTGGGGATAATGGGATCACAACCCAAAACTATACCTTGCACCCAACGATGTCGTCTTTAACTATCTGAGAAACACACAAAGATTGCGCACACCAGCAAAATGACCTGAGAAAACTTTCATGAAGGGAGTAAATTCTCATAAAACAACCGGAGTTTGTTCATTCTTGGGATCACCATTCTTGTTGTCATTGTTTCATCACAAATCCCAAAGTAAATTGAATTGTAGAGATCTCTTCTCTTTTTTTGAAAAGTTAATTTTTCTTTTTAATCCTTTTGCTCTAACAGTTATTATCAGTAATAAATGAAGTCTTTGCAAGCTAAGTAAAAAATAAGATCACAAAGAATTTGGGCAAAAGCTCGACTTTCATTAATAGAATGGTAGTCTGCGAATGGCGAGACTCCATGGATGATTACAAAGTTTGGGAAATGGTAATATATAATGGAAAAGATACATTGAGATACAATGACCACTATCCCCCCTAACAACTTTTGAAATCCTGAGCAGCAGCTTTTGTTGAAGTATGGTGAGGATCTGAGAAGATTGTTGCTTCAACGATTAAGTCTCGTCTGACATAGTTACTTGCCAAAAAATCCCTAACTTCTGCCTAAGCTGCCCTTGCGGGTTTTCAACTTAGCAGGAAATTTATTCTGTTTATGTCTCTAATTTTTGCCTAGACCTCCCTTTCGAGTTTTCGGCCTACCGAGACGCTCTTTTTTGCCTAAGCCGCCCTTTCGGGTTTTTAACTTAGCAAGCTGTTCTTTTATTTCTTTAGGCGAAGTATTTCTTGACTGCGTCAACATTCATGGGACGTGGGAAATCCTCGCCATCCATAGTTTCAAGAATTAATGCACCACCAGAGAAGGCTTTCTTGACAACATACGGGCCTTCAAAATTGGGAGTCCACTTGCCCCTAGAATCAGTGTTGAAAGACATGATCTTCCTGAGCACGGGGTCGCCTTCTCTGAATTCACGAGTTTGACCTTTTTGTCATATGCTTTCTTCATTATTTTCTGATATAACTGCCCATGACATAAAGCTGTCATTCTCTTCTCTTCAATCAAGTTCAATTGGTCAAACCTGTTCTGGACCCATTCAACCTCTTTCAACTTGGGTTCCATTATCACACGCAACGAGGGAATCTCTACCTCGACAGGGAGTACAACTTCCATTCCATACACTAGGGAGAACGGGGTTGCTCCAATTGAAGTGTGAACAGATGTTCGATATCCATGAAGAGCAAAAGGGAGCATTTCATGCCAATCCTTATAAGTGACAACCATTTTCTGGATAATTCTCTTGATGTTCTTATTAGAAGCTTCAACAGCCCCATTCATTTTTGGCCTGTATGGAGATGAATTATGATGAACAATCTTGAATTCTTCGCACAGTTCTGTCATCATCATGTTGTTCAAATTCGAGCCATTGTCAGTGATGATTCTGCTCGGCACACCATACCGGCATATAAGATTTTTTTGATGAAACGCACAACCACCTGTTTGGTGACATTGGCATAAGAAGCAGCCTTTACCCATTTGGTAAAGTAGTCAATTGCTACCAAGATAAAACGGTGTCCATTTGAAGCTTTTGGTTATATCATCCCAATCATGTCAATACCCCCACATAGAGAAAGGCCATGGGGAGGAAATCACATTGAGAAATGTTGGAGGCACATGGATCTTATCTGCATAAATCTGGCATTTATGGCACTTCTTTGCAAATTTGTAACAATCAGATTCCATTGTCAACCAATAATAACCTTCCCTTAGCATATTTTAGCCATCGAATGTCCATTAGCATGAGTGCCAAATGAACCTTCATGGATCTCATGCATCAACATGTCCGCTTCGTGTCTATCCACGCATCTGAGCAAGACCATGTCATAATTTCTCTTGTATAACACATTTTCACTGAGGAAGAAACTGCCTGCCAATCTTCTCAGTGTCTTTCTATCTTTCCTTGACGCACCAAACGGGTATTCCTGAGTCTGAAGAAAATGCTTGACATCATAGTACCAAGGTTTTTCATCTGCTACCTCCTCTGTCACAAACACATGAACGGGCCTATCGAGCCGTCAAATTGTAATTTGGGGTATATCATTCCAAGTATTCACTTGGTACATGGAAGCCAGAGTTGCCAGAGCATCCGCCATTTGATTTTAATCTCTAGGGATGTGATGGAATTCAACTTTATTGAAGAAGGGCAATAATCTTTTAGCATAATCTTTGTAAGGGATCAAGCCAGGGTGACGAGTGTCCCATTCTCCTTTAATCTGATTTATTACCAAGGCTGAATCACCATACACATCCAGAATCTTGATTCTTAGATCAATAGCTTCCTCAAGACCCATGATGGAAGCCTCATATTCTGCCATATTATTAGTGCAATCAAATGTTAACCTTGCAGTAAAAGGAATATGTGATCCATGAGAAGTGATAATCACAACACCAATTCCTTTACCATAAGCATTCACAGCTCCATCAAACACCATACTCCAACAAGATTCAGGGTCAGGGCCTTCCTCGGGAAATGGTTCATCATAATCTTTCACTTTCAGGAACATCACATCCTCATCGGGGAATTCATATTCTGCAGACTGATGATCTTTAACTGGATGGTGAGCAAGGTAATCTGCCAACACACTACTTTTAATAGCTTTTTGAGTACGGTACTCGATATCATATTCAGATAGCAACATCTTCCAGCAGGCAATTCTCCCAGTAAAAGCAGGCTTTTCAAAAATATACTTGATCAGATCCATTTTGGAGATCAACCAAGTGGTATGATTCAGCATATACTGCCGCAAACGCTTTGCCGCCCAAGCCAAAGCACAACATATTTTTTCTAGCATAGAATACCGCGACTCACAATCAGTGAACTTTTTTCTGAGATAATAAATGGCGAACTCTTTCTTTCATGTTTCATCCTGTTGTCCCAAAATACAACCCATGGATTTATCTAACACTGTTAGATACATAATCAACGGTCTTCCTTCTTCCGGAGGGAGCAAGATAGGAGGTTCAAGCAGATACTCTTTAATACTTTCAAATGCCCTTTGGCAGTCATCCGTCCACACACAACCTTGATCTTTCTTTAACAACTTAAAGATCAGTTCACACGTTGCGGTCATGTGGGAAATAAATCTGGAGATATAATTCAAACGCCCGAGGAAACCCCTGACTTGCTTTTCAGTTCTTGGTGCTGGCATTTATTGGATTGCTTTGACTTTGTCAGGGTCAACTTCAATTCCTTTTTGGCTAACAATAAAACCCAACAATATCCCCGATCTAACTACGAAGGTGCATTTATTTAGATTCAAGCGGAGACGATACTTCCTCAAACGCTGAAACAACTTCAACAAATCTTCTATATGCTCTTCTTCAGTTTGGGATTTGGAAATCATATCATCAACATATACTTTGATTTCTTTGTGCATCAGATCATGGAATAAGGTTGTCATAGCCCGCTGGTACGTTGCACCAGCGTTCTTCAACCCGAAGGGCATCACTCTATAACAGAATGTTCCCCAGGGTGTGATAAACATTGTTTTTTCCATGTCCTCTGGAGCCATTCTTATTTGATTATACCCGGAAAATCCATCCATGAACGAGAATACTTTGAATTTTGCTGTGCTATCCACTAACATTTCAATGTGAGGTAATGGAAAATCATCTTTTGGACTAGCTTTATTGAGATCTCTGTAATCTACACACATGCGGACTTTTCCGTCTTTTTTCGGTACTGGGACAATATTTGCAATCTATTGAGGATACACTGATGTCACAAGAAAACCGGCATTAATCTGCTTTAGGACCTCCTCTTTGATCTTTACTGCCATATCTGGGTGGGTTCTTCTCAACTTTTGTTTAACTGGCGGACACTCTGGCTTTAACGGTAAACGATGCTCGACAATGTCTGTATCTAGACCAGGCATATCTTGATAAGACCAAGAAAAAACATCCATATACTCTTTCAACAACTCAATCAACCCTCTCTTTACATCAGGATGCAATGATGCTCCAATCTTGACTTCCCTCCGATCTTCTTCTGAACCCAAATTAATCACTTCCAAAGGCTCTTTATATGGCTGAATGGTATTTTCCTCGTGCTCAAGCAACCGTGAGACCTCTTCTGGAATCTCATCATAATATTCTTCTTCATCCCCAAACACAGGACAATCAAAGTTGGGAGAGGGTGTAGGGTCATTGTATTCAACGGGTTTTTTAATTAATCTGCACATGTGATTTATGATTGTTTTTAGAAACTGACACATATAACAAGTGATCATGCAGATTAATTTTCAATTATTGTTTATTTTGAAAGGTTTTTTTTATTACCATTTCCCAGGAAAAAGCAGAAAGTAAAAGACATAATTTGGAAGCAAAGACAACTTTTATTTATGATCTTAACAGTTATAGCAAATAGATAAGCCCTACAACATTAATACTTCCACCTTGGGCAGAGTGAAAGCTTTTCAAAAGAAAGAAACAGATTAACAAAACAAATTACTTTGAAACATGTATGCAAGAAGAAACATCAATGGTGACCCAGTTCTAAACTCGGACTCCATGCGTCACATAATCTGGTACTTCCTGCTCTGCTTCATCCTCTCCAACAACATTAATTCCAGAACCAATTGGATGGAGGTAGCCTCCGCTGCGGAAAAAATCATGATAATTGTTCACAGAAGACTTTGACTTCAAACTTTTTCCTTTACCATTCCTCGAAGAGAAACCCAAACCAGCTCTGTTTTTGTTCAAGGGTGGATCCACAAGTCATCCCCAAAGTGCATTATGACCATTATGCACAACCTGTTGCACGTCCTTCAGGGAAACCACAGAATTCTAATTCTTCCTTATGTTGTCAACGGATAGGGCATGGAACTGGGTTCCAACAGCAGCCTCATCCGCTTCTACAATACTGAAAGAGGATAGATGGGATATCAACAACGCCTGCTCCCCATTTATGATCACTACCTTCCCTTCACGCATAAATTTTAGCTTTTGATGCAGAGTTGAAGTGACAGCCCCTGCTTCGTGTATCCATGGCCGTCCAAGCAAACAACTATATGCGGGAATAATGTCCATGACATGGAAGGTTATCAAGAACAAATGGGGTCCTATATGGATGGGTAAGTCCACTTCACTGATGACAAATTTCCTCGACCCATCAACCGCCTTCATAATGATTTCACTCGGGCGCATAGGTGTTCCCTGATACTTTAACTTCATGAGGGTACTTCTCGATATAACATTCAACGCGGATCCGTTATCAATTAGCACATTGGATAACGAGTCATTCTTGCAGTTCATAGATATGTGGAGGGCCAGGTTGTGATTCCTCCCTTCATCTGGTAACTCATCATTGCATAAGCTCAAGTTGTTACATAATGTAATGTTTCCAATTACGCTACTGAATTGATCTAACGGCATGTCATTCTCCACAAAAGCTTGGTCTAGTACTCTCATCAGTGATTCTCTATGAGCGGAGGAATTCATCAATAATGCTAGGATGGATATCTTTGAAGGAGTCTGCAATAGCTGATCTACAATTCCGTAGTCGCTCATCTTAATTATCTTCAAAATATCATCCATTTCTTTCTCTAATGTAGCTCCACTAGTCTCTCCTGCAGCCTTCTTAGGCTCATCGTTCTCAGCAATTTTCTTTCCAGCAACAACATCTCTTCGAATAACCGGCACAAACACATGACCGCTACGGGTCACCCTACTATTATCAGCTATATTTCCAACATCTGGAATTGGATGGATGGAAATTTCCACCCCATCTTCTAAGATTGTAGCGTTGTATTTATAAGGCACAACCTTATCTGATTTGTAGGGAACAGGACCTGACAGACTAATTACCAATGGGGTAACAGCTGGTTTGCTATGGTACTCCACCTCAAGGTGAGCGGGTGCACCAAAACAAGGTACAATGACGTTTACCCCTTTCTCAACACATTCAGCCCTCAAAAGGTCATTTTCGGCAAACAAATCTTCGTCTGAAGAAAAATACTCATCCGCGGAGGCATACTCTTCCTCTGACTCTTCTTCCATCAAACAAACTTCAACCATATCAATCTTGTGATAATCATCTCTCTGACCCGTGATCTTGATAGTTCCATTGTCTAATAGCAATTGAACACCCTCTCTTACAATAGAACATCCTCGGGGGTCTCGACAGCAAACTATGCAAGATCCATATTGGTGTTCCACCTGACCAACAGTACGGCAGAAGGTAGCATGCAACTGCACGAGATCCTCATTTAAATGCTCCACATCAAAAATTCTGAATTCACCCGGACATCCAGAAACCATATTCATTTCCTCTTCATATTCTGCCCTAGGCCTGATTATATGGATTAAACCTTCATCCATAATCTCCTGTAAATCAACCTTTATCTTCTCGCAACCCTGTATGTTTGTACTGCAAATAGCAAAACCGGCATGGTCATGCGTATAATAACTGAATTCACAGAGGTCTGCGTGTATCTTCACCAAATCCCCTCTAACCAGATTAATGTCAAAAATCCAGAAGTCACCTGGACAACCGGCCACCATATTCACAGCATTCACTCCCCCGTGCTTGGGTAGAGGATTGTCTTTCACATTAGGTCCCATGTCTTTGAAATATAGACTTCCAGACTTCACCAACCTTTGCACTTCAGTCCTCAAAGGATAACAATTTTCAACACTATGCCCTGGTGCTCCCTGATGAAAGGCACACGTCTGGTCTGCTTTGTAATACCAAGGCAATGGTGATGGTACAGTTGGAGGTGGTCGTGTCTGGACAAACTTCTTCTGAATCAATGCTGGTAGTAGCTCTGCATAACTCATGGGGATAGGGTCATAGTTCTCCCTTCTCTGATTATTCCCTTGGTTTCCCTACTGGGACTGTCTTTGGTAAGCAACGATAGTCGAAGCGGTATTCATAACAGGAGTAACCGAGGCAACTTGCTGGTGACGCTGATAATTCCTTCTAGGAGCGTTCACTCTCCTCTCTTTCATAACAGCATTTGTATCCCCCTCTTTCTTCTTTGTAAACCCATAAGCTGGCTTTTTACACCTCTGGATCCTTCACCCTTCGCCAAATGGCCTTCTATTACAACCTCTTCTAGGCAGACGCCCATTCCTACCATCTCTGTAAAATCACTTGGGGCACTTGCTACCATTCTTTCGTAGTAGAAAGTGCCTAGCGTCTTCAAAAATTTTTTATTCATTTCCTTCTCCTCCATGGGAGGAATCACTTGTGCAGCTACTTCGCGCCATCTCTGTGCATACTCTTTGAACGATTCTCTGTCTTTCTGAACCATGGACCTAAGCTGGTCACAATTGGGCGCCATGTCCACATTGTACTTGTATTGTTTAATGAATGCTTCTCCCAAATCATTAAAAGTATGGATGTTGGCGCTGCCTAAACTCATGTACCATTTCAACGCTGCGCCGGTTAGACTATCCTGGAAAAAGTGAATCAGCAGATGCTGATCATCAGTGTGGGTAGACATTCTCCTCACGTACATCACCAAGTCAGCACGAGGGCAAGTGTTGCCCTTGTACTTCTCAAACTCCGGGACCTTGAACTTAGCAGGCACTTTAACATTCGGGACCAAACACAGCTCATTCACATTTTGCCCAAATAGATCTTTTCCTCTAAGAGCCTTCATCTCTCTTTGAATTCTATCAAACTGCTCTTGGAAATCATCCATTATGTCATAAAGACCCAAGTCTTCACTCGGCGGAGGGAAAGGACGACACACATCTTCATTAACAAATGAGACCAAATTCACCGAAGGAGGTGCAACAGGAACGGTAAGCACCACAGGAGGTGCTAGAGTAACAACATTTTGAACCACTAGAGCATCTTGGGGGCCCAAATTGAAACCTTCAGGTGAAAAATTCTCTAGCATTCCCCACGGATAATCCTGATGCATACGGTTTTGAACAACAGCCGGAGTAGCGGATACAAGAATAGTAGGGACTTCAGCATTTGCCCCCGTTGGTTGAGGTTGAACACTTGGTGGCTGATTCTGAGCAACCACCAAAGCTTCCATCAGAGTAGTCAAATTGGCCAAACCAGCCTTCAAAGCAGAAACTTCTTCATGCAGCTCGCGATTCTCCTGTTCCAAATTGTCCATCTTTTTTTTGAAATTAGCCCGAGTGTTGTAGTGATGAGTCAGTTTGCTGAACGTAGCAAAAAGCTGGGTAAGGCACCTGGATATGCATAATAAATGCAAGAAATATGTGCAATATGATGCATGATGTGCAATGCATATGACTATTTTTACTTTATCATTTAATATTTCAAGGAATTTAACGTTTATAGACATATTGCAAACATCAAAATAATAACACATTTGAAATACTGAAATTTTTTATTATAATAACTTCAAAATGGATTACAAGTTTCAATGATCCCAAGTATAAGATGAAAATACAATCTAAAAATCCTGAGAAAAGAACTGATAGAGATCAATTTGTACGTTGGCGCTTCCCTTTGAGTCTGGTAATCTGAGCCCTCAACCTCTGATTTTCTTCCACATGTCTAATAGAAACTTCCTTCCAATTATCTGGATCAGAAAGTGAGTAGTCAGCACCTGTTTGAGGCTTAGGAGAAAATAAATCCCCTTACCTCTCCATAGACTCCACCGCTCGACTCTCAAGTATCTCGATCAAATCGTCTTTCTCCTCTAAGTCTGCTCTGTAGGAACTCTCTAAAGTCTGGAACTTCTTCTTCCAAGCAACGCTTTCCTATTGCATCATAACCAAAGCAAGTTGTTGCTCCTCTAGATCATCTAACAAAGGAGGAGTAGTCTTCACAATAGATCAGGCATGAGTGTCTCCCGAGTATACAACATCTTCAACTGAATATCTCTCGATCGAATCCACTTAAGATATGGCTCCAAAGAAACAACACCCCTAGGTCCCAAATCCTTCCTACTCTTCTTATGAATGTGACGCCAGGCCTTCGCAATATGTTCCCTAGCTTCCCTGTGGTCTTCTCCTTCCTTCAGAAAGAAACTACTCAAATGAATACTGTTCGATTTATCCCTCATCGGATAACCAAGCCATCTCCGTGCAAGAACGGGGTTAAAATTAATTCCTCCATTTGTACCAAGAAGAGGTACATTGGGAAAACTACCACAACTGTCAATAATCTCCACATCCTGATAAGCTCGACGATACCAATCGATATCTGAGTGAGTAAGTGCCATGATCTTAGGAGCCCAACATGGTTCCTTCTTGACATCCCAAAAAGCATCAGACTGAGGCATATGAGAGATGAACCACCGCTATAACAAAGGCATGCAACACATAGTCATTCCCCCATGATAGGAGCTCCGAAGATGAACAGAGTAATAAGCATCACCCAACAGTGTAGGAACTGGGTTTCCAATCATGAAAATCCTGATAGCGTTAATGTCGACAAACTTGTCCACATTAGGAAATAAGAACAATCCATAAGCAAGCAGAGCAAAGATGGCCTCAAAAGCAACCGTACTCTTCATCCTGGAAAAGTAACGAGCTTTCTCCAATAAGAACTGAGCTTGTAATCCTCTAATCCCTCATTTAGTAGTCATATGGGCTTCCACCTCAGACTTCCCCAGATGAATCAAAGCAGCAATCTCATGTGGTTTTGGCTCACCCTCCAAACCAGTAAAAGGAACACAATCGGTAATAGGTAAATTCAATAGATAAGAATACTCCTCCAGTGTAGGCATCAACTGATAATCGGGAAAAGTAAAGCAGTGATACACCGGATCATAGAACTGGACCAAGGTCGAGAGAATACCCTCCTTCATCTTCAGCTTCATGAGAGGAATAATGGATCCATACTTCTTCCAAAAGTTTGCATAACACTCAATCTCTGGAATTAGACTGACCAACTCATCTATCTTGGGATCCTTGAAACTGTATTTCCCGGTCTTTCTCTTTCCAGAATCCATGGTTAACAGTACCTGAGATATTCACAAATAATCAACCTTTAAATCCTTTAAAATATTGTTTTCTTCAAAAGATGCTTATGAGTGCATGGATGCATGATGCAACAATCACACACAAGATCACACATATAGGGTTCATAGGTTCAACGTCACGAGCATGAGGTCGAAGGTACTATCCATAAGGTGTTGGTCAAAAAAGTTATCACCTGCCAAACAAGGTTCTATAGGTTCCCAGAGTCTACATCCTTCCTTCGAATATTACCAACTTCCCGATTAAATCGGTAATTAGTAATATTATCAAGAAAGACTTGTCCAAGCGTAGTATCGCGTGATAACTATTTCCGGATTACTCCGCCATAGCTTCCGCACTACACCTAAAAGGCCAAGATGGGTTTGGTATTCTACGGTCCTTAGTTTCAGCAGGGTCCCGGGTCGAAAGCAGTACGTCTTCCCGATTACTCGGTAAATGACACTACAGTCAAAGGGGCCTCCACTGAGTGGGGGATCTCATGCCTCCTTTTTTGGGATTTCTCCCTCAAAGTTAACATGACTATACCGCCCATCCTATCTTAAAGTTTACCCAAGTCCGTGTATAGGACTTATGAGTAATCACCAAGCACCCTGAAAACCAGGAAAATCCAAACAAACATATATACAAAATATAACACATAAACAACAATTAGCACATATACAGATATAAACAAAGATAGGCTCAACCCACTTAGGGATGGACCAGCAAGAGGTCAATCTTTCCCCAATGAAGTCTCCATTTTTCTGTAGCGGTAGAAATGTTCAAGACTAAGCCATTGGATTGGCTAGCCTTTATATAAATCAAAATAAAAATCGCCACCATGCTTTATTATTTCCAAAAGGAATGGGAAAAGAGCGAATAACCCAAAAAGGGGGAAAGATTCAAGGTAAAGGGGTTAGTTATGTAAAGGGAAGGTATTAGCACCCTAAACATCTACGGTACTTCGCATGAACCTCTTTGTAAAATCTGTTTATTTTGGCTATAAAAAGGTGTTATATATATAAATGGATGGTGGAGGTGAGAAAAGAAATATATTTTTTTATGATTTTTGCACCCGTCGCGGTTGTGAACCTTTAGTGCCTACGTACCACCTTTCGTGCAATAGGGGATCAGGGTACACGTAGTTCCTCTTTTAAAAGTTTGAAACAAAAGTGTGTTGGTTGATTTTAATAGATAAGACATCATCGTCATTGTCCGTGTGGAAAACATACTTACTACCCACAATCATGAGAAAGGAGAATTTACATCATCTCAAAGTGGAGGATATGGCTTGGATTTTAAAATCAACAATGCCTCACTCAACACCCAAGTGGAAAATATCTCTCTTCACTACATATTGTAGAAGTATAGTTGTTTGCATCACTACAAGGATTGACAAGAGTCTAATCTTTTAAGAAAAGTTTAAAGGTAAAATCCAAAGTGGTAAAATGGTTTGAAATGAGATTGGTTGACTTTTAGTCTTCTCACAAAAAAGTCAAGGTATTATTAAATAGATTGAAGTTTATTTATGAAAATATTTTGAAAATGCATGGACCTAAGTCCAAGTTTATTATGAAAGTTGTTTAAGTTCCAAAACAAGAATAGTTTTGAAAAGGAGGGAGAAAGTTTTTGAAATTAAAGAAGATGGGAGGAGAAGAAGAAACTATCCTAAAGCATAAGATAAAAGCTAAGGATAAGAACCATCTAACCAACAAGAAGTCAATACTTGACATTATGAGCCAAGATAGAATTCCATTCTTTGGATTGGAACCAAGCAAGCAAAGATACTAGACCTCTTCAAATGCATTAAGTCTTCACAAAAATTGGGCAGAGTAACGGCTGTATACAGGTGAATTCCAGATTACAAACAAAGGATGTAATCACAAAAATCTGCACACAAAAACAAACAAGCAACCCAATATCTTGAGGTAAACCTCAAGAACTCCAGACAAAATAATCAGATAAGATCACAAGGTCTCCAAGATAAGCCAAGGTTTCTAATCCTAAGTCCAAGAAAAAGTCCACTGCTCCATAATGCCAAGGATAGTAACCAAATAGTCCAAGTACCATTAAGAGTTTTTTAGGGTTTAAGTTGATTATTAAGTATCTTAAGAAAGGAAAAAGAAAAGCTCAAGTGAGCAAATTAAAAAAAGACAAGAAAATAAATGCTCAAATGAGCAAAGATGAAAATGGAATGAAATGTAAATGCTAAAAATAAATAGTACATAAAGCATAAAAAAGAATAAAAGCATAAGATTAAACAAGTCAATAATTAGTGGTTAGTTGGATGACCATATTGAAACTTGTATTTGGAACTCATTAGAGGATTGGTAGAACCAAAGCCTCCACACAACAAGTTGCATTTGCTTTTTGTCAAGTATATCATCCATTTGGAATTCTCATAAGTATCATTTAATGATCAACGATGTTTAAGTGATCCGCGTTGACCAAAAGTGTTGTAGATCCATTAGAAGATTGGTAGAACCAAAGCCTCCACACAATGAATCTCAAGGTTATTGGATCAAAGAGATCAAATTAACATACTTGGGCTTGCAATAATAAGTTTGGGCCACGAATGATCATTTATTCGAATCGGGACAACTTTAGCGCTATGTTAAGTAATCGTAAGTGGACTTATATAGAAGTCGCATCTATTTTGAGGTCGGTCAATAGCAATCTATGCACCATTTGTTTTGAGACATGATATAGAGATCATGCTCCAATAACTTTTAGTGCAATGAGAAGGGTATGAGATAAAGAGGAATTAGGGTAAAGAGAGAAACCATATTTGAATTAATATTTAATCAAACTATTATTAAAACCATTCATCCATTTTTGTGGAGTTAAACTCAACACCATGGATCCAATGATGTTAATAAAGCCATGATCAAAAAATCAACCCAAGACAGCCAAAAAATAATCACAAAATAATAATATAATTAATATATGCATTAAAGGGTTTAAAAATGTTTTAAAAATTGAAAATAATGAGGAAAATGTCAATTATATTCAAATTAATCAAGAAATGAAAAATAAGACCATAGAAAAATCAGAAAAGAGGCCAAGTGATTTTATAAAAAATTTGGGAACTTTTAAAAGTCAAAAACTATTTTTAAAAATTAAAATAAATGGGTAAAATAAACAAAAATAGTAAAAAATAGTAAAGTCAAACAAAAATAAAATAAGGTCACCAATATTTGTCACAATATCATTGGATCATTCCATAATTTTTTCAAAATTTAAAAATGTGTAAAAGTATTTTTAAACTTTTTAAACAAATCAAATAAGTGCAAAATTTATAAAAAATATTAAAACACAAAATTAAATTTTAAAAAAATAAAAATAAGAAAGAGAATAATCAAAAATATTTTTCATAATTTTTTCAGTTTTTTGGACTAAAAATGAATTTTCTATGATTTTTTGAAGTTTAAAACATTTAAAATATAAAAATCAGAAAAAGAAAATAAAAGAAAAAGATGTGGACCATTGGATGAGAGTCAAAACGCGTTAGTAATCAAATCCAAGGGATTTGGTGTGTTGTGCATATCATGGTCTTTAATGAATAATGTACAAAATCATTAATAAAATCAGAATTTGAAAATAACAAATGGCACGCCTTCATTGGTCAGAAGATGACACGTTGGTCATCTTCAACCTCCAGCCATCACGAATTACAGGTCTCTAAAACTGTAAAATCAGAAGCTCAGACCTATGTCATTCGCTTCGTCTCTTCAAGATGAAGACAACCACACCCTCAAGCCAAATTTATATAAATTGTAGCTCAAGCAATTTGGAAAGGAAGTTTTGAAAAGGGATTTGAAATTTCATGGTCAAAACGTGTTTCCAGTAAGAAATAAGTGTTGCGACTAGAACCAGGGCAATGAGAGCAACACAATGATATCAGAGTTTTGAAGAATTGATGAAGGAATCTACCTATTGAAGTTAAGTTGCAGAGCTCTGAAACTAGACTTCTATGGAGCAATATAGGGCACGATTCTTAAATGTAATTATATGGTTAGCTTCAGGGAAGATCAAGGAAGGTGAATTGATGGAAAAATTGGATTGAAAAAGGCTTAAGAATAGAATTCGAAGTAGCTGAATTATGGGTTGTGAGGCAAGTTTAGCAGGGTGATTCTGGCTATCTAAGTTTAGGAAATTGAGTGGGGGATGACCCTCTATTTATAGGGAATCAAATGGAATGTTCAAGCGTGTGAAATGATGATGTTTGGAGGGAAATCGTGTGAACCTGATACACGAGCAAAGTGTGATTTGATTTGCATCAAAACTCATCCAATCTTTGCGTTTCAAGGCTCTAATCCACTTTGGAAACTTGGTTAAACATGTTTAGATCACAAACGCGTGCTAATTTGATGTTTAGAGGCCAAAACATGAATTTCAAATTCTGACTTATGGAGAAACTTCAGTTCCAAGCTACCAAGTTCAATCCAATGGCATTTTCTCCTCAAGGGGTCTTAGGGCAAAATTATTGATGCTTTGGAAAGATGAGGTTACAAGCTTTGCAAAGGAAAAAGAATGGAATCAAATGGGAGCTTGAGCTGAAAGTTACATGGAGTCAAAGTTGAAGAAAAAGAGTTGACTTTCCATACTTAGAAATATTTCAAATTCTTCTTTAAAAATGACTTATAATCTTTTGCATCCAAACATTTCCTTCCACTTAGAATTTTATCTTGATCAAAAAAGATGTAATGAAGTAGATCTCTTGAATTAAATTTTCCAATTTGAACCATTCAAAATCTCCAAATATTGAGCAAGTTATGACTTGTTGAAGTTGGCCAAAAATCATGAAATGACCTATAATCTTTTGCATTCTTAAGGCAACTTCCATCCATTTTCTCACTTTGCACATAAAATAAAGCATGAAGTACACATATTTAGGATAATCATGAAAAACTAATGGGCCCAAAGTGATAAAAATTGACCAAGTTATGACCATTTGAAGTCACATATGGAAAATTGGGGATTCATCTGGGTGACTTGTAATCTTTCTTCTTCACCAAGTTCCTTCCACATGAAAACTCCTTGGAAGTTTTGAAGTGATTTGTTGATAACTCTTTGAAGAGAAGAATGATTTTGGAATTACTAAAAAAATACTAAAAGATAAGCAAGATATGCCCCTTTGAAGTCCAAAACCCTAGCCTCTAGATCTAGAGAATGCCTTGTGGAATTTTGCCAAGTTTGAACAAACTTTTTGTGCCAATATTCTTCCTTTGTGAATAGAAATTGTTGAGGATGATGATGAGGACTCATGGCCCCAAAAACCACTTCCATACTAATCCTTCCAAAACAACTTCAATGGTGAGGTTTGAATTTCTCAAGCTATTGACTAGGGCATGGAAATAAACTCATGAACCCATGATGCAACTTGCTATACCTCATTGCCTTTACCTACATTATTAGCAAGTAAGACAAACTAACATTGCATTTTGTTAATTAGAGAGAAAATCAAAGTAAAATATCCATGATCACAAAAGAAAACAAGTTAAGGTGCTTGGTAACTCCTCAAAGAGCAAAGCTAAAGATAGGTAGAAGAACCAAAAGCCCTAATGTGATCTTGTTGTGATTGAAATAGTATGGTATGGTGAAAGAATCTTAGGGGCAAAAATTGGGGTACAACACTTAGGTCCCAACAATTTTCTTTTATTTAATTCTTCTTTGTAGATCCTATACACCACTTGTCTAAGCGTCCACTATGCACCATACATATCCAACCAGCGGATTCATGATCTATCAGATCCAACGCCCCACCTACCAGAGACTATGGTACACCATCAGGAGGGAGAACCACTGGATCAAGCGCTGACTAGGCTTCAGCTTGTGGGCCTAAGCAATTTCACTATACACCCCCCTGATTTCTTCAGCAAGCAGGCCCATGTTTTTTTTCTTTTATATCTTTTTTTCTTTTAATTTGTTTATTAAATATTTTCTTTTTTTTACAAAATAATCCAAAATCCTTTTTTAAATCAAAAATCACAAAACACCAAAAATCATTTTTTTTCATAAAATATTTATTTTCTTTAATTAATTAGTTTAATTAAAAATTAGGTTAATTTAATTCCTTTTTTTTTGTAATTAAAATCAATTAGACATTAGAGTTAATTTTGTATATAATTAATCTTTCTTCAAAAAATAACTTAATTATTTTTCAATTAGATTTTTTAGGTTTTCTAATTGTCCTCACATTTAATTCGTCGCACGTATTTTAGTTTCCTTTTATTATTATTGTAATTGCTCTGAGGTTGTAATAGACTTAATTAGGTTTTAATTCCGCTTTTTATTTCACAGAAAAAAATAATTATGTATCTGCGAAAGCCATGTATTAGCTAGAACTTTTAACTTTCCGCACTTTTAATTTCCGCAATTATAAACTGTCTAGATGTATGCTAATAGGATTGTATGGAAAGAATACTTGATAATTAAAACGGTAGAAAACCCTAAATATGCAAATACAAATTAACTGAAACAATTCACTTGCATATGCTCACTCCTAGGGTTTACTCCACTCCAGTTGCCTTCGGTTAAACGATCATGAAGTATAGGGTTTGTTAGTGGTCATCCTCTAGCCCTGAAAGATCTAAAAATGACTCATTCGGATGTTGCCTCGAAAAAGATCTTTAAGGCTTTAGGAGGGTTGCTAAGATTCTCTAACATTGCTTTTGTGACCGTATCCGTCCCTTCAAATGTTCCTTAAAAAAAGTTTTTTCTGTTCTTTTTCCTTTCCCTTAGTTGGATGAAATAAAAGTCAGTGGCGACTCTTGCTTACCACGACATTTGCGAATACAAAATGCAAACCAGTATAATAGTCAGTTCTGCCACCGTATCACAGAACTGGAGACTCCGCTGGGGATTTAAATAAAGTGGGGTTTACCTTAGGATCTAGGTCATTTCAAAATTTCTTTCTTGTTTGTTTTCTTTATTCTTAAAGGGTTTTGCTTGGGTTATTATAGATCCTACACCCATATCTGGGGGCACTTTTTAGGTAAACAACAATAGATCGTGGAGACTGTACGGTGTAGACCGATATGGTTTAAGAGATGGTTGTGTTGGTGTGGCACTTTGATTGGTACCGATATCCTTCATGGGGAAATGAGGAGAATACAGGGCCGCCGCATGGTGTCGTGAAGCACTAACGGACCTTAGAACCTTAGTTGAACAAAATTGGCCATTAGAAAGTAGTGAGATAGCCGACCTCGGTATGGAGCTGAGGATTGGTTGACAATCGATGCTACACTCATTGAGATCAGACTTTTGGGATATTTCGGCCGCAAGAAAAGATTGCTTGAGCTGATACAATGCCCGATAAAGGATGGTCAGTGATATTGAGAATCTTTAGAACCCGATTACTTTTTAAGACATGTTTGAAACCAAATAAACTTTAAGAGGGTATGACCTTTAACCTCATGCAAGCTTTAAACCAAAGAACTTGGTGTGATTTGTATGTGTTTTCTATACCTGTGGTTTATCATGACATCATGCATCATAACATAGCATCCATTCTTATTGCACCAACCATTTCAAGGACCAAGGGAATTTATCTTTGTTCTGTTTTGCAGATCATGGCTTCCGTTCGTATAAACACTATCTGATTCAGCTTTATGAAGATAACTTCCCAACTCAAAGAGCTAGTATCAAAGGTTTCCGAAACTTCTGCATTCACTAAGAGACATAGTCGACTTCTCAACCTGGTTACTTCAAACTTTGATTAAAAGATGATGAGTGTACTCTTTCAGTTCTTTGATCCCAAGCACCACTGCTTACCTTTCCAGACTATCAGTTGATGCCTACCATGGAAGAATTTTCTCAACTGTTGGATATACCCATCCTTGAACAGTTGCCTTTCATAGGTCTGGAAGAAGTTCCTAAGCCAGAAGTCATTGCATCAGCTTTACATATGAAACAGGCCGACGTGGTATCCAATTGGGAAACATGAAGCGGAGTCAAGGGTTTTCTAGCCAAGTTCCTGATAGATAAGGCCCAGTTATTTTGGGATGATATGGATTTTCAGGCTTTTGAGGAGGCCTTGGCCCTTCTAATCTATGGGTTAGTACTATTCCCTAATACAGACTCATTCATAGATGTGAATGCTATCAAGATCTTCCTCTCTCACAACCCTGTGCCTACCTTGCTCGGAGATATTTTACACACTCTCCATACTCGTACCATGAAGAGAAGAGGGGTTCTTATGTGCTGCACGCCATTGCTATCGAGGTGGTTTATTTCTCACCTCCCTAAGTCTCTACTGAAGAATGAAGAAGGTGTTGGTTGGTCACAAAGGATAATGTCACTCGCTCACATGGATATTCTCTTGTGTTCCCGAGCTACGGAAAACACTGCTATTATTGACCGCTGCAGGGAGTACCCTAATGTCCCGTTACTTGGCATATGAGGGGGTATAACCTATAATCCTTGTTTAGCTCTGCGACAATTTGGTTACACTCGAAGAGATGGTCCCCATGAGTTACTTATCAAGGGAATTGTATTCAACTATGAGGATGATGTTCAAGAGTATCGCTGGAGGTTCATACGAGCTTGGGGAATGGTAAACAGATATGGCGCCAAGGCTTTGGGGCCAAAGACTTCCGTTCTTATGGAACCTTACCTCCAATGAGTACGAGCTCGCGCCCAGAAAATTATGATGCCCTATATGGCCGTTCTACCAGTGATTATGGAACCCACTACTGAAGGGGGTATTCCTTACACGATTCTCTATCCTGATATGCCCACTGATATTGGAGAATTACAGAGGTCTTGGATTCAGTTGAAGAAAGAACGAGATACTTACAGGGATCGGTTCTATGCCCAGGAGAGGAAGGTTTTAGAGCTCACAAAGCAGCTCCAAGAGGAAAGAGGGCTCAATGTCTATCTCGGCACGAAGACGAAGCATCCATGGGAATTTTGATTTCTTTTCTAGTTTTAGATTTGTTTTTAATTGTAACGCCTAAAAGGCATTTGAACTTTGAATTCAAATAATAAAATCTTTGTTTCATTTTGGTTCGCAAATTTAAATTTCCCAAAGTCTTTGAAATCATTGCATGCGCATCCCATTCATAACATTACATGTACAGGTAGCATTACAGGTTTCTCATCTTCTTCGTTGTTTATTTCAGCAGAAATGTCTTCCGAACAAAGCATCAAGGACCTTCAGGCACAAAACGCCCAGTTCCAACAAATGTTCATAAATCTGGAAAAAGGGCAGGAGGATCTGAAAGCCCTCATCCTGAAAGAGAAAAAGAAAAAGAAGAAGGATGTCGATATTCTGAATATGGGTAGAAGGTTTAGAGGGCCATTGAAGCAACAAGTCAATCTGACCTCTTCATCCAAAGAAGGGGAGAATCAAGAAGAAGAGACAAGGGACAAAGACCACAGTCCTGAAGTTTTTGACAATGATACCGACTACAATGATGAGCAGTATCCTCCCACTGAGGATAAATATAAGCAGTCGGTAGATCGCTTGAGTCCTATGGAGGTCTAGAGGATACTTGGGTTGGATTTCGAAGAATTGGGATTGGTTTTGGGAGTGGTCATCCCACAGAAGTTCAAAGCTCCAATTTTTGCAAAGTATGATGAGGTGTCCTGCCCAAAACTCCATCTCCGCTCTTATGTCAGAAAAATCCAGCCCCACACCGCTGATAGAAATTTGTGGGTTCATTTCTTTCAAGATAGTCTGTCAGGGAATCAACTTCAATGGTTCTATCAACTAGAGAGAGCCAATGTCCGAAATTGGGAAGATCTGGTTGTTGCTTTCTATAAGAAGTGTCAATACAATGCCGACCTTGCTCCTACTCGTACTCAACTCCAGAGTATGTTCATGGGGGAGAGTGAAGGCTTTAAAGATTATGCACATAAGTGGAGAGACTTGGCTGGAAGAGTCCAACCCCCTTTGTCTGATAGGGAGTTGGTTGATATGTTTCTAGGGAGCTATCTGGTCCATTCTTTAATCATTTGATCGGCAGCTTGTCAGACGGTTTCACCGAGCTGATTCTGGCTAGAGAGAGAGTAGAAGCTGGGATTCGGAGCGGTAAGATACAGAAGGATGCCTCTTCGAGTTCGGTAAAGAAGCCTTTTGCTGGTAAGAAGGAAGCCAGTGCCATTTATAGCCCGAGGGGCCAAAATAGAGATGAACATCGTCAGACAGTAAGTGCCGTAATGATACCCAGGCCTACAGTTGCTCCACAATGCAACAATCAACCAAGGGCGAAAAGACCACAACGACAGTTTACCCGGATCAATATGATGTTGGCCGAAGTTCTACCCCATCTGTTGAGATCCAACTTCGTGACCTTGAAAGAGGCTCCCAAGAATCCGAACACCACATCTCCCTGATATAATCCAAATGCTCGGTGTGCCTATCATTATGAAAGTCCTGGCCACCATACCAATGACTGTTGGGCTCTAAGAAATAAGCTACAAGATCTAATCGAAGCCAAGGGGATTGAGTTCGATGCTCCGAAAAAGCCCAATGCCATAACTGCTCCCATGCCTAAGCACGATCATGGAGTTAATGTTATTGATACCGACTTGTTTGTGACCTTGGTGGACAAAGTTTCTACTCCTCTCATGATTGTGAAGAAGAATTTACTGTTTTCCGGTTTATTTCCGGGTTGTGGTGAAGGTTTCCACATGTGTTCATTTCTATCCTATGGTTGCCATTTGCTGAAGTCAGGTGTTCAACGCCTGATGGACAACAAAGAAATTTTGTTCGAAAAAACTTTGGTTCCCGTTGTTCCATCTGAAGACATTGCCAGTATAACCATTTCCGCCAATCCTTCCAAGGTCTCCTCGAGAAGACCTGTTAGGATTAAATCTGCTCCAAGAGTCGCTCCGGTAATAGTCATTGTTCCTGGTCCTGTCCCGTATGTCTCGGACAAATCTGTCCCCTGGCATTATGGTGTCGATGTGTACTATCATGGCATCAAACAAGATTTGAAAAATGAAGAGGTTGATCCTTATATTGGTAACATTGTCGGGACCAGCAAGGTTACCCAAAGTGGAAGGGTTTTCTCTCCCGAGATTTCCCCTAAGACTGTCAACAGACCTATTGTCATTCTGTCTGCTGTTCCTGCTGGTACATTAACTACGACTCTAGTTCTTACTCCAATTATTACCCCTTCCGGTGAATCGTCTGGTACCCGTGGCAAAGAAGTTATAGGTGAGCCTGCCCGGACGGAGGCGCCTATAAAAATTGTTGTGGAAGCCTCTAAGCAAGAGATAGAGGAAATATTGAAAATAATTAAAAAAAGAGACTACAATGTGGTCAAGCAGCTGGGGCAGACCCCCTTAAAGATATCCATGTTATCCCTGTTGTTATGCTCCGAGGCCAATGTGAAGTCTTTGATTGCATTCCTCAAAACTGCGCATGTGCCGCAAGAGACTTCAGCTAATCAATTTAAAGATTACGTGGCTAGCCTGATTGCTGACAATGGGCTGGGTTTTTCAGATGCATACTTGACACCGAAGGGAAGGAAGCATAATGATGCTCTGCATGTCTCGATTGAATGAAGGGGCACCACTATGGCTCATGTGTTGGTAGATACTGGGTCTTCGCTGAATGTTCTGCCCAAGAAGGCGTTGGACCTGTTGGATTGCGAGGGTTTGACTTTAAAGCCTAGTAACATTATGGTAAGGGCTTTTGATGGATCGAAAACAATGATGCACGGGGAGGTGGACATCCCTGTCAAAGTGGGTTCTCAGACCTTTGGGTCCACCTTCTATGTGATAGACATCCGACCGTCATATTCTTGTTTGCTGGGTCGTCCTTGGATCCACGAGGCTGGGATAGTTACTTCCAAACTACACCAAATGCTGAAGTATCTGGTAAAAGGGAAGATTGTCACTGTGCAGGGTGAAGAGGAGTATATGGTGAGACACCTCAATTCCTTCTGGTACATAGAGATGGAAGGGGAATTCATAGAAACTCCTTGTCAGAACTTCGAAGAGGTCCCTCAGATCTTGGCATCGACTGAAACTACTACCAGCAACAGACCTCCTCTGAAGATGGCTTATCTCAAGGACGCCAGTGCCGTAGTTGAAGAAGGAGCTCAAAGGGATGTTCGACGCGCTCGGGCTGGAGGACCTCCCCTACACATCAGTAATCGGGGAATTAATGCCATTGAAGACAACGAGGAAGACTCAGACATTGACAGCTGGATCTACCCAACTACCAACGGTGGACCGAGTAACTGGACGGCTAGGGACTTTATACCAGTTTATTTTATTCCGCAGTAATTTTCCTACTTGTTTTGAGATTTGTAAGAAACAATTTAAAACTTTACGGCCTTGTTCCTTGCCCGAGGCACATTGGCTTTGCTTATGAGGGCTATTATTTGTCATTTCATATATCATTAATAAAGCATTGGACATTTCTTGCATACGAATTTTGCACTCACTGTTTTTTCTTTTCTATTTTCACTTTATCAAAACGAATATTCTCTTACACACACTCACGTATCATACTACAGATCCATATCCACTCTGGATCCCATTGATAACAGCTCTGCTATTGCCATTTATGACTTCAAAAATCCGATCAACCAAGCCGAAGACGAAGGCAAGGATGATTGTGAGGTGCCTGGAGAGCTTGCTAGACTATTACAGCAGGAAGAAAGGGCCATATAGCCTCTTGAAGAGCCGGTTGAGAAAATAAACTTGGGTACTGAGGAAGACAGAAAAGAGGTTAAAATAGGTGCAAATCTGGAGCTTAGCGTCAAACAAAGGTTGATACAGATGTTGCACGACTATGTTGAGATCTTTTCCTGGTCCTATGAAGACATGTCGGGTTTGGACACTGATATTGTGGTACATCGCCTGCTGACTAAAGAAGATTTCCCTCCGGTAAAATAGAAGGTCTGTTGTATATGCTCTGAAATGTCAGAGAAAATCAAGGTAGAGGTTATGAAACAGTTCGATGCAGGATTCTTAGTTGTCACTTCTTATCCACAGTGGGTTGCTAACGTCGTTCTGGTACATAAGAAGGATGGTAAGGTACGGATGTGTGTGGATTACAGAGATCTTAACAGGGCAAGCCCCAAGGATGACTTCCCACTTCCTCACATTGACGTTCTGGTTGACAACACCGCACAACATAAAATCTTCTTCTTCATGGATGGTTTCTCTGGCTACAACCAAATCAAGATGGCTCCGGAAGACATGGAGAAGATAACCTTCGTCACGCAGTGGGGCACCTTCTTCTACAAGGTAATGCCTTTTGGATTGAAAAATGCTAGGGCAACTTATCAGCGCGCCATGGTCGCTTTGTTCCATGATATGATTTACCACGATATTAAAGTCTATGTTGATGACATGATAGCCAGGTATCAAACTGAGGAAGAGCACCTTGATCATCTACAAAAGTTGTTCGACAGGTTGAAGGTATACAAACTGAGGTTGAATCCGAACAAGTTCACCTTCGGGGTAAGATCCGGTAAACTTTTGGGTTTCATCATCAGCGACAAAGGCATCCAAGTAGATCCTGCAAAGGTAAAGGCTATACAAGAAATTCCAGATCCTCGTACAGAGAAGGAAGTTAGAGGTTTCTTGGGACGCTTGAATTATATCGCCAGGTTCATTTCACATCTGAATGCTACTTGTGAGCCCATCTTCAAGCTTTTGAAGAAAGATCAGGTGGTAAAGTGGAATAATGAATGCCAGACTGCTTTCAAAAGAATCAAAGAATAACTTCAAGAACCACTAATTCTGATGCCTCCGGTTGAAGGAAGACCTTTGCTATTATACTTGACAGTGCTAGATAATTCAATAGGGTGTGTGCTGGGGCAGCATGACGAGTATGGTCAAAAAGAGCACGCAATATACTACCTTAGCAAAAAGTTTACCAACTATGAGACACGATACTCACTGCTCGAGAAAACTTGTTGTGCTTTGGCATGGGATGCTCGCCGACTAAGACAGTACATGTTGACCCACACTACCTTGTTGATATCGAAGATGGATTCGATCAAGTACATTTTTGAGAAGCCTGCACTCTCCGGAAGAATAGCAAGATGGCAGATGATCTTAACTGAGTACAACATACAATATACAACCCAGAAAGAAATAAAGGGGAGTGTATTGGCTGACCATTTGGCTCATCAGGCCGTGCATGACTACCAGTCCATGAATTTTGAGTTCCTGGATGAGAATATTATGCTGGTGACTGACTATGAAGAACCTGGACTGGATGAAGGACCCGAGGAGGGATCCCAATAGTCTATGTATTTTGATGGAGCCTCAAACGCACTAGGTAATGGTATTGGCGCCGTAATCATATCTCTCGAGGGCTGTCATACTCCGTTCACTGCCCGATTATGTTTCAACTGCACCAACAACATGATGGAGTATGAAGCATGCTTCATGGGTCTTCGAGTTGCTATTGACCTAAGGATCAAGTTCTTGAGTGTATTCGGGGATTCAGCCTTGGTAATAAGTCAGATCAAAGGCGAATGGGATATGAAGCATCCGAATATCATACCATACAAAGAATACGTATTGACATTGCTCCCACACTTTGAGGAGGTAACTTTTGAACATTTCCCACGAGAGGAGAACCAGTTAGCGGACACGCTAGCTACCATGTCTTCTATGTTCAAAGTTAGGTGGGACAATGAAGCTCCCAAAATCACCATTGAGAGGCTGGATGAACCATCACACTGCTGTGAAATCAATACCAAAGAAGTGGCCGACAAACCCTGGTTTCACGAAGTCAAGAGGTATCTCGAGACTCAAGAGTATCCCGAAGGGGCATCTGTCAATGATAAGAAGTTTTTGAGAAGGTTCGCTGCAAAGTTCTTCCTCAGTAATGGAATCCTCTATAAACACAACCATGACTCCACACTACTATAGTGTGTAGACAAAAGTGAAGCAGAGAGGATCATGACAGATCTACATGAAGGCACCTTCGGAACCAATTCTAGTGGACATACCATGGCTAAGAAGATCCTACAGGCAGGATACTACTGGTCCACTATGGAAGCCGATTGTTATCAGCACTCTCGAACTTGTCATAAGTGCCAAATCTACGCTGATAAGGTGCATGTGCCTCCGATCCCCTTAAACGTCTTTACAACTCTGTGGCCCTTTGCAATGTGGGGAATCGACATGATTGGAGAAGTCAGGCCCACCGCTTCATCCTAGTAGCCATTGATTACTTCACGAAGTGGGTTGAGGCAACATCTTTTGCTACAGTAACCAAGAACATCGTGGCGCAGTTTATCCGACATAATCTGATCTATAGATATGGTGTGCCAGAGAGAATTATTACTGACAATGGTACGAATCTCAACAACACAATGATCACCAAGCTCTATAAACAGTTCAAGATACAACATCAAAATTCTTCTCCCTACCGGCCAAAGATGAATGGCGCTGTTGAAGCAACTAACAAGAACATCAAGAAGATTATACAGAAGATAACAGTGACATACAAATACTGGCATGAGATGTTACCATTTTATCTTCATGGGTACCGTACCTCAGCACGGACGTCGACAGGGGAAACACCATACTCTCTAGTATATGGCATGGAGGCAGTCCTACCCATCGAAGTCCAGATACCTTCTCTCAGGATTATGAAGGATGCAGGTTTGAACAAAGATGACTGGATCCAAACCCGACTTGATGAGTTAAATCTAATCGATGAAAAGAGACTTACTGCTATCCCCCATGGTCAGACGTGTCAAAAGTGAATGATCAAGGCTTTTAACAAGAAAGTCAGGCGTCAAGAATATCAAGTCGGGGATCTAGTGATCAAACGCATCATACTGCCGCAAGGTGATCCAAGGGGTAAATGGACCCCCATGTACGAAGGACCATTTATGGTTAAGAACATTTTCTTGGGTGGAGCTATGATTCTAACCACCATGGACGGTGACGACCTTCCTCACCCTGTCAATGCAGACATAGTGAAAAGATACTATGCCTAATCAAGAGACCCGCTAGGTTGACTGGCCTAGGCAAAAATAAGGGCTTCCCGGTGAACCAAAAGGGTTCGAAAAAAAGTAAGGGATGAAAATAAAAAAATATGTACACCTGGCAAGTCGAAAAACCGAAAGGGCGGCTTGGGCAAAAAAGGGTATCCCGGTGGACTGAAAACCCGAAAGGGCGGTCCAGGAAAAAGTTGGGGATATAAAGCGTACCACTATGTCTCATTGGATCATCTTGTGACCAGACTTCAGTATCGACTATCAAGCTCGGACGGTGCCAACCAATCTGATCAACTTTCGGCCAAGAAGCAAAGTGATGAGACGCTTGAAGATATAAAGGCAATAGCAGAGTTGGGACCCAATGGGGTTTTTTCACATAACTATTTTTCTTTTACAAAAATTTGTATAGCTTCTATTTTTACGTCGGCGTTCTCTTACTAGAGCATCAGCCTCTTTGTACAAAAACGCCTATTACAGGCCAACTTCAGAAATCAATACAAAATTATTTTCACAAGAAACTTCGAGTTTGTTTTTCTTTTTCTGTTTTGTTTCGCAAGAACGTCCAATGACTTATTTTTGATATATGCATTTGAAAATGATTGCTGCTCATAAATATGTACATGAGAAACAAAAGACAATTACTCGTAATTCCAGAAACAGGGGCAAGTGCCAAACCCAACAATTACTCTGTCCAGCAGGTACCGGGATAAAGTCATCTTTAGAGCATAATCATTAGTACATACACTCCCCACAGAGTAAAAGTATTCAAAAACATTGATGTCAGATTTCCCGAAATAAGACGTAACCTCCCCAGCCAGGGTCATTCTGAAATCTGACAGCTATATCCCCCAGTCGAATTTCGTAATCATGGGCGGGTCAGTAAATTTCATCCCCCAAACAGAGCTTATTTCTATGGATACAGAGGCTCAAGCCCCGACAAAATTCATCACTTCAGCTACAAAGATGCACTTTGTAAGTTTGTTCCCCGCAGAGTTTATTCTCAAGCAGAATCTCTTCCTAACAGAATATTCATAAATCTCCAGCAACAGTCAGGAATTTATTTTCCCAGATGCGGGCATACCCCGATAGCATTTCGTGAACATACATCATGACATGCACATACATATCATATACAGCATAATCTCATTTATTTTGATAACATCATCTCACCCCGTATTTCATGCATCGCATATAATTAACCCTGATATCATTTCAGGAAAAGACGATTAGCTTCAACAAATCCGGAAGTTATACAGGTCACGTCTGCAGACGACTAATGGAAATTTATCTCCTTAAACCGAATGGGTCAACTAACCTACACTATTGCTTTGAAGTAACCCTACTATCCAGGTTCCTTCCCATAATCCCTACCATCTAGGATTTCATTTCGAAGTAACCCTACGACCCAGGTTTCTTCTCATAGCCCTACTATCCAGGCTATCATTTCGAAGTAACCCTACTATCCAGGTTCCTTCTTATAGCCCTACTATCTAAGCTTTCATTTCGAAGTAACCCTACTATCCAGGTTCCTTCTCATAGCCCTACTATCTAGGCTTTCATCTCGAAGTAACCCTACGACCCAGGTTTCTTCTCATAGCCCTACTATCCAGGCTTTTATCTCGAAGTAACCCTACTATCCAGGTTCCTTCTCACAACCCTACTATCCAGGATTTCATTTCTAAGTAACCCTACTATCCAGATTCCTTCTCATAGCCCTACTATCCAGTCTTTCATTTCGAAGTAACCCTACTATCCAGGTTCCTTCTCATAGCCCTACTGTGATACGATGGAAGAACTGACTGTTTTTTGGAATGTTGGTTCGCGTTTTGCATTTGTGTTCATAAAATGTCGCGGTAAGCAAGATTCGCCACCGACTTTTATTTTATCCAACAAGGAAAGGAAAAAAGCACAGAAAAATTCCCTTTTCGAGATATTTCTGAGTACGGGGGGTAGATTATAGAAAGGGAATATATTAGCACCCTTTCTATCCGTAATTATCTACGGGATCTTAGGTACTTGCTCATCATTTTCAAAATTATTTTCTTTGTGTTTGTGGGCTTTGAAAAGTTTTTGTTTTAACTTCGATTTAACTCTTGCTTCTGTCTTCAAGAGTGTAATGAAGTGTTTTTGAAAACTTTGTTTGTAAAGGAGTGTAAGTGTGAAAAAATTTGTTTGGATTGAGCAAGTACTTAAGAACTAATCTACCTACTCGAAAAAAGAATCGTTCTATGCTTGTTTCCTTTAGACAATGTTATCCCACTATTAGTGAGTAGGTAGCACCGTCGTTGGAGTTTTGAGGGTCAATTCGAAAGGGACGTACGGTCACTAAAGCAATGTTAGGACGTCTTAGTAATAACCTTAATGTCTTAGATCAATTATTCGAGGCAACAATATCCGAGGCAACCATTCCGAGGAAACTTTGATCTTTGGACAAAAGGACGCTCACTAAAGCATCCTATACTCAATGACCATTTACCGAAGGCAACTAAGTGGGAGTGTACCCTAGGAGTGCACATGTGCGAATGATTCAATTTCAGTTTATTTATCTTTGCACATTTAGGGTGATCTAACTGTTTTAAAATTAATCATACATTCTTGTCATGCATCCTATTATCATACATCTAACAGTTAATAATTTGCGGGATTTAAAATGCGGAATTTAAAATACGCTATTACAAGGCTTCGGGTATTTACATAGCCAAAAACAAACCCTTTGAAAATAAAGCGATAAATATAAATAAACGCCCTAATTAAACTATTACAAAATGTAGGCAGTTACATCAATATGGTAAATAATAAAAATAAAGCGCGAGAGAAGAATTAAGATCGACGAGAATTTAAGGTTTTGACCCTTCTAACCTAAATAAAAGAAAATTTGTTTTTTTGTTGTTTTTAATAAAAGAAATAAGTTTTCTAAATTAAATATGCAATTAATTATTTAATTAAATTAATTAATAAAAATAATTACATGACCTATTTTGCTTTCTTTGGTTATTTTAGGAAAAAATATAATATAATTAAGTTAGTAATAAAACCTATTTATTCTAATTATTTTTAAGTTATTTACAAAAAGAAATTAAAGTTTTACCTAAAATTAAAATTTAATTAAGAAAAAATCCTAAATCTATTTTTATGTGATTTTTATATTTGTTTATTGATAAAAAAATAAAAGGGATTAAAAGAAATAAACAAAGCGAATAAAACATGAAAATAAAGATGGGCCTAGTAGCAAAAGTAAACAGGGGGTGCAATCATCAGAAATCCCTAGGCCCGAATCTTCGAAAGCTTCATGCTCTAACTATGGTGTTTTTTTTATTCTTGCGTGGAACCTATGATTCAATCATCCATAATTGTTCTATATAAACTCAAACAAACGTTAGCATACCATAAAATATGATTAAAATTAGAGATTCAAAGTTTAAAATTTTACCAAACCGGTGTTGTCAAATGAGGGACGTGCTAGGAGTGTGATGGATTGCTCATGGGCCTTGTAAGACTCTTTAGAACTTCAAGAGGATGGTTTGAGGCTTGATGTCAATTGAGAGAGACCGGAACCTCGAGATATGACTTGCACCAATTCTTTGATTTCTGGAGAGCTTTTTGAAGAGCTTTTTGAGAGCTTTTTAGAGAGTATTTTCGTCCCTTTCAAGCTTGTATGGATCTATATTTATAGAGGAAAATGAGGAGACAAGAAAGCATGGAAAGAATCTCCCTCATAATGTTGTATTTTAAGACCATGATCAAAATTTGAAAAAAAATGCCATATTTGATGATTTTATGCCATTTTCACATGTGGATGAATCTGGATATATTTGAAGAGTTATTGCACGAAATCAATTGACATAAAGCAGCATAAAACTTTCCCAAAATGGATTCACATCAAAATTTATATTATTTATATTATTTATTTATTTAATTTTGAATTTTAATGAATAAAATATCAAAATAAATAGCATAAATAGTAGAAAAATGTATGGGTGGGCTTAGAGGTCGTGTACCATGTTAGGAATGAGTTTCAAACTTGAAAAGATAGGCCCATTTGGAAAAAAATCCAAGTTTGGTCAATATTTGCTTCATGCATTTTTTCAAAAATTACCCAAATTTGACAATGCATATCTCTCTCAATTTTAACCTTATGAGGGTGTTCTTGGACTTTTTAGAAAGCTTAGGATGTCCCCTAAGATACATCTTTGGTTTCATCTCAATTTAATCTTCCATGTTCATGTAAGAAGCTTTGACCCAAAAGGTGTTTTTGTTGACTTTCCAAAATGACCTATAATGTCCAAATTCATAACTTCTTGTGAGTGCATATTTTGAACTTGGGAGCTGAAGATGGATTGTAGGGAATTGCATCATATTTAAAATTAGATTTGGATGGGTCATTTATCATAAAGTATGAGAAAGTTATGCTTGGTCAAAGTTGAGTTGACTTTTCCTACAAAACCCTAATTTAGCAACTTTTGAGTCTTGATGAATTATGAGCAATCCTTGAAGAATAATGATCAACCCTTGATCAAATGATGAAATATACTTCAAAATGAGGATGTTGACCAAAAATCTTGAAGTTTGACTGTATGTGGGCCACAGTTGACTATTGCCCTAACATAGTCGATTTTCAGGTCTTTGAGCAATTGACTGAGCAAACTTCCTCTGCAAGGCTTGAAACTTGACATGGATGATCTTGAGAACATATTAGGACAATGTTGAGAATTTGGGGTCCCTTGGACTCAAGTATCTTGATGCAACATGAAACCCTAATTTGAGGTAGACTGCCTTAGGAGAGAGCTTGTCTGGCCAACCCTTGGACTACCTTGAGCAACTTGGGGATCTTTCTTGAAATGTTTTGAGAAATATGGGATGGAAAATTTTGGGGTACAACATCTTCCCCTGTTCAATCTTCTTAAACCTGAAGATTTAGATTGGCTTTCGTGCCCTTCGTGATCCGAAGGTGGAAGAGGATTGAACACTAGAGTGCCCAGAAATTTGCACTCGCATGAAGTGGTAATTGTCTTGTGATGTCGGGAATGGGATTACAGATGCCATTTGGAAATTGCTGACGAGGGGATGGACTTAAATATGCCATCTGAAGGAATATCGATCGCATAAGAGATTCCTTAGCTAGAGCTTGTATACCTGTCGTTGAGGAAGATTTCGCCGGGGAGGGTTGATCTTTGTTGAGAGAAGTAGAATATTAGGAGCTTCAATTATCCGTATTCCAATGAGGAAACATCTCTTTTGAATTTTAGGAACTTCGGTCGTCCGTATTCTACTGAGGAATCATCTCTGTTGACATTTAGGAACTTCAGTCATCCGTTGTTCAACTGAGGAATCATCTCTACTGACATTTAGGAACTTTAGTCATCCGTTGTTCAACTGAGGAATCATCTCTGCTGGCATTTAGGAACTTCATTCATCCGTTATTCAACTGAGGAATTAACTCTGGCTTGAGGAAGCGGAAGTGAATTGCGTATCTAGTTGTGTACATGTTGCACCACGACCTACTAGGGAAAGGTGAAACCGATCGTGTTTGATGAGTCTGGGTATTACAGTGTTGTGGACTGCTGTCTAAAGATAAGAGAAAAGAAACCTGGATAGTAGGGTTATAAGAAGGAACCTGGGTAAGGTTGCTTCGTGAGGAGTTTGGATAACACTGTGTCTGAACCGAGAAGGAACCTGGGTAAGGTTGCTTTGTGAGGAGTTTGGGTAAAATTGCGTCTGAACCGAGAAGGAACCTGGGTAAGGTTGCTTTGTAAAGAGTTTGGGTAGAACTGCATCAGGACTGAGGAGGAACCTAGGTAAGGTTGCTTTAGGATGAGTCTAGGTGAAACTACATCAGGAAAGAGAATGAACCTAGGTAAGGTTGCTCTAGGATGAGTCTAGGTGAAACTACATCGGGAAAGAGAAGGAACTTAGGTAAGGTTGCTCCATGATGGGTTTAGGTGAAACTATATCTGAACTGAGAAGGAACCTGGGTAAGGTTACTACATGATGGGTTTAGGTAAAAATACATCTGAACTGAGAAGGAACCTAGGTAAGGATGCTCCATGATAGGTTTAGGTAAAACTGCATCTGAACCGGGAAGAAACCTAGGTAAGGCTGCTTCATGAGGAGTTTAGGTAAAACTGCATCTGAACCGGGAAGAAACCTAGGTAAGGTTGCTTCAGGATGAGTCTGGGTGAAACTACATCGGGACCGAGAAGGAACCTGGGTAAGGTTGCTTCGGGATAAGTCTGTGTAAAACTTCAGGAGGAACCTGGGTAAGGTCACCTTGTGCTAAGTTATGTTCGTGTAAAACTTCAGGAGGAACCTGGGTAAGGTTACTTTGTGATAAGTTTGTGTAAAACTTCATGAGGAACCTGGGTAAGGTTACTTTGTGATGAACCCGTGTAAAGCTGTATTTAGGAGAAACCCATGTAAGATTGCTTCGTGACGAACCTGTGTAAAGTCTGTTTAGTTTCCGGAGTTAATCTTGAACTTGCAGGAAGTTGTTGATGATAACCATCTTTCCTGAAAAGGTACATGATTAATTGTATATGATGCATGACATGAATTGTATGATGATGTTCTCAAAATAAATGAAATTATGTTGTATGCAATATGTATGTGCGCGTCATGATATATGAACATGAAATTCTATTGTGGTACGTCCGAGTTTGGGAAAATAAAACCATGACTTTTGTTGGAGAATAAAGAGTTTTGCTCGCTGGAGATAACGACCGAAGATGATTGGGAGAATAATCCTGCAGGAGAGAATAACTCAGCTGGGGAATGGACTGACGAGGAAATGACTCTGTGGGGAGTATATACTCTGCTAGAAGATCTGCTGATTTGGAGAAATAAAACTCAGCTGGGGATGAATTACTGTTGCTGGTGACAGTGAACCCTGTTGGGGATTGAATTTCTGTCTGTGGAAGGAATGAACTCCGCTGGGGATGATTTTCCAATGGCGACTTCACTGGGGATAATATTTTAGACTCTACTGGGGATAAACTTCCAGACTCCACTGGGGATAATCTTCCAGTGCTGGTGATAGATAAACTCTGCTTGGGGAGAATCTTACCGACCCATTCGTGGTTGCGAGCCTCAGCTGGGGAGAATTAACACCACTGTCCTTTTCTTACTCTGTGGGGAGTGTAGATGTTATTGGGACGCGGGTTGAGGATATGAAAATGACTTTGCATCGAGACTTTTCTGCCCCTGTATCTGCGGGAGAAGGTTCCTATGGAGGCCTTGTGGATCGAGTATTATTTCAACCTATGAGGTGCTTGGTAATTGTCGATTGAAAAGAAAAATCTTCTTCTGGTAGGCAAGTGACGAGATGACAGGACATAGTCGTACACTTTAATCCCTAACTTTTGCCTGGACTATCTTTTCATATTTTCAGTCTATCGGGATACCCTTTCTTGGCCGAGTTTCCTTTTCAGGTTTTCGACTTGTCGGGTGTACAAATCTTTTCTTGTTTTTATCCCTAATTTTTGCCCGAACCCTTTTGGTTCATCGGGATGCCCTTATTTTTTCCTAGGCATGTCAACCTAGCGGGTCTTTGTTCATGCGCAGTATTTTCTGACTATGTCCATGCTCTCAGGGTGTAGGGAGTTGTCATTGTCGGCGGTGTTGTGTTGCCATACTACCAGAAGATGTTCGTTTGATCATGCAAGATTCGTTGCGGGTATCCATGTCTAATGCCCCAAGTGACTCAGATGGAGATTTGCCCCTGGCTATTTGGCATCTTTGAGAGATTCTCTGAATCTTGACTTGACTTCCCCAGATGATGGACAATGATCATGTCGTGCCCCTTGGTTGGAAGTGTTTTTCCACTTGAGGTGATCCTTTTTATTGAGAATATTTTTGTTTACTAGATATTCGTCGTGCGAATTTCTCTGTTGTTGAACAAATAGTCATATGCAAACAATGTTATTTTAAGAATGCAAAGCTTATGTCTGTCTTGAAATTTTTGAAAATGCATTTTTCAGTAAGACAGGAAAATTTTGTAAAATGTGATGTCAACTCAGGATTTACAGCAAGTCCTACAGGAGTCAGGATACCTTTTGTAACAATATGCTTTCAAACTAACCCATGCCTCAGCTAGGACTTTTAAGGGTTATAACGTGGCCTGGTTCACGGTTTAAGAAACAAAGGATAAAGGCTCAAATTTCATTTGTACCCACCCGTTCTTCGTGATGTTCTTCAATCCTAAACTCAACTAATTGTGTATTTAGATCCTGTTTGAGTCTTTGCTCTGATATTCCAGCGACGGTTCGGATACTGACAATTTATTTTGAACAGGCAGTCATTTTTGTTGAGAGTTTGCAGGATCTCTTTCTTTTTGATTTTATTATCCCTGTCTTTTTCCTGAACTGTTTCTTTTGTGATTACAGTCATCGGGATGCCCCAGTTTTTTTTAAGTCTCCTTCATAGGTTTTGACTTAATGGGCTTTTATTTCGAGAGATAATGACTGCCTGTCTTGACGATTATACGGAACCATCACCGTCTTTTGTTTTGGAAGGACCTCTTTGATGCCATTCATTGTGCACCCTAATTAACTGAGAAAACTACCCTGCCCCCAGGTTGTGATTAAGGTTTTTTTTTTTTAATTTGCGTGAAAAGAAAAAACTCCAACTTTTTTGGCTCAAAGGGGTTGACGAGGGATTATCTTCCTTATAACTCCACTGTTTAGGATTTGAAACAACGCTTGTACATCGTCATTGGGGTCTGTTCAAAAGCATATTGTAGAGATTTTGATATCATTTTCGTCATCCTCCCTCTAAAGGCTTAGAGTTTTTTAATCGAGAGTTGAACATCACAAAAATGAAAGCAATTTGAATATAGTGAATACGAATGGATTGATTCAAAACAGACATATACAATGCATTGATAAAGTAATAAAGTTTTAACATGACTAAATGTTTGAACGATCAAAAGAAAATTATAAATTGAAAATTCTAATGTACAAAAAGTCTTCTCGTATCAGGACTTGTCACATCAAATGGTGAGCCTTGGAGGATTGACAAAAACATTCCAGTTGACCATCTTGTGTGAATTCCAATGCTCCTTTATCGATCAGGTCTTGAATTTTTTTTCAATGCCCAGCAGTCATCATTATCATGCCCCGGGCTGTTGGAATGGTATGCACACCTTGCATCAGGATTGTAGTTTGGGGAGGCTATGTGGGGATTCTGAGGAGGGTCTCTTAACGTCACCAGATTCAATCTCAACAGGTGTTGTAAAGCTTGAGACAGCGGCATGTTGAGCTCGGTGAACTTCCTTTTGGGCGTATCTGGCTTACTCTGATTAACCCGTTACTTTTGGCGAGGTTGTCATTGGACCCGTGATGTAGTAGCAATTTGGAAAGGTCCACCCTTCACCAAACCAAACCCTTGTCTTCTTGGAGGCTGATAAATGACTTGGTCCCCGGCCTCGACTGTTTGCTTCATACTGTTGTATCTGTCGTGATGAAGCTGGATGATAATGATTTTCAGCTCTTCTTATTCCCGGGCTAAGCTTTCGATAAGGGTCGTCTTCCCAAGCATTTGGGTTCTTATTTCATCTACCTCAGCTTGTTTTTGTTCTAGTCGTTCGTCCTTATTGTCTTCAGGACTTTTCTTGACCAAGTCCCCAACGAGGAGTGTTTTCAACTCTTCCTGCCCCTTGGACAGGTTTAGGAATATTTCCCTGAACTGAGTTTCTTGAAGATCTCTAGTGTCTTGTTGGAGAGCCATTGCTGAAATAAACAGCGAGAACATGAGAGACCTGTACTGGGAGACCTGTTATGCAATGATATGTATGATATATGTATGCAATGTTTTCAAGAATCTCGCGGGGTAAACAAGAAACTTTTAGAATTTGAATTTTGCAGCTTTGATTGAAGAAACATCGTGTCATCAAGAGTCCTTTTTCAAGAGTCAAGCTCACCATATCGAGTGGGTCATAGCCACCGACTCAAATTATCGTGTTTTGATCTCTAGATGACATTGGCTAGAGGAAAATAAATCCCCTTTTCCCCTTGCTAGACGTTGGATTTACCATAACCTGCATCACAAACCTTTGAGATCCTTGAAATGGTTAAGGAAATGTTAAGGCATGATGTTATGATGTGTATGTTATGCGTTTAAGCAAAAGTACGAGGTAATGTAAACAAGTAAATCCGGCAAGAAATCCAAGGTATTGGATAAGGACTTTAAACAAAACCTGAAAGGAACTCTAGTTGTTAGGTAACAAACATGTGCAAGTAGTTCAAGTTGAAAGCACACAAGTCACACAATAGCCCTTAAATTTCAGGCTAGCATGGAGTTTAGGTATTACCCTCTTTCAGTTTAGTTGGTTCAACCTGTCCTAGTAATAGTAACTGGGTTCTAGAGGTTCTCAATATCATTGACTATCCTCGATCGGTCATAATTCCAGTTTAGCAACCTTTTCTTGCAGTCGGAATCATCGCGAGAGTATGGTCTCAATGAGTGTAGAATACTGCTACTTTTCTATGGCCAAGTTGGTCAATTATAGGTTCTAAGGTTAGTTGATGCTTAATGACCCACTAGTAGCCCCATACTCTCCTTGTTCCTCCACAAGGGATATCGGTACCAACTAATGTGTCACACCAACGTAGCTACTGCTTCAACCGTATCAGTCTACGCCGTACAGTTCCCTCACAGTCTATTGCTACTTACCTAAAAGGTATCCCCCAGATCCGGGTTAGGATCTATAGTAACTCCGATACAAAGCCCACAAAATAAAGCAAACAAATAAAACAATTTAAAACAATATGATGAACTATTCCTAAGGTACACCTCACTTATTAACTCCCCAGCAGAGTCGCCAGTTCTGTGATACGGTGGAAGAACTGACTATTTTTTGGAATGTTGGTTCGCGTTTTGCGTTTGTGTTTGCAAAATGTCGCGGTAAGCAAGAGTCGCCACCGACTTTTATTTTATCCAACAAGGAAAGGAAAAAAGCACAGAAAAATTCCTTTTTCGAGATATTTCTGAGTACGGGGGTAGATTATAGAAAGGGAAGGTATTAGCACCCTTTCTATCCGTAGTTATCTACGGGCTCTTAGGTACTTGCTCATCATTTTCAAAATTGTTTTCTTTGTGGTTCTGGGCTTTGAAAAGTTTTTGTTTTAACTTCGATTTAACTCTTACTTCTGTCTTCAAGAGTGTAATGAAGTGTTTTTAAAAACTTTGTTTGTAAAGGAGTGTAAGTGTGAAAAAATTTGTTTGGATTGAACAAGTACTTAAGAACTAATCTACCTACTCGAAAAAAGAATCGTTTTATGCTTGTTTCCTTTAGACAATGCTATCCCACTATTAGTGAGTAGGTAGCACCGTCGTTGGAGTTTTGAGGGTCAATTCGAAAAGGACGTACGGTCACTAAAGCAATGTTAGGTTGTCTTAGTAATAACCCTAATGTCTTAGATCAATTATTCGAGGCAACAATATCCGAAGCAACCATTCTGAGGCAACTTTGATCTTTGGACAAAAGGACGACCACTAAAGCATCCTATACTGAATGACCGTTTACCGAAGGCAACCAAGTGGGAGTGTACCCTAGGAGTGCACATGTGCGAATGATTCAATTTCAATTTATTTATCTTTGCACATTTAGGGTGATCTAACTGTTTTAAAATTAATCATACATTCTTGTCATGCATCCTATTATAATACATCTAACAGTTAATAATTTGCAGAATTTAAAATGCGGAATTTAAACTACGCTATTACAAGGCTTCGGGTATTTACATAGCCAAAAACAAACCATTTGAAAATAAAGCGATAAATATAAATAAACGTCCTAATTAAACTATTACAAACTATAGGCAGTTACATCAATATGGTAAATAATAAAAATAAAGCGCGCGAGAAGAATTAAGATCGACGAGAATTTTAGGTTTTGACCCTTCTAACCTAAATAAAAGAAAAATTGTTTTTTTGTTGTTTTTAATAAAAGAAATAAGTTTTCTAAATTAAATATGCAATTAATTATTTAATTAAATTAATTAATAAAAATAATTACATGACCTATTTTGGTTTCTTTGGTTATTTTAGGAAAAAATAAAATATAATTAAGTTAGTAATAAAACCTATTTATTCTAATTATTTTTAAGTTATTTACAAAAAGAAATTAAAGTTTTACCTAAAATTAAAATTTAATTAAGAAAAAATCTTAAATCTATTTTTATGTGATTTTTATATTTGTTTATTTATAAAAAAAAATAAAAGGGATTAAAAGAAATAAACAAAGCGAATAAAACATGAAAATAAAGATGGGCCTAATAGCAAAAGTAAACAGGGGGTGCAATCATCATAAATCCCTAGGCCCGAATCTTCGAAAGCTTCATGCTCTAACTATGGTGTTTTTTTATTCTTGCGTGGAACCTATGATTCAACCATCCATAATTGTTCTATATAAACTCAAACAAACGTTAGCATGCCATAAAATGTGATTAAAATTAGAGATTCAAAGTTTAAAATTTTACCAAACTGGTGTTGTCAAATGGGGGGCGTGCTAGGCGTGAGATGGATTTCTCTTGGGCCTTGTAAGACTCTTGAGGACTTCAAGAGGATGGTTTGAGGCTTGATGTCAATTGAGAGAGACCGGAACCTCGAGATATGACTTGCACCAATTCTTTGATTTCTGGAGAGCTTTTTGAAGAGTTTTTTGAGAGCTTTTTAGAGAGGATTTTCTTCCCTTTCAAGCTTGTATGGCTCTATGTTTATAGAGGAGAATGAGGAGACAAGAAAGCATGGAAAGAATCTCCCTCATAATGTTGTGTTTTAAGACCATGATCAAAATTTGAAAAAAATACCATATTTGATGATTTTATGCCATTTTCACATGTGGATGAACCTGGACATATTTGAAGAGTTATTGCACGAAATCAATTGACATAGACCAGCATAAGACTTTCCCAAAATGAATTCATATCAAAATTTATATTATTTATATTATTTATTTGTTTAATTCTGAATTTTAATGAATAAAATATATAAATAAATAGCATAAATAGTATAAAAATGTATGGGTGGGCTTATAGGTCGTGGACCATGTTAGGAATGAGTTTCAAACTTGAAAAGATAGGCTCATTTGGAAAAAATCCATGTTTGGTCAATATTTTCTTCATGCATTTTTTCAAAAATTATCCAACTTTGACAATGCATATCTCTCTCAATTTTAACCTTATGAGGGTGTTCTTGGACTTTTTAGAAAGCTAAGGGTGTCTCCTAAGATACCTCTTTGGTTTCATCTCAATTTTATCTTCCATTTTCATGTAAGAAGCTTTGACCCAAAAGGTGTTTTTGTTGACTTTCCAAAATGACCTATAATGTCCAAATTCATAACTTCTTGTGAGTGCATATTTTGAACTTGGGAGATGACGATGGGTTGTATATAATTGCATCCTCTTCAAAATAAGCTTTGGATGGGTCATTTATCATAAAGTATGAGAAAGTTATGCTTGGTCAAAGTTGAGTTGACTTTTCCTACAAAACCCTAATTTAGCAACTTTTGAGTCTTGATGAATTATGAGCAATCCTTTATGAATCATGATCAACCCTTGATCAAATGATGAAATATACTTCAAAATGAGTATGTTGACCAAAAATCTTGAAGTTTGACTGTATGTGGGCCACAGTTGACTATTGCCCTAACATAGTCGATTTTCAGGCCTTTGAGCAATTGATTGAGCAAACTTCCTCTGCAAGGCTTGAAACTTGACATGGATGATCTTTAGAACATATTAGGACAATGTTGAGAATTTGGGGTCCCTTGGACTCAAGTATCTTGATGCAACATGAAACCCTAATTTGAGGTAGACTGCCTTAGGAGAGAGCTTGTCTGGCCAACCCTTGGACTACCTTGAGCAACTTGGGGATCTTTCTTGAAATGTTTTGAGAAATATGGGAGGGAAAATTTTGGGTTACAACACCTACTATCCAGGCTTTACTTTTGAAGTAACCCTACTATCCAGGTTCCTTCTCATAGACCTACTATCCAGGATTTCATCTCGAAGTAACCCTACGACCTAGGTTCCTTCTCATAGCCCTACTATCCAGGCTTTCATTTTGAAGTAACCCTACTATCCAGGTTCCTTCTCATAGCCCTACTATCCAGGCTTTCATCTCGAAGTAACCCTACGACCAAGGTTCCTTCTCATAGCCCTACTATCCAGGATTTCATCTCGAAGTAACCCTACTATCCAGGTTCCTTCTCATAGCCCTACTATCCAGGATTTCATTTCGAAGTAACCCTACTATCCAGGTTCCTTCTCATAGCCCTACTATCCAGGCTTTCATTTCGAAGTAACCCCACTATCCAGGTTCCTTCTCACAGCCCTACTATCCAGGCTTTCATCTTAAAGTAACCCTACTATCCAGGTTCCTTCTCATAGCCCTACTATCCAGGCTCCCATTTCGAAGTAACCCCACTATCCAGGTTCCTTCTCACAACCCTACTATCCAGGCTTTCATCTTGAAGTAACCCTACTATCCAGGTTCCTTCTCATAGCCCTACTATCCAGGCTCCCATTTCGAAGTAACCTCACTATACATGTTCCTTCTCATAGCCCTACTATCCAAGCTTTCATTTCGAAGTAACCCTACGACCCAGGTTCCTTCTCATAAACTTACCATCCAGTTTTCTTCTCTCTTATCTCCAGACGACAGTTTACAACACGGTAAAACCTGGACCCGACCAATTTTGGTCGATTTCACCTTTCCCCAATAAGCCGCTGATCAGCCTATACCCTGACCAGATATGCAGTTCACTTCCGCTTCCTCAAGCAGGATTTAATTCCCCAGTATAGTAAAGGAAAACTGAAGCTCCTAAAATTCTATTTCTCAGCACATGCCCATTGAGATCCTCAACTTGCTCAAGGATGCCCAAGAGTTGACCAGACAAACTCTCTCCTAAGGCAATGTATCTCAAACTAGGGTTTTCATTTTTATCAAGATGTGTGAACTCCAAAGGCCTAAAATACTTTCCATGGTCCTAATATGTTCTCAATATCATCCATGTCAAGTTTCATGCCTTGCACAAGAAGTTTGCTCAGTCAACTGCTCAGATGCCTGGAAATCAACTATACTAGGTCAAAAGTCAATTATGGACCAAATATAGTCAAACTTCAATATTTTTAGTCAACATTAACATTTTGAAGTTATATCCATCATTTGATCAAGGGTTGATCATGATTCCTCAAGGAATGCCCCAAATTCATCAAAACCCAAAGTTGCTAAATTAGGGTTTCTTAGGAAAAGTCAACCAAACTTTGACCAAGCATAACTTCCTCATACTTCATCATAGATTTTACATCCAAGGATCATTTTGAAGAGGATGCAATTCCCTACAATTCATCTTCAGCCCTCAAGTTCAAAATATGCACTCATCAAAAGATATGAATTTCCACATTATAGGTCCTTTTGAAAAGTCAACAAAAACACTTGTTGGGTCAAAGCTTCTTACATGAACATGGAAGACCCAATTGAGATGATACCAAAATGGTTGCTTAGGGGACATCCTAAGCTTTCTAAAGAGTCCAAGAACACCTCTCTAGGGTTAAAATTGGAAGAGATATGCCTTGTCAAAGTTGATCATTTTTGTAAAATTGCCAAAAGTCAAATGTGCTCAAAAATGCATTTTTTTTTGCCAAATGGGCCTAACTTTTTATGCTTGCACCTCACTCATAACATGGTCCACGACCCAAATATTTACCCACACATTATTTGCTTCATTTTCCATTTTATTTTGATTTTTTATTAATTAAAAATTAAATTAAATCAAATAAATGACAAATAATAGCAAAGATTTGTTTTGATCTGATTTTTGGACAGGATCACAAGCTAGTTATGTTGACATATCATAATCAAATCGTATCAAGGTTGATTGGAGCAAGAATGACATGATTAGGCCTAATTTAGAAAAAAAAATCATACAAGGAAGGAATGAGATCAAATCTTCAAAGTTTTCAAAGATACATGTAGTTTTTATAACCCTAATTCATTCAGGGTTATATATTGAGCAAGGCCAGGCACGAAAACAAGGGCTAGTAGTGGTGGAAAGCACAACACAAAAATCAAAATTTTGGCAAAAAGTGGTGATCTGATCTCTACCCTAGAGGACGATTCAAGGCCTTCCAACATTCCAAATCGTATCCTGGAGCATCCCAGAAGCTAACATAATTAGTAGCAAGCACTCTCGCGCCCATAATCACTCCCTAGACCTCATACAGTTTGCCCTCTTTTTCAAAATCGATTACATCAATTCTTGCATCATTAGCACATTTGAATGATATATTTGTGATCATTGATATGTTTGCAACATGACTGAATGGTTTAATTGAATTTTTGATGCCTATATATGCATTTGCCATTGCTAGGGTTTTTTTGTTCGTTTTAGGGTTTTTGTCCATAGGTAAAATTGGCCAATAAAAAAGGCACCATGATGTTCGTGGATTCAAGACAAATGGAGCCATGTAACTTGAATTTATTTATCATGCGTTTTCTTGATTGTTGAAGTTTACAGGTTTTCAGCTATGGCAAAGTGTCCGTGGGTATAAGTCTTACCCCTAAGACGACAGTCTCAACGAATGAGAGGGTGACTTGTCACCAGCTAACTGGCCATTTTGAATTTCGCACACGTTTGTGACTCAGTTACCTTGATTTATATATTATATATTATTGTTATTATGTTAACAAACAAAACATGTGGCCCAATTTGTGAAGCATGCATTGAAATGGGTGGGAGGACCTGGGTTCGATCCTAGGTCCCAACAATTTTCTTTGTTTTAATTCTTCTTTGCGGATCCTATACACCGCTTGTCTAAGCGCCCACCATGCACCATACATATCCAACCAGCGGATTCATGATCAATCAGATCCAACACCCCACCTGCCAGAGACTATGGTACACCATCAGGAGGGAGCACCACTGGATCAAGCGCTGACTGGGCTTCAGCTTGGTGGGCCTAAGAAATTTCATAATACACCCCCCCCTGATTTCTTCAGCAAGCAGGCCCATGTTTTTTTTTCTTTTATATCTTTTTTTTCTTTTAATTTGTTTATTAAATATTTTCTTTTTTTTACAAAATAATCCAAAATCCTTTTTTAAATCAAAAATCACAAAACACCAAAAATCAATTTTTTTCATAAAATATTTATTTTCTTTAATTAATTAGTTTAATTAAAAATTAGCTTAATTTAATTCTTTTTTTTTGTAATTAAAATCAATTAGACATTAGAGTTAATTTTGTATATGATTAATCTTTCTTCAAAAAATAACTTAATTATTTTTCAATTAGATTTTTTTGGTTTTTTAATCGTCCTCGCATTTAATTCGTCGCGCGTATTTTAATTACCTTTTATTATTATTGTAATTGCTCCGAGGTTGTAATAGACTTAATTAGGTTTTAATTCCGCTTTTTATTTCACAATAAAAAATAATTATGTATCTGCGAAAGCCATGTAATAGCTAGAGCTTTAAACTTTCTGCATTTTAATTTCCGGAATTATAAACTACCTAGATGTATGCTAAGAGGATTGTATGGAAAGAATACTTGAAAATTAAAACGGTAGAAAACCCTAAATGTGAAAAGATAAATTAACTGAAAAAATTCACTTGCACATGCTCACTCCTAGGGTTTACTCCACTCCGGTTGCCTTCGGTTAAACGGTCATGAAGTATATGGTTTGTTAGTGGTCATCCTCTAGCCCTGAAAGATCTCAAAATGACCCATTCAGATGTTGCCTCGGAAAAGATCTTTAAGGCTTTAAGAGGGTTGCTAAAATTCCCTAACATTGCTTTTGTGACCGTATCTGTCCCTTCAAACGTCCCTTAAACATCCAACGATGATGCTACCTATTCCTTAATAATAGGATAGCATTGTCTAAAGGAAAATGAACAGAATTTTTTCGAGTAGGTAGATTAGTTCCTAGGTACTTGCTCAAACAAAATTTTTCACACAAACACTTTTCAAACAAAGTTTTCAAAAACAACATCGTAACACTCTTGAAGACAGAAACAAGGGTTAAAATGAAGTAAAACAAAACTTTTCAAAACAAGAACACATACAAGCAATTTTAGAATAAGCAAGTACCTAAGAGCCCATGGAAAACCATGGATAGAAAGGGTGCTAACACCCTCCCTTTCTATAATCTACCCCTCGTACTCAGAAACATTCTCGAAAAAAGGTTTTTTCTGTTCTTTTTACTTTTCCTTAGTTGGAATAAAAGTCGGTGGCGACTCTTGCTTACCGCGACATTTATGAATACAAAATGCAAAGCAGTATAATAGTCGGTTCTGCCACCGTATCATAGATGTGTCTGTGTAAAACTGCATCTAGGAATGAGAAGGAACTTGGGTAGGGTTGCTTCATGATGAGTCTGTGTAAAACTTCATCTGGGTGTATGAGAAGGAACCTGGGTAGGGTAACTTCATGATGAGGAGGAACCTGGGTAGGGTAACTTCAGTTGTTCGTGTAGAAAATTTCTCTGTCTTGTTTCAGGTGTTAATCTCTGACCTAAGACAAAAATATAGTTTTCCTGGCTTGTTACAGGTGTTAATATCCAGTCTCTTTATGTAGATAATTTTCCTGGATAGTTACAGGTATTAATCTACAGTTAGTCATCCACATATAGTTTTCCTTGCTTGTTACATGTATTAATCTGGAACTTGAAAAGTTTGGCCGTTGAGATAGTTGTCCTATCTGGTTTCAGGTATTAATCTCTGACCTGAGAAAGAAAGATAGTTTTCCTGGCTTGTTACAGGTGTTAATCTTCAGTCTCTTCATGTAGATAGTTTTTCCTGGCTAGTTACAGGTATTAATCTACAATCAGTCGTCCATAGATAGTTTTCCTGGCTTGTTACAAGTATTAATCTGGAACTTAAAAAGGTCGGTCATTGAGATAGTTGTCCTGTCTGGTTTCAGGTATTAATCTCTGACCTGAGAAAGAAAGATAGTTTTCCTGGCTTGTTACAAGTGTTAATCTTTAGTCTCTTTATGTAGATAGTTTTCCTGGCTAGTTACATGTATTAATCTATAATCAGTCGTCTACAAATAGTTTTCCTACTTTGTTACAGGTATTAATCTGGAACTTGAAAAGGTTGGTCGTTGAGATAGTTGTCCTGTCTGGTTTCAGGTATTAATATCTGACCTGAGAAAGAAAGATAGTTTTCCTGGCTTGTTACAGATGTTAATCTTAAATCTCTTTATGTAGATAGTTTTCCTGGCTTGTTAAGGTGTTAATATATAATCAGTCATCCACAGATAGTTTTCCTGGCTTGTTACAGGTATTAATCTGGAACTTGGAAAGGTTTGCTTCAATGATGAATAGGAATCCACGTAAGATTGTTTCCTGATGAGCCCGTGTAAAGTTGCATCTGGTCAAATAGGTAGTTGCTCTGTCTTGCTTCAGAAAATAAACTTGGACCTGTTGAAAATTTTTGATGATAGCCATTTGCTGATTGACCTTTTCCTGAAAAGGTAAAACATTAGTTGTATGCAATGTCATGATGCATGAAATGTATGGTGTCTTCAAAATAAATGAGATTATGCCGTATGCATTTATCATGTATGTAAATGTGAAATGTTAATGAAGTGTATCTTTTGTCTGGGAAAATAAATCCTTGACAAATTCTGGGGAGCCTTGGGAAATGAAATCCCAGACCGTTGTTGTGGATGAAAAATACGCTCCTCTTCAGGCATTGTTTTAGGATGTTTCCACTAGGGATTCCTGTTTAGTTGATTGAGGAGAAACTCTGTTGGGGAATATTGGCTTTGCTTGAGAAGGCTCTATAGAGAGTGTTGATCTCTTTTTGGGGAAAGGAGTTCAGGAGCCTCGGTCGCCTGTTACTCTACTGGCGAGTTATCTTCAGGAAGATTAAATTGACTATTATCTGGTCGTATTCCAGGCTTCGCAGAAAATTTCTTGGGGAGAATGAAGTTAGGCTGTTATCTGGTCGAATTTCAGGCTCCGCAGTAACTTACTTGAAAGGATGAAGTTGAACTGATATCTGGTTGGGTCCAGGCTTCTCAACAACTTATTGTTATTTGGTCGGTTTCCAGGTTTCGCAGTAACTTGTTGGGGATTATAGAGCAGTTTACTGGGGAGAGGAGTTGTGGTCCCTTGATTTGTAGCAATCGGAGAGGAAAACTCAAACTGGGGAATATGTATTTTGTTGGGGAAATAAACCATGTCGCCAGTCTGTTAGGGAGGCGTCTTCAGAGACTGAAACCCTGGCTGGGGGTCATCCTATGAACAAGATTTTGGGGGAGTTTTGTCATTGTTCCTAGTAGCAGGTTTTTGTGATACTACCGGGAAATGTTTGACTGTACGTAACCCTTTATTGGGATTCACGTTCAATGCCCCAAGTGATTCAGATGGAGACATGCCCCTGGTATATTCATTGTTTCTAGAGAGATTCCTTGAAATCTCGACTGGACTGCCCCAGATGTGCTAGATAATGATCATGTCGTGCCCCTTGCTTATAGGAGATCTGTTATGGGAAGCGTCTTCCCACTTGAAGTGATTTTGTTCATTGAGAGGGTTTTGTTCACTAGATATTCGTCGTGCAAATATCTCTGCTGTCAAACAATTAGCCATATGCAAACAATGATATTCAAATAATGAAAAGTTTATACTTGTCTTGAATTTTTTGAAAATGCAATTTAGCAGATAAAATAAAATTTGAAGGAAAATTCAACTCATGATTTAGAGTAAAGCCTTACAGGAGTCAAGATACCTTTTGTAACAGTATACTTTCGAATTAACCCATCCTTCAATTAGGACTTTTGAAGGGTTGTAACGCGGCTTGGTTCACGGTTTAAGAAACAAAGGATAAAGGCTCAAATTTTATTTGTACCCACCCGTTCATCGTGATGTTCTTCAGTCCTAAACTCAATTAATTGTACGTTCGAACTCCAATGACGTTTTGGTGATGGTTCAGACAAGTTTAGTTTATCGGAAGGCAGTCATTTTTTGCAACATTTTTCATGTTGGTAGAGGATCTGTAGTGACCTCTTTTTTTAGTTTATTATCCCTGATTTTTCCCGACTGTTCTTGTTTTTGAGATCACAGTCAGCGGGATGCCCCTAGTTTTTCTTAAGTCTCCTTCGTAGGTTTTGACTTAGTGGGCCTTTTCCCTTTTTTTGAGAGATAATGATTGCCTATGTGATAAGGAACCATCATAGTCTTTTGATTCCAAAGGAATGTTTTTGACGTTACTTGTTTTATTACGAAGTGAAAGTTTACGACTGAACGTGCATTTGAATTAACTGAGAGACTACCCTGCCCCAGGTTTAAAGGTTTCAATTTGCATAAAAAGGAAACTCCTACTTCTTTGGCTCAAAGGGGTTGACTAGGGATTATCTTGCTTATGACTCCAGTGTTTAAGATTTGAAAGAACGCATGTACATCGTCAGCAAGGTCTATCCAAAAGCATACTGTATGAGATTAAGGCATTTTTTTCGTCATCCTCCCTCTAAAGGCTTGTAACTTTTAAAACAAAAGTTGAGTATCATAAAGGGAGTAAACAACATAGTTTAAATGTAATGAAAATGAATGGACTAATTCAAGACAAACATATGCAATGCATTAATGGAACAAAGTTTGACATTAATAGATAAGTGTTTGAACAAGCAAAAGAAATTACAATTGAAAATTTAAATGAACAAAAGCATCTTTGTCTGAACTTGTCACTTCAGGTGGTGAGTCTTTGGGGGACGGTAGAAGAATTTAGTCTAACCATCTTGCGTGAACTCCAACACTTCTTTGTCGATCAAATCTTGAATCTTATTTTTCAATGCCCAACAGCTATTTGTATCATGTCCCAAACAATTGGAATGGAATGCACACATTGTATCAGGATGATAGTTAGAAACGGAGGTATTGGGATTTCAAGGAGGATCCCTCATTGTAATCAACTCCAACTTCAACATGTGTTGTAATAATTGGGCCAATGACATGTTGATGTTAGTAAACTGTCTCTCAGGCTTATTTTGCCTTTGCTGATTTTCCTGTTGACGTTGACGAGGTCGTTGTTGGGCCTGTGACATGGCGGTAATTCAGAATGGTCTATTTTCCCTTGAACCATCTTCTTGTCTCATGGGCTGCTGAGTAGTGACTTGATCCTCGATCTTGACCGTTTTCTTCATACGGTTGCAACCATCCTGATGAAGTTGGTTGACAAGGGCTCTCAGCTCTTCTTGTCCTTGAGCCAGGTTTTGGATAAGAGCCATCTGGATCACCAGTTATCCCATCATTTGGTCCTTCATTATGGCTATCTCGGTTTGTAGCCGCTCCAACCGGTCATCTATGTCGTCCCTAGAGTTTCCCATGATCATGCCTCTGGTGAGGAGCACCTTAACCTCTTCTTGTCCCTTAGATATGTTTAAGAACATCTTTTGAAGTTGAGCGTTTTGAATCCGAATGCTCTTGATGGTCTGTTCTAGGGCCATCCTTACTTAAATAAACAGTAAGAAGATAAGGAAACTTGTACGGGAAAACCTGTTATGATGACATGCATGATATGTGGATGCAATGTTTTCAAGGATCTCGCGGGGTAAACACAAGAAGATGTTAGAATTTGAATGTTGATCAATAGATTTGATTGGAAAACTTTGTATCGGTGGATATCCTTCCACGAGAATCAAGCTCACCATGTCAAGTGGATCGTAGCCCTTGACTGAAGTTACCGTGCTTTGGTCTTGATGGCGTTTGGTTAGAGGAAAAATAAATCCTCTTGCCCCTTGATAGACGCCTGGTTCAACGTGACTGTTGTACCCCAAAATTTGCCCTCCCATATTTCTCAAGACATGTCAAGAATCATCTCCAAGTTGTTCAAGATGGCTCAAGAGTTGGACAGTCAAATCACCTCCTAAGGCAGTCAATTCAAAATTAGGGTTTTGTGTTGCATCAAGGTCCTTACATCCAAATGGTCTCAAATTCTCCCCAATGTCCTAATATGTTCTCAAGTTCATCCATTTCAAGTTTCAAGCCTTGCAAAGAAAGTTTGGTCAGTCAATTGCTCAAGAAGTCCAAAAATCGACTGTGCTAGGGCAAAAGTCAATTGTGTCCCAAATACAGTCAAACTTAAGATTTTTTGTCAAAATTCTCATTTTGAAGGATAATTCATCATTTGATCAAGGGTTGATCATGATTCATCAAGGATTGCTCAAGATTCATCAAGATTCAAAAGTTGCTAAATTAGGGTTTTGTAGGAAAAGTCAACTCAACTTTGACTAAGCATAACTTTCTCATAATTTATGATAAATGAGCCATCCAAAGCTCATTTTGAAGAGAATGAAATTTCATAAAATCCATCTTCAAACCCCAAGATCAATAAATGCTCTCACAAAAAGTTACAAATTTGGACATTATAGGTCATTTTTGAAGGTCAACAAAAACACATTTTTTCCAAAGCTTATAACTTGAGAATGGAATATCAAAATGATATGAGACCAAAATAGTTGGTTATAGTACATCTCAAGGTTTCTAAAAAGTCCAAAAACACTTCCAAAAGTTCCAAATTGAAGAAGTTATGCACTGTTGAAGTTGGGCATTTTTCCAAAAGTGCCAAAAGTCAAGTATCCTCAAAACTCCAATTTTTGACAAAAGGACCCACTTTTTTCCACTTGATTTGGTCTTGTCACACCACACACGTGTCCTATCTTCAATTTCATGACCAATCATTAATTTTTCTATTTTATTTAATTTTTATTAATTTAATTCATTTTAAATCAATATTAATTCAAATAAAATCCAAGAATTGATGGAATAAGATTTTTTTGATCATTACATGTCTTCATTATCATGATACACTCAATAAAATTTGTATCAAGCATTGTTGTAAACAAAATCTTGGATTTGGTACAATTTTGGAAACTTTATCAATGGTGATCAAATCAAATCTCAAACCTTCAATGCACATGGATTCAAGCCCAAGTTTTAACCTAAATTCATTCCCTTATACACACACAAGCCAGGAATACAGAGAACACGACCTGAAGCTGCCCAAAACAGCCAAACCAAAACTGAAAAAAACCTTGAAAAGTTGGGGATCGAAATCCATATTGGAGGCGTTTTCAAAGCAAAATCTCCACATAGCTTCCTTGCCTGACATCCAGTGGAGCTAAAGCAATCAAAACCAAGCCTTGAGACCTCTTAAATCACGCTGTAAGTGTTTTTGAACATAGCTCTGAACATGAGATCGTGATTCCATATTTTGGCATTTTCTGAACAAATCGTTTGTGCATTCATGTTTAACATCAAATTTCCAACATTCCTGCATTATTCAATTTTGTTTTCGTGGCCTATAACCTTAGATCCGAAGCTAGGGTTTGTGTTCTTGCTTTTTAGGCATTTTTGATGCAGGTAAAATTAGGACAAATAATTGGTACAGGGTTGTTCAGTGGAAAGAGACGAGTACGATGGTGTTCTTAAAACTCGTTTCCAAGGCCTACAGATGATTTTTGAGGGCAGCCATGGATTCAGCTGCGGATAAAATCCGCAGGTAAAAATCCTGGTTATTTCAACGAAGAAGACGAAGGCGTGTCTTCTTCCTATTGGACAGTTCAAATCTCGCGCCACTTTTTTTTATTTCCAGCATAATAATTGAGTTTTCAATATAATATTTGTTTTGTATCCCATTAACAAAAGAACGCGTTGGTTGAGTTGGCTAGCAGGCTAGTGGAAAACCCCTTGGGACCTGGGTTCGAATCCCAGGTCCCCCTATATTTGTTGTGATTTTTATCCAGGCAATTGTATGCAGCATCATAAGCGTGGTCCACCATATTCCTCCTGATCTCAAATGCCAGATGGCCTTCAGGCCAAATCTGAAGGCCAGGATTGAAGGTTCACCATACTCTCCAGTCAACGCACATGCATGGAATGGCCAAGGTCAAAGTAGGCTTGAACGTTTTGGGCTTGGAATTGCCAGATTTACCTCCAGAACAGCCCCTTGGTTATTTCTTTTCTTTTAATATTTTATTTATTTACTTGTTTTATTTTTATTATTCTTAATTAATTACTAACCAAATAATTAATAATTTTCTTAATAAAATCAGAAAAAATAAAAAAAATATTATTTTTTTTATTTATTAAATTTAATTTCATCACTTTATTTTTGTAAATAAACATTAATCAATTAATTTTGTTTTTAATTTGGGACAATTTTAATATTTTTGCAATAAATTAAAATTAATATAGAATTAGGTTTTTAATAATTTTAATCACTTTTATTTTATTTCTTTAAATATAAAAAAAAACAAAAAACATTTATTTATTTAATTAATTAAGTAACTTAGGTTTAATTTAATTCCACAATTTCAAAAATAACAAAAAAACATGCTTTCTTTAATAAAAAATGGTCAAAACCCTAAAAATACGGCGTCTTAATTTTTCGCACGCGATATATATTTCCAATATTGTAACTGCTTCCGGTATGTAATAACTTTTAATTAGGACATTATTTATCGCTTTCTTTTACTTTCCGCAATTTAAATTAAAGGGTTTATTTTTGGCGATGTAAATACCCGACGCCTTGTAATAGCTTAGATTTAATTTCCCGCAATTTAATTTCCGCACAATATTAACTGTTAGATGTTTGATAACTAGGCAATGCATGACAAGATCAATCTTTAACCTAAAATCAATATAGCTCACCCATGACATGTACAGATAAAATTAACCGAACTAACACACTTGCACATGCCACTCTTAGGGTACACCTCACTTGGTTGCCTCGAACGTGGTTGTTGAGTATAGGAAGTCTTAGAGGTCGCCCTCTTGTCCAAAGATCATAAGTTGCCTCGAAACGGTTGCCTCGGAAAAAATGATCTAAGACATTAGGGTTACCGCTAAAGCATTCTAACATTGCTTTAGTGAGCAGACGTCCCTTAATCGAATTGACCTGAAAACTCCAACGACGATGCTACCTACTCCTCAATAGTGGGATAGCATTGTCTAAAGGACATTAGCACAGTTTAATTCCTTTATCGAGTAGGTAAATGGTTCTTAAGTACTTGCTCCTTTTAAAAACAAAACAAAACTTTTCACACTTACACTCCTTTCAAACAAAAACTCTTTTCAAACCCACGAACACAAAGAAAAGAAAATTTTGAAAACACAATGAGCAAGTACCTAAGAGCCTGTGGATAACCACGGATAGAAAGGGTGCTAACACCTTCCCTTTCTATAATCTACCTCCCGAACCCGAGAAATATCTCAAAAAAGGAATTTTTCTATGCTATTGTCCTTTCCTTGTTGGATAAAATAAAAGACGGTGGCGACTCTTGCTTACCGCGACATTTTGCGAAAACAAACGCAAACGCGAACCAGCATTCCAAAACAATCAGTTCTCTTTCCCACCGATCACAGAACTGGCGACTCTACTGGGGAATTAATAAGTGAGGTGTACCTTAGGATTAGATCATTGTGTTTTCAATTGTATGCTTTGTATGATTTATATTTGTGGGCTTGTATCGGAGTTCTATAGATCCTAACCCGGATCTGGGGGATACCCTTTAGGTAAGTAGCAATAAACTGTGAGGGAATTGTACGGTGTAGACCGATACGGTTGAAGCAGTAGCTACATTGGTGTGGAACTTTAGATTGTATTGATATCCCTTGTGTTGGAACGAGGAGAATATGGGTCATCTAAGGGATCATTAAGCACCAACTGACCTTAGAACCTTTAAATTGACCAACTTGGCCATAGAATAGTAGCAGTATGCTACACTCATTGAGACTAAACTCTCGCGATGATTCCGGACGCAAGAAAAGGTTGCTAAATTGGAATTATGACCAATTGAGGGTAGTCAGTGATGTTGAGATCCTTTAGAACCCGGTTACTATTTTTAGGACAGGTTTAAACCAACTGAACTGAAAAAGCGTAGTACCTAAGCTCCTTGCCAGCCTGAAATCTAAGAGCTCTCTGTGTGACTTGTGTGCCTTTACCATGTTTGCTTTTGGTGGATACTTGTGGTGTGCTTACTATCATGACATCATGACATCATAACATTGCTTACATCTTGCATAAGGACTAACCTATTTCAAAGACAAGAGGGTTTCATCTTTGCTCTGTTTTGTAGGTCATCATGATGCCCATACGTAAGAATACTATCCGGATCAACTTTGTCCAAGTCCCTACCTTGTTTAAAGAGTTGGTTGCCAAGATGCCTGACACTACTTCCTTCATCAGGAGGCATGGTTCTCTTCTCAGTTTGGTCATCTCCAAATTGGACGAGCAGATGATGAGTGTCCTGGTCCAATTCTATGATCCGTTGTACCATTGTTTTACTTTCCAGGACTTCCAGCTGGTTCCTACCCTAGAAGAGTTCTCTGAGTTGCTCGGTATCTCTGTTCTGGAGCAGACCCCGTTTACTGGTTGGGAGAAGACCCTTAGGCCCGAAGAAATTGTTGTAGCCCTTCATTTGACTAGTAGGAGGTAATGGCTAATTGGGAGACTAGGAGTGGAGCAAAAGGATTTCTAACTAAGTTCTTGGTTGGCAAGGCTAACTACTTCTGGGATAGCCTAGACTTTAAGGCGTTTGAGGATATTCTGGCTCTTCTGATTTATGGCTTGGTATTGTTTCCGAATCCTGACACTTTTGTTGACGTGAATGCGATAAAGATCTTCATCTCTCAGAACCCTGTACCCACTCTCTTGGGTGACATTCTTCACCATCTCTATGCTCGTACTGCCCGAAAGCGGGGAACCTTGATGTGTTGTGCTCCTTTATTGTCGAGGTGGTTTATTTCGCACCTCCCTAAGTCAGTGCTGAAGAACAAAGAAGGAATGGGTTAGGCTTATAGGATGATGTCTCTCTCTCATAATGATATTATCTGGACTCTCAAGGGTATGGATGAGGTGACTATCATTGATTGCTGTAGAGAGTATCCTAATGTTCCATTAATAGGAACCCATGGAGGAATTTCTTACAACCCATGCTTAGCTCTCCGTCAGTTTGGAAGAGCCAGAAGAGAAGGACCTCATGAGATGCTGATGCCTTATATCATCTTTGATTTTCAGGGGGATAGCGACGAGCAGCGTCGTAGATTCATAAGGGCTTGGGACAGATTTCACCAATCTGATCCACATGAGCTGGGCCCAAAGACTTCTCTGCCAATGGAGCCATATCTCAGATGGGTCCGCATCCGCGCCCAGAAGCTAGGTATGCCATATGAAGTCGTCCGGCATGTCACTCTTGAAGTTGCTAATGAAGAACGGGTTCTTCCAACCATTCTCCATCCTTATATGCCCACTGACATTGGGGCACAGAAGAGATCTTGGATGCAACTGCGAGAAGAACGGGATTCTTATCGGGAGAAGTTCAACAAGTAGGAGCAGAAGATCCAGAGGTTGACCAGGCAGTTGGAGAACGAGCAAATTCTCAACGACTATGTCCGCACTAATAAGAAGAGACCATGGGAGCATTGATGGACCTTTGATAATTTCCTTTCTAGTTTTTTGTTTACTTTTCAGTATTTCCATTCTTGTAACACCTTAAAGGCAATTTGTTGAACAATTTAAATTTTGAAGTTTAAATCTAATAAAGTGTGTTTCCTTTCTTGTTTACAAATTTGAATCCCGATTGTCTTTGAAATCATAAATCATACGCATTTCATCTCATGCACTTCATAAACAGGTACCCTTTACAGGTCTCTTATCTTCTTCGCTGTTTATTTCAGCAATCATCATGTCTATTGAACCTTCAACTGAGCAAGCTATCAAGGCCCTCCAGGCCCAGAATGCCCAATTTCAAGAGCTGTTCATGACTCTAGCTAAGGGTCAGCAGGACCTGAAGACCTTGATTCTGAAAGAAAAGAAGAAGAAGAAGAAGAGGACAGTCCTGTTCAACACCGGTCCTAGGTTTAGAAACAGGCTACGGGATGAAGTTGATCTGACCACCTCATCTGGAGGGAAAGATAGTCCACAAGAAAGGAGGGCTCCTAGCCCTGTGGTCTCCGACAACGAGACGGACTACGATGAAGAACAGTATCCTCCGGCCGAGGATAAATACAAGCAATTGGAAGATCGGTTGAGTGCTATGGAAATTCAGAAGGTGCCCGGTCTGGACTTCGGAGATCTAGGTCTATCATCTGGGGTGGTGATTCCCCATAAATTCAAGGCACCAGCCTTTGCTAAGTATGACGGAGTTTCCTGTCCGAAGCTGCACCTCCGGTCATATGTGAGGAAGATCCAGCCTTACACTGCTGATAAGAAATTATGGATCCATTTCTTTCAAGACAGTCTCTCAGGGACTCAGCTTGAGTGGTTCTATCAGTTGGACGGAGCCAGTATCCGCAGTTAGGAAGATTTGGCTACTGCATTCTACAGGCAGTATCAGTACAACTCCGACCTTGCTCCTACGCGTACCCAACTCCAGGGTATGTCAATGGGAACGGGTGAAGGATTCAAAGATTATGCTCAAAAGTGGAGAGACCTCGCTGGAAGGGTACAACCTCCCTTAGCTGATCAGGAACTTGTTGACATGTTTTTGGGGACCCTGTCTGGTCCATTTTTCAACCACTTGATTAGAAGCTCTTCATCTGGGTTTACAGATCTTATTTTGACTGGTGAGAGGATTGAGGCTGGTATTAAGGCTGGTAAGATACAGAAGGGTGCTTCATCAAGCACCGAGAAGAATCTGTTTAAGAAAGAGTCCAGTGTTGTCTACAGTGCAAGAAGGCAGGATAGATCTGAACACCACCAAGCTATCAATGCGGTTTTTATTTCAAAACCTGTTGGTGCTCCTCAGTACCACAATCAACAAAAGGACGAGAGACCTAAGAGGCAATTCACTCGTCTCAGCATGACCTTATCTCAGATTCTGCCACAGTTGTTGAAGACTAATCTAGTGACTCTAAGGGAAGCCCCAAAGAATTCAAATACAACATCACCGAAGTATAACCCTAATGCCTGCTGTGCTTATCACTCTGATAGCCCGGGGCATGATACAGATGATTGTTAGACTTTGAGAAGTAAGGTACAAGACTTAATTGATGCGAAAGAGATCGAGTTCGGAGCACCAGAGAAGCCTAAACAAGAGGCAGGGGTGAATGCTATCAAGGATGACGATGATGAAGAGTTTGATATAGACAGTTGGATCTACCTGATTGCTAACGGTGGACTAAGCAACTGGACAGTGAAGGATTCTATGCCCGTTTCTGTTATCACCCAGTAATGAAACTTTTGTTTTAAATTTGTAATAGACAATGTCTTAAACTTTATGGCCCGGTGTCTTACCCGGGGAACTGTGGCTTCATTTGTGGGGGATTTTGTGTGTCATTTTCATATATCATTAATAAAAGCATTGGACGTTTCTTGCATTTCAAATCTTGCGCTCCTTGTTTTTCTTTATTATATATTGCAAAATAGCTATTTTACACACACTCACATATACAGGTCCACATCCACTCTGGATCTCACTGGTAACGACTCTGCTACTGCCAGTTATGACTTTGAAAATCCGATCAACTTAGCCGAAGACGAAGGTGAAGATGATTGCGAAGTGCCTGGTGAACTTGCAAGACTGCTACTCCAGGAAGAGAGGGCCATTCAGCCACATGAAGAGCCGATGGAATCAGTGAATCTGGGTACTGAGACAGACAAGAAGAAAGTCAAGGTTGGTGCAAATTTGGAGCTTAGTGTGAAGCAACGGTTGATTCAGATGCTGCGTGACTACGTTGAGATCTTTGCCTGGTCTTACAAAGATATGTCTGGTTTGGATACTGATATTGTGGTTCATCGCCTGCCTACCAAGGAAGATTGTCCCCCAGTGAAACAGAAGGTTCGCCGTATGCGCCCAGAGATGTCTGAGAAAATCAAGGCGGAAGTAATGAAACAGTTTGACGCCAGTTTTCTAGCAGTTACTTCTTACCCTCAGTGGGTGGCCAATGTGGTTCCAGTGCCGAAGAAAGATGGTAAGGTCCGAATGTGTGTTGATTACAGGGATTTGAACAAAGCGAGCCCCAAGGATGACTTCCCTCTACCTCATATCGATGTTCTGGTTGATAACACTGCTCAGCATAAGGTATTCTCCTTCATGGATGGCTTCTCCGGTTATAATCAGATCAAAATGGCTCCCGAAGACATGGAGAAGACCACCTTTGTTACTCAGTGGGGTATCTTTTACTACAAGGTCATGCCTTTTGGGTTGAAGAACGCTGGGGCAACATATCAGCGTGCCATGGTTTCTTTGTTTCATGACATGATCCATCATGAGATTGAAGTATATGTCGACGATATGATTGCAAGGTCCCAAACTGAGGAGGAACACCTTGACCATCTGCAGAAGTTGTTTGACAGGTTGAAGTTGTACAAGCTGAGGTTGAACCCGAATAAGTGCACCTTCGGGGTGAGATCTGGTAAATTACTGGGTTTCGTCGTAAGCGACAAAGGTATTCAAGTGGATCCTGCAAAAGTGAAAGCTATACAGGATATGCTAGCTCCTAGAATAGAGAAAGAAGTCAGAGGTTTCCTGGGACGACTGAATTATATTGCCTGATTCATCTCGCACCTGACTGCTACGTGTGAGCCAATCTTCAAACTACTGAAGAAAGATCAAGTAGTACGTTGGAACGATGAATGCCAGGCCGCTTTCAAAAGGATCAAAGATTATCTCCAGGATCCACCTATTCTGATGCCACCAGTTGAAGGGAGACCTTTGATCTTATACTTGACAGTGCTCGACAACTCAATGGGGTGTGTGATGGGGCAGCATGACGAGTCTGGCCGAAAAGAGCATGCTATTTATTACCTTAGCAAAACGTTTACCGACTGTGAGACCCGATACTCACTGCTCGAGAAAACTTGTTGCGCTTTGGCATGGGCTGCTCGCCGGCTGAGACAGTATATGTTGACTCACACTACTCTGTTGATATCAAAGATGGATTCAATCAAGTATATCTCTGAGAAGCCTGCCTTGTCCGGAAGAATAGCAAGATGGCAGATGATCTTGACTGAGTATGACATCCAGTACACGACTCAAAAAGCAATCAAGGGAAGTGTATTGGCAGACCATTTGCACATCAAGCAGTGGATGATTACCAGTCTATGAACTTTGAATTCCCGGATGAGAATATCATGTTGATAACTGACTTTGAGACACCTGGACCGGATGAAGGACCTGAGGAAGGATCCCGATGGTCTATGTACTTTGATGGAGCTTCGAACGCTTTAGGTAATGGCATTGGCACTGTGATCATATCTCCTAAAGGCTCTCATACTCCATTCATTGCCCGACTATGTTTCAACTGCACCAACAATATGGCGGAGTATGAAGCGTGCATTATGGGTCTTCGAGCAGCAATTGACCTAAGGATTAAGTTTCTAAGTGTCTTCGGAGATTCCGATCTCGTGATCAGTCAGATCAAAGGAGAGTGGGATATGAGACACCCAAACCTTATTCCTTACAAGGAGTATGTGTTGACGTTGCTCCCCCATTTCGAGGAGATAACCTTTGAACACTTCCCCAAAGAGGAGAATCAGTTAGCGGACACGCTGGCTACGATGTCTTCTATGTTCAAAGTCAATTGGGACAACGAAGCTCCCTGGATTATCATTGAGAAATTGGATGAACCTGCACATTGCTGTGATCTTGAGACTGAAGAGGTAACAGAAAAGCCCTGGTTTCATGAGGTGAAGAGGTATCTTGAGGCTCAGGAATACCCCGAGGGTGCATCTGTTAATGACAAGAAGTTTCTGAGGAGGTTCGCGGCGAAGTTCTTCATCAGTAATGGCATTCTTTACAAGTGTAACCATGATTCGACCTTACTGCGTTGTGTGGATAAGATTGAAGCAGAAAGGATCATGGCAGAGTTGCATGAAGGTACTTTTGGAACTCATTCCAGTGGACATACCATGGCAAAGAAAATCCTCCGGGCAGGATATTACTGGTCCACAATGGAAGCCGACTGTTATCAGCATTCTCGGATATGTCACAAGTGCCAGGTCTATGCTGATAAGGTGCACATACCTCAAGTTCCTCTGAATGTTTTGATAGCGCCTTGGCCTTTTGCAATGTGGGGCATTGATGTGATCGGCGAGATCAGACCTACGACATCCAACGGGCATCATTTCATCCTGGTAGCGATTGATTACTTTACGAAGTGGGTTGAAGCAGCTTCCTTTGCTACCGTAACCAAGAACGTTATGGCACGATTCATTCGACACAATCTGATTTGTCGATACGGTGTACCAGAGAGGATCATTACGGACAATGGTACCAATCTCAACAACAAAATGATCACTGAGCTCTGCGAGCAATTCAAGATACAGCATCACAACTCTTCTCCCTACCGGCCGAAGATGAATGGGGCTGTAGAAGCAGCTAATAAGAACATCAAGAAGATTGTGCAGAAGATGACAGTGACATACAAAGACTGGCACGAGATGTTACCATTTGCTCTTCACGGATACCGTACCTCAGCACAGACGTCAACAGGGGCAACACCTTATTCCTTGGTTTATGGCATGGAGGCAGTCTTGCCTATTGAAGTTCAGATACCCTCTCTTCGGATCATGAAGGACGCAGGTTTAAGCGAAGATGACTGGATTCAGACCCGGCTTGATCAGCTGAACCGAATTGACGAAAAGAGACTTACTGCTATTTTTCATGGTCAGACGTACCAAAAACGGATGATCAAGGCATTTAACAAGAAAGTTAGACGACAAGAGTATCAAGTTGGGGATCTGGTAATCAAGCGTATTATCCTACCTCAAGGGGATCCCAGGGGAAAATGGACCCCTACTTATGAAGGGCCATTTGTGGTTAAGAACATTTTCTCAGGAGGAGCTATGATTCTAACCACCATGGATGGTGACGACCTTCCTCACCCCGTCAATGCAGACATAGTAAAAAGATACTACGCATAATCAAAGACCCGCTAGGTTGACTGTCCTAGGCAAAAATAAGGGCTTCCCGGCGAACCAAAAGGGTTCGGGTAAAAATAAGGGATGAAAATAAAATCTGTACACCCGGCAAGTCGAAAACCTGAAAAGGCGGCTTGGGCAAAAATGGGTATCCCGATGGACTGAAAACCCGAAAGGCCGGTCCAGGCAAAAGTTAGGGATCAAAGCATAACACTATATCTCATTGGATCACCCTGCATCCAGACTTCGGTATCAACTATCAAACTTGGAAGGCACTGATCAATTTGATTCATCTTCAACCAACAACAAAGTGATGAGATGCGTGAAGATATAAAGGAAATAGCAGAGTTGGAACCAAGTGGGATTATTCACATAGCTGTTTTGTTTCCTTTTCACAAATTGTTATAAATTCTATTTGTTCGGCAGCGTTCTCTTACTAGGACGTCAGCCTCTTGTACAAAAACGCCTATTTTCAGGCCAAACTTCAAAATCAATACAAATTCATTTTCAAAAATTTCAAGCTGTTTTTCCTTTATCTGTTTTGTTTTGCAAAGAACGTCCAATGTTCATTTTTGATATATGCATTTGACATTAATTGCTGATCATAAATATTTACATGTGAAATGAAAGATGAATTACTGGTAATAATAGGAACAGAGGCAAATAAGAATTGTCTGAACTGTGCAAGTTGCTCTATCCACCAGGTACCAAGGTACATTTAGCTGAAGAACATGGCTAAATATACCTTCACTCCCCGTAAAATAAGGCAGTAATGGTAGCTCTCCCAGCTGAGGCTTGCAGCTATGAACAAATCAACAACACTCTCCCCAAGCAGAGTTAATCTACCATCAGCCCTAAAAAGTCTTGGTATCCCCAGAAGGTCTTAATATTCCTCAGCAGAGTATAGGAATACTCCCTAGCAAGTATAAGAGCATCCCCGACAGTCTTAATATTCCTCAACGGAGTATAAGAATGTTCCCTGACGGAATACAAGATACCCCAGTGGAGTCAATATTCCCCAGCACGGTCTGAAAAAGGCTTCCCCAACGGAGTTGAATCATCACCCCCAGTAGACTCTGGAAGTTTATCCCCAACGAAGTACAAAATAAATCTCCCCAGCCCAAATTCATAAGGATTATCCCCACAAGAGTCTAACAGGGTTATCCCTAGCAAGTTGCAACTGAAAGATCGTCGCCAGCGAAGTTCTTTCCTTTCCCCAGGCAGGAGTTCAATCCTCAACAGATTCAGTGTCACCAGCAACGGTAATCCATCCCCAGCGGAGTTCATCATTAAAATCCCCAACAGAGCTTATCAACGGAAACCCCAGCGGAGTTTTCAGCAGAATAATTCCCCACAGAGTAATTTCTCTCGGAGTAATCTCCTCATCAGTTTATTTCCCAACGGTAATCCATCCCCAACGGAGTTTATCATTGAAATCCCCAGCGGAAACGAAGACTTCAACTCTCTCTCCAGCAGCTCCGGGATTTATTTTCCCCAGCTAAAGCATTACATTTCCATACATCATAATACATGCATATACGCATCATAACATACAATCTCATTTATGTTGAGAACATCATTGCTTGATCCATATCATGCATTGCATATGACTGACCTTCACCTTTCAGGAAGGATGCAGTTAAACTCTCAACCTGTCAATAGAGACAACCCGTCAATAGAGACAACCTGTCAATGGAGACAACCCGTCTATAGAGACAACTCGTCAATAGAGACAACCCGTCAATGGAGACAACCTGTCAATAGAGACAACCTGTCAATGGAGACAACCTCTCAATGGAGACAACCCGTCAATGGAGACAACCTGTCAATGGAGACAACCTGTCAATGGAGACAACTTTTCAATGGAGACAACCTGTCAATAGATACAACCTGTCAATGGAGACAACTCGTCAATGGAGACAACCTGTCAATGGAGACAACCTGTCAATGGAGACAACCTGTCAATAGAGACAACCCGTCAATAGAGACAACACGTCAATGGAGACAACCTGTCAATGGAGACAACCTGTCAATAGAGATAACCTGCCAATGGAGACAACCTGTCAATAGAGACAACCCGTCAATGGAGACAACCTGTCAATGGAGATAACCTGTCAATGGAGACAACCTGTCAATGGAGACAACCCGTCAATGGAGACAACCTGTCAATGGAGACAACCTGTCAATGGAGACAACCTGTCAATAGAGACAACCTGTCAATGGAGACAACCTGTCAATGGATACAACCCGTCAATGGAGACAACCTGTCAATGGAGACAACCTGTCAATGGAGACAACCTATCAATGGAGACAACCTGTCAATAGAGACAACCCGTCAATAGAGACAACACGTCAATGGAGACAACCTGTCAATGGAGACAACCTGTCAATGGAGACAACCTGTCAATAGAGACAACTCGTCAATAGAGACAACACGTCAATGGAGACAACTTGTCACTGGAGACAACCTGTCAATAGAGACAACCTGTCAATGGAGACAACCTGTCAATGGAGACAACCTGTCAATGGAGACAACCTGTCAATGGAGACAACCTGTCAATGGAGACAACCGGTCAATGGAGACAACCCGTCAATGGAGACAACCGGTCAATGGAGACAACCTGTCAATGGAGACAACCCTTCAATGGAGACAACCCGTCAATAGAGACAACCAGTCAATGGAGACAACCCGTTAATAGAGACAACCCGTCAATGGAGACAACCCGTCAATAGAGACAACCTGTCAATGGAGACAACCCGTCAATGGAGACCACCCGTCAATGGAGACAACCCGTCAATAGAGACAAATCGTCAAAGGAGACACCCCGTCAAAAGAGACAACCCATCAGCAAAGACAAAACCACCTACCAACAATCTCCAAATGGCATCTGTAAGCCCATTCTCGACATCACAATATTGATGCTACTTCATGCGAGTGCAAATTTCTGGGCACTCTAGTGTTCAATCATCTTCCACCTTCGGATCACGAAAGGCTCGAACGCCAATCTATATCCTCAAGTTTAAGAAGATTGAACAGGGTCAACTGTTGTACCCCAAAATTTCCCTCCCATATTTCTCAAGACATGTCAAGAATCATCTCCAAGTTGTTCAAGATGGCTCAAGAGTTGGACAGTCAAATCACCTCCTAAGGCAGTCAATTTAAAATTAGGGTTTTGTGTTGCATCAAGGTCCTTACATCCAAATGGTCTCAAATGCTCCCCAATGTCCTAATATGTTCTCAAGTTCATCCATGTTAAGTTTCAATCCTTGCAGAGAAAGTTTGGTCAGTCAATTGCTCAAGAAGTCCAAAAATTGACGGTGCTAGGGCAAAAGTCAATTGTGTCCCAAATATAGTCAAACTTCAAGATTTTTTGTCAACATTCTCATTTTGAAGTATAATTCATCATTTGATCAAGGGTTGATCATTATTCATCAAGGATTGCTCAAGATTCATCAAGATTCAAAAGTTGCTAAATTAGGTTTTGCAGGAAAAGTCAACTCAAATTTGACTAAGCATAACCTTCTCATACTTTATGAGAAATGACCCATCCAAATCTCATTTTGAATAGAATGCAATTTCCTACAATCCATCTTCACACCCCAAGATCAAGAAATGCTCTCACAAAAAGTTACAAATTTGGACATTATAGGTCATTTTTGAAGGTCAACAAAAACACATTTTTTCCAAAGCTTATAACTTGAGCATGGAATATCAAAATGATATGAGACAAACATAGTTGGTTAGAGGACATCTCAAGGTTTCTAAAAAGTCCAAGAACACTTCCAAAAGTTCAAAATTGAAGAAGTTATGCACTGTTGAAGTTGGGCATTTTTCCAAAAGTGCCAAAAGTCAACTATCCTCAAAACTCCAATTTTTGACAAAAGGGCCCACTTTTTTCCACTTGATTTGGTCTTGAAACACCACACACGTGTCCTATCTTCAATTTCATGACCAATCATTAATTTTTCTATTTTATTTAATTTTTATTAATTTAATTCATTTTAAATCAATATTAATTCAAATAAAATCCAAGAATTGATGGAATAAGATTTTTTTTATCATTACAAGTCTTCATTATCATGATACGCTCAATCAAATTCGTATCAAGCATTGTTGTGAACAAAATCTTGGATTTGGTACAATTTTGGAAACTTTATCAATGGTGATCAAATCAAATCTCAAACCTTCAATGCACATGGATTCAAGCCCAAGTTTTAACCTAAATCCATTCCCTTATACACACACAAGCCAGACATACAGAGAAAACGACCTGAAGCTGCCCAAAACGGCCAAACCAAAACTGGAAAAAAAACCTTGAAATGTTGGGGATCGAAATCCATATTGGAGGCGTTATCAAAGTAAAATCTCCACATAGCTTCCTTGCCTGACATCCAGTGGAGCTAAAGCAATCAAAACCAAGCCTTGAGACCTCTTAAATCACGCTGTAAGTGTTCTTGAACATAGCTCTGAACATGAGATCGTGATTCCATATTTTGGCATTTTCTGAACAAATCGTTTGTGCATTCATGTTTAACGTCCAATTTCCAACATTCCTGCATTATTCAATTTTGTTTTCATGGCCTATAACCTTAGATCCGAAGCTAGGGTTTGTGTTCTTGCTTTTTAGGCATTTTTTATGCAGGTAAAATTAGGACAAATAATTGGTACAGGGTTGTTCAGTGGAAAGAGACGAGTACGACGGTGTTCTTAAAACTCATTTCCAAGGCCTACAGATGATTTTTGAGGGCAGCCATGGATTCAGTTGCGGATAAAATCCGTAGGTAAAAATCTTGGTTATTTCAACAAAGAAGACGAAGGCGTGTCTTCTTCCTATTGGACAGTTCAAATCTCGCGCCACTTTTTTTTATTTCCAGCATAATAATTGAGTTTTCAATATAATATTTGTTTTGTATCCCATTAACAAAAGAACGCGTTGGTTGAGTTGGCAAGAAGGCTAGTGGAAAACCCCTTGGGACTTGGGGTTCGAATCCCAGGTCCCCCAATATTTGTTGTGATTTTTATCCAGGCAATTGTATGCAGTATCATAAGCGTGGTCCACCATATTCCTCCTGATCTCAAATGCCAGATGGCCTTCAGGACAAATCTGAAGGCCAGGATTGAAGGTTCACCATACTCTCCAGTCAACGCACATGCATGGAATGGCCAAGGTCAAAGAAGGCTTAAACGTTTTGGGCTTGGAATTGCCAGATTTACCTCCAGATTGGGCCCAGCAGCCCCCTTGGTTATTTCTTTTCTTTTAATATTTTATTTATTTACTTGTTTTATTTTTATTATTCTTAATTAATTACTAACCAAATAATTAATAATTTTCTTAATAAAATCATAAAAAATAAAAAAATATTTTTTTTTTATTTATTAAATTTAATTTCATCACTTTATTTTTGTAAATAAACATTAATCAATTAATTTAGTTTTTAATTAGGGACAATTTTAATATTTTTGCAATAAATTAAAATTAATATAGAATTAGGTTTTTAATAATTTTAATCACTTTTATTTTATTTCTTTAAATATAAAAAAAAAAACAAAAAATATTTTTTTATTTAATTAATTAAGTAACTTAGGTTTAATTTAATTCCATAATTTCAAAAATAACAAAAAAATATGCTTTCTTTAATAAAAAAGGGTCAAACCCCTAAAAATGCGCCGTCTTAATTTTTCGCACGCGATCTATATTTCCAATATTGTAACTGCTTCTGGTATGTAATAACTTTTAATTAGGACATTATTTGTCGCTTTCTTTTACTTTCCGCAATTTAAATTAAAGGGTTTGTTTTTGGCGATGTAAATACCCGACGCCTTGTAATAGCTTAGATTTAATTTCCCGCAATTTAATTTCCACACAATATTAACTGTTAGATGTTTGATAACTAGGCAATGCATGACAAGATCAATCTTTAACCTAAAATCAATATAGCTCACCCATGACATGTACAGATAAAATTAACCGAACTAACACACTTGCACATGCCACTCTTAGGGTACACCTCACTTGGTTGCCTCGAACGTGGTCATTGAGTATAGGAAGTCTTAGAGGTCGCCCTCTTGTCCAAAGATCATAAGTTGCCTCGAAACGGTTGCCTCGGAAAAAATGACCTAAGACATTAGGGTTACCGCTAAAGCATTCTAACATTGCTTTAGTGACCACACGTCCCTTAATCGAATTGACCCGAAAACTCCAACGACGATGCTACCTACTCCTCAATAGTGGGATAGCATTGTCTAAAGGACATTAGCACAGTTTAATTCCTTTTTCGAGTAGGTAGATGGTTCTTAAGTACTTGATCCTTTTAAAAACAAAACAAAACTTTTCGCACTTACACTCCTTTCAAACAAAAACTCTTTTCAAACCCACGAACACAAAGAAAAGCAAATTTTGAAAACACAATGAGCAAGTACCTAAGAGCATGTGGATAACCACGGATAGAAAGGGTGCTAACACATTCCCTTTCTATAATCTACCTCCCGAACCCGAGAAATATCTCAAAAAAGGAATTTTTCTCTGCTTTTGTCCTTTCCTTGTTGGATAAAATAAAAGACGGTGGCGACTCTTGCTTACCGCGACATTTTGCAAAAACAAACGCAAACGCGAACCAGCATTCCAAAACAGTCAGTTCTCTTTCCCACCGATCACAGTGACCCTGCATCATAGGCCTTTGAGACCCTTGAAATGGTTATTGAAAATGCCATGGTATGATGTCATAATGTTATGTACAAGTAAGCAAGTTGTTATGTACAAATAGTCATATACACACAAAGTAGACAAGTCCTTAGGTTTAGGCTTGCATGGAGTCTTATAGGTAAGTACCATCTTGATGTTTAGTTGGCTCAAACATGTTCTGGAAACAATAACCGGGTTCTAAGGGATCTCAATATCACTGATCTTTCTTATCGAGCATTGTTTCAGCGTAAGCCTCTTTAATGGCGACCGAAATAACCCAAGAAGTCAGATCTCAATGAGTGTAGTATCGAGTATCAACTAACTTCAGATTGCACCAAAGTCGACTATCTCACTACTTCCTAATGGCCAAGTTAGTCAAGTAAAGGTTCTAAAGTCAGTTAGTGCTTCATGACACCACACAGCGGCCCCGTATTCTCCATGATTATTCAAGGGCTACCGGTACCCATAAATATGTCACACTAACGTAGCTATTGTTTAGACCATGTCGGTATATCCTGCACAATTTCCATAATGGATTGCTACTTACTTATAAGGTATCATAAATCCGGGTAGAGGATTAGAACAAGCCCAGACAAGGAACCAAAATGTAAAGCAAACAAATCAAACAATGAAAGCAAGTAAAGGTGATCTAGCCCTAAGGTAACCCCACTTTTAAGTTTCTCCCCAGTAGAGTTTCCAGTTATGTGATACGGTGGAAGAACTGACTTGGGATGTTTTGAGTTTGATCGCAAATGTTGCGGTTAGCAAGAGTCGCCACCAACTTTTCTTTTATCCAAAAGGAAAGGGTGAAAAGAACAGGAAAGACCTTTAAGATTATTTCTCGAGTTTGGGGGGTAGATTATAAAAAGAGAAGGTGTTAGCACCCTTTTCATCTATAGTTATCTATGGGCTCTTAGTTGCTTTCTAGATCAGTTGCTTTTGTTTGGAAAATATGCTTTGTGGTGGTTTTGAAAGTATTTTGAAAAGGCGCCTTCGTTTAGGCATACTTTGTAATGGTTCTCGTTCGTAAGAACGTATACAAAGTGTTGGACTTTTGAAAATATTTTATGTTTGGAAAGTGTTTTGAAAGTGTTTGGTGTTTGTTTTGAAAATAAGCAAGGATGTTTGTTTTGAAAGTGAGCAAGCAACTAGGAACAATCTGCCTACTCAAAAGTCTTTTGCTCATTTCTTCCTTTCCTTTGATATTGCTATCTTACCACATTGATTGGTAAGAAGACTTATCTTTGGATGTAAAGGGACGGGTGTGGGCCATCGTCTAGTCATGATAGCAATGTTGTGAGATATCTTAGCATTTCTCTTTGAGGGACTAAGATCATTTGAAAGGCAACATTTGTAGCGTCATCGAGGGACTATGATCTTGTATTTTTGTTTGTTTTTGCTAAGACATCCCACATGCGTAACATGACCATTTTTGTAAGGAAACGAGTGGAATTACCCTAAGGGTGCATGTGTGAATAGTGTGTTTGATTTGCATGCATTTAATCTTGGATTAGAGTTTTCTAAGAATTGATTTTATCTTTCCATACAAACCCTAATTTACTAGCATTTATGAAAGCGGTAAATTGCGGAAAAGTAAATTTACTATACTATTGCAATCATTAGGGGATGGGGTATAAAAATTTACAAATGGGGATTGCAAGAAATTAAACTTAATTATCTATTACAACCATATTGAAACTTAAATAAATTACAAGAATTGAAAGGAATATAATGTACAAGGATATAAATGGAAAATAAATGGATTTTTGTTTAGATTTTGTTAAGGAAAATGGTTTTAACCTAATTGTCTAAGAGAAAATAATTAATTAAAATAGGTAAAATTAAACCCTAGTTTAAAAGAAATAAAATTAATCAAGGAAGCATTTTTAGGGTTTTTTAGAAAAGTTTTTGTAATTAATTTTATTGAAGAAAAACCTAAGTCTAAGTTAACTTAAAAAAAAAAAACTAATTGTTTAGAAAAATGTTTTTGAGGTTTCATTTAAAAACAAAGGTTTTACAGTGTTAGGTCATTTCCAAGCAATGCAATATGTCCAAAATAAACTATAAAACTCAAAAATCAAGAAATTTGGTGCCTGAGCTGACACGGGCCGTGTCAGTGGACACGGGCACCCGTGTCAGGATTTGTCCATGACTTCTCTGCATTTTTTTGTCCCAGCCAATCTGACACGGCCGTGTCGCGTGACACGGGCACCCGTGTCAACCCCTGTCCATCTTTTTTTTGCTCGTGTCTGAACCAGTAACACTGACACGGGCCGTGTCGTTTGACACGGGAACCTGTGTCATTCCCTGACCCTGCATTTTATTATGTTTTTAACCCAACTAAGATGACACAGCCGTGTCGTGTGACACGGGAACCCGTGTCAACCTCTTGTCTGGATTTTTGCTAGTTTTTTTCTCTTTGATCTGTCTTGTGATGTCTTTTAAGCGCAAAAGCAAATGATGTATGAACAATGATATCACAGTTTGAGAAAGTTTACCTCTCGAATTGGAATCTTTAGAACACGTACGGATGTTTTCAGGTGCAAAGTGGTGATTGTTCGAGCTCCTTTGAACCTTCTTGAAGTAGCTCCAACCTTACTTTTGTGCTGAAAGTTGTTGAACCGCTCCAACCAAGTTAAGTTGCAATGTATGTTTTTTGAGTTTGGAAGATGGTGATAGTGATGTTACAAAATTTATTCTTATGTTTGAACAACTTCTATATGGTGTATGTGAAGTGTTTGGATGATTTGTTTTGAGAAAACTTGCAAGGTATGAGATTCAAAGATTTGGACTTCAAAGCTCAAAAATGGAGGTTTTATGGACAAATCTGGTTTTTGACAGCAAAAATGATTTTGAGTTTTAGTTTCTGCTTCTATTTTCGTGCCCCTTTCTCTTGCAATTGGCCTCTCTATTTATAGAGAAGGTTTGAGACTTGAAACAAACTCAGATTTTGAATCACATGTTATGGCTAGGTTAGATTGTACATGAAGCAAGCTTGAAGATCATAGTTCCAATGCTTTGTACTTTGTTGCATAGAGTTATTGGACACTTTAAGCATGCCCTTCTGATTTTGTATATTGAGTGTGTGTAGAAGGAATAAGTTAGAGGCTCAAGGAGAGCTGACTTTGTGATTAAAGCTACTTTGCAAGAATGGCAATGTCAACTTTGTGCCAAAAATGGAAAGGTCACTTGGACAATGCTTAAACCAAATGGACCATAGCTCAAAAGTTTGTGTAAATATTAAATTATGGTAAGATTTTCAAGTCACAAGGCCTGCAAAGTAAGATTATGCAGCACATCATGGCAATTGGATTATGTGTTCTTCAACAAAAAATGGCTTACAATTCAAGAATGAATGCCCAACTTCAGGCCCTTGAATCTCCTTGCTCAAATATGATAAATTCATGATCTTGGATGTTTCGGAAATCTTGAAACATCCTCTACAACTTTCATGTTGACCACTTTTGTTAAATCAAACTGGAACTTGATTAAAATTGGCTAAGAAGTTGGGATAAAAACCTGACCAAAACTGCTGAAAATTTCTCTAAGTGTTTATTCAAAAAAATGCCATGATTTCATGAATTTATAACTTAAAATCCAAGCATTTCTAGAAAACGTCATACTCTACATTGTTTTAGATCTCATTGAGATATAAAACTTTCATGTTGGAAGTTTCTTTTGAACCTTCTTGCATCATGGTGTAAATTTGGCATAAAGTTATGAAAAAACATGAATTTTCAACACTTTGAAAAATTCTAAGCCTTGGAAATTTTGACTTTTCAAAATGAAATCTTGACTTTTTGGTTTCTTGATGAACAAGTTTCATATTTTGACATGTCTTGATGAATTGTAATCTTTGAAACTTGATTTTGACCAAAAAGTCAAAGTTTGACTTTTCAGTGTACAGTTGACTTTTCATCAGTTGACTGTAATTCAACTATCAATCAAATGATCTTGAGAAATGTTTTGAGTCATGCCATTAGGTCAAAATGAAGCCTTTGAATCCTTGAGATGATGCCTTGAAATAATAAGTCATTTGTTAGGTCAAAAATCAGAAGTTGAAACATCCTAGTCAAAACCCTAATTTTGACCATTTTGCCCTTTTGATGATCTGATCAAATTTCTTGAGGAATTGTGATCCAAACTTGATCAAATGACATATATAAGTTCATTATGTTGATATGGATCAAAAATTATGAATTTTGACTGTAAATTGACCATAATTGACTTTTTCTCCAATACAGTTGATTTTAAGTCATCTGATCAATTGACTGAGCAAAAATGTGATCCAAGACTTGAAACTTGACATGAGCAATCTTGAGGATCTAAAATGATCCCTGAAAGTCATATGGGGCTTTAAAAGTCCATTTTTCCTTGTGCAAACTCAAACCCTAATTTGAGTCAACAGTGCTTGAGGAGGTGTCTTGAGCTGATCAGGCCTTGTGCAGTCTTGAATCAATTGAGATCTTCTTGAGAAATTAGAGGGAAAATTTTGGGGTACAACAGGGGGTAAATTAAATCTCGCTACTATTGCAGGGGGTAGAAGGAATTTAACCCTATTTTAATTAATTGTGATCTATTAAGAAACCAAAGTTGAACAATTGATTGAAGTATTTCTCATTGATTGAATCATTAACAATGATATATTATATGCAAATTGGTGTGTCTTGCATTATAAGCAACCGTAGGGAAGCTACACTAATTATTAATTGTCTAGCAAGTAACAAATTCAGCTAACTTACTAATTGAATTGTAACAAAAAATAATTAACAATATCTACCTAACTAACTTTTTCTTCATGTTTCAATACCCCCCCCCCCCCCCCCCCCCCCCCCCGCACACAAGTTTAAGGTTAGTATATGTCTACCATATTTAAATTGAGCAAGAGAGATTGAAATGGTTAAGGCTACATTTATTTTATGAAGAAATCTTCCAATTTATCTTTGTATTTGACTGGTAGAAGCTTCATTACTCTTCTTACTTGTTTCTCTATAATAATGTGATAACCTATTTCAAGGTGTTTAGTTCTCTCATGTAAAATGGGTTAGTTGCAATGTATAAATCATTTTGGTTATCACAATAGATAACATGTTTTTTATGTATCTAACTTGAAGATATTTCATGAGATAAAATAACCATTACAATACACATGTTGCAGCTACTAGTGCTCGATATTCAGCCTTTGATGAGGATCTTGAAACTGCTAACTATTCGTTAGTTCTCCATGAGATGAATGAATTTCCAATGAACAAATTTTTTTTAGAAATATACCTTTGTGTATCAAGGTATTCTGCCTAATCTGCATCAGAAAATCCATTCAATTGGATAGTTAGGTCTCTAAATAACATTATACCTCGACTAGAAGATGGTTTAAGATTCTTAAGTACTATGCAAGCTGTAATGAAATGAATGATGGTTGGAGAAGACATGAATTATTTTAACCATTGTGTGCAAAATGTAATGTCAGGCTTCGTTGCATTCAAATATATTGATCTCCCGACAAACCTTATATAAGATAGTATATTTGGGTAGGGATCAATTTAATCCTAATTTAATTGGTAAAATATCCTTTTTGGTCCCTTAAGTTTACCTCGGGGTCCATTCTGGTCCCTTATCTTTAAAAAGTTCCAAAGTGGTCCTTTAATATTAGTCCTTTCCGTCCAATTTTCCTAAACTACATCAACTTTTCCATGCTGGCATCTGATGTGTTACACATATTTATACACATGTAATTTGATGTGGCATATGTTCATTAAGGTCATTAAAACATTCCAAAAACATTCTAAAATTTTGGACTTATACTGGATTCGAACCCAGTACTTCTTGCTTGCAAGCAATTTCCACTTACCACTACAACACTTCATAATTTATGTTAATTTCTCCATTCAGGTTATTATTAAGTCTATTCCAAAGTTCTATTTTTTTAATATTAAAACTGCTTTAACTTAAGGGACCAAAATGGTGATACATACAACCCAGATATACTTCATATTATCCCTTAAAATCAAAGTTATTATGTTCAAATGTCGTAACACTTGGGAATTATACAACATAGATATCTCACCCCATCAAATGGTGCCACTTTATATAATATGTCATGTGGCGTTGCAGGTGGGTCACGTTCCTCCAAAAGCAATCTTTCAGTCAGATCAAATACGGGTGATGTAATACCTTGACGTAAACAATATGCCTTGTGTATGCTATAGAAAAGGTAGGAAACTCAAAAGAAAAGCATAATGTCAAAATTGGAAAAACAAAATGAATATAATTATTTAGCAGTTGAAAAAAATGGCATCATTTTCTCTATTAACACAAATTGAATGAGATGAAGTTGATGCATAACCTTATCAAATATATCAGAGCCATTGAAAAAAAAATTAGATCATAAGAATTTAAATGAGCTCTTAGCATAGAAGATAGAAATCTACCTAAGTCAAGCCGCCTCCTTTTAGACCACTGCAAGATAAACGTAGATGACGAGCTTAAAAATTAATTCTTGGAAACAGATAGTATAAGATCAAACAAAACTCTAACCTTTTTAAAAGAGAAGGTAGACACAATTTTCATGATCATTATGAAAAAATTAAATCAATTAAACATTTAACCTTAGATTGTTGATATTGTAGTTACGAATCTCGTGGAGAAAGTCTAGGGCTTCACCGAGAAGGTTTAGAGAAGTCTAGGGTTGAAAATATAATGCACTGACCACACTATGTGCCCCCTGAGCAACCCTTTTAATATGCAGTCTATTAAGCCATGAACAACCCCTCTAATATGTAGTATAATAAGCCAGAGTTGGAAGTACAAGCAATTATAATATTACAAAAATAGAACTTTGAGATAGCCTTGATAATAAACCTGAATGGAGAAATTAATATCAATTGTGAAGTGTTGTAGTGGTAAGTGGAAATTGCTTGCAACCAAGAAATGATGGGTTCGAATCCAACATAAGTCTAAAATTTTAGAGTGTTTTTCATAGTTTTAATGACCTTAATAAAAATTTGCCAAATCAAACTCCACGTGTATAAATATGTGTAACACATCAGATGCCAACATGGAAAAGTTGACGTCGTTTGGGAAAATTGGATGGAAAGGACTAACGTGGACCTTTTTGAACAATTAAAGGACCACTTTAGAACTTTTTAAAGATAAGGGACCATAATAGACCCCGAGGTAAACTTAAGGGACCAAAAAGGGTATTTTTCAAATTTAATTTTATTGTAGGATTAGATGGAGTTGAGTCTAGCTTAGATCCTGCAAACCCTGGATCTTTTAATAAGTCTAAACTATAATTCTTCTGACAATAATAAATTCTTTCTTTTGAATGTGCCATTTTAATGCCTGGAAAGTAATTCAAAGTTCTTAGATCTTTGATTGTGAATGAATTGTGTTATTCTTATTTGATGGATTTAAAAACTCATGCAAATTATTATTGTTGTACCCCAAAATTTGCCCTCTCATTTTATCAAGATTTCCCCTCACAAGACTCTTTGGATTCAAGACCAGATTAGGGTTTGCTCAGCTCAACACATCTCCTTACACTGTTGACCTGAAATTAGGGTTTGAGTTTGCACGGGTATTTTTGGACTTCCAATGCCTCATGTGACTTTCATACTTCATGTTGGACTTCTAAGATTTCTCATACCAAGTTTCAAGCCTTGAATCATATTTTTGCCCAGTCAATTGGACAGTTGACCTAAAAATCAGCTATATTGGGGAAAAAGTCAACTGTGGCCAATTTACAGTCAAACCTCATAATTTTTTATCCAAATAAATATTATAGACTCATATGAACCATTTGATCAAGTTTGGACCTTAACTCCTCAAGAAATTTGATCAGATCATTAAAAGGGCAAAATGGTCAAAATTAGGGTTTTGAATGAGAAAGGGCAATTTCTGATTTTTCACCTAGCCAATGACAAATTGGGGTCAAGCATGGTTTAAAGGAATCAATTGCACCATCTTGACCTAATCACAAGGTTCAAAAGATCTCAAATACATTGGATTGACAGATGAATTTTCCAGTCAACTGATCAAAAATCAACTATACACTGAAAAGTCAAGCTTTGACTTTTTGGTCAAAATCAAGTGCCAAGGGTCATTTTTCATCAAGATGTGTCAAAACATGAAACTTGTTCACCAAGAAACCTAATTTTGGAAATTAGGGTTTAAAATGGAAAATTTTCATAACTTAGAAATTTTCTAAGTTATAAAAATTTCTTATTTTTTCCAACTTTTCCCAACTTTTGCACCATGATGAAATTGGATTCAAAGAAAACTTCCAACATGAAAGTTGTAGTCCTCCACAAAATATACAACTTTGATTCACAAAGTTTCCCCAAAAGATGCTTGGATCTCAAGTTATGATTTTGTGAATAGAGGTCTATGAAACTTTTAACTTAGTGAAATTTTGCCCTAGTTTAGGCAGATTTTTTACCTAACTTTATGGCAACTTTTCACCTAGTTCCAAGTGGAATCTCAAAATTCATTTCAAAGATGTATTGTAGAGCGTGTTACAAGCTTTCCAAAATTTCCAAGAACTCTCCATGATCATTTATTGTTATGGAGAATCGAAGGAATGAAAATGGCCATTTCTCACTTTTGTTCAAGGCATTTTGCACCATGTTACAACTTGCAAATCAGTTTGAATCATGTTTGTACTTGCATTACAGGCCCTAATCCTTTTTACACTCCAAAATTGAATGCAAATAAAATGTTTAATATTTGATCTTTGAAGCTTTGTACAAGGGTTTAATCCAAAAATGGCAAAAAGGTTACATTACTACTTTGATAAAGCACACTTTATGCAATTTTGTTTATCTTGAGCATTGAACCTGATATTTGGTTGTAAACAAGATCCATGAACATCAGAAAAAGTTCACCAACCCTATGTAGACCTTGAGCTAGCTTGTACAAGCCTTTGCCTTTGTCACTTCACCTTTACTTCAAAAACAAGTAAGCTTGCAAAAAGTCCACAACTCTTGTATCTGATAAAACCAAGCTTTGATATCATTTCAAACGGGTTCAGCATATTATACCAAGCCAGAAACACAATTTTCCAAGCTCTAAGACACCCTCTGACACAAATTACAAGTTCTTGCCCAAACAGGGCATCTTCTACAGAACCACTTCCAAAACTTATTCTACTTGTGCGTTTTGCCTTGAACCACTTCAAACACATTCCCTACAACCCACCTGAACTATCAAAGCACCTGTCCAGCAACTGTAACCTCATTTTCACACTTCACCATTTTCATTTTGAAGCTTTGCAGGTTGACTTCTACAGGGACATTCAGGCAAGTTCAAAGCAAGCTAAGCATTGGGAAAGGTTGAGGGAACTTCAGGCAAGCTAACACGACCTTCCGGCCTCACTCACAACTCCTACATTGCCATATCCAAACTCCTACATATGCATAGCTTCCATTTATATTAACTGAGCTAGGAGAATTTGGATGATGAACATGCTGAAAATTTTAGGTTAAAATTTAGGGCCATTAAAATTCTCTCTGTCCTTTGAGAGTTAGGTCACAAAATGGATATGGTTGGAATCGTGATTGAAAATGCTATAACTTTCATGTTGTAAATTTTTGATTTCATGCAAGCAATAGAGAGAACAGGTTTGAGCTGAACATGGAGCGCGCGTGGTGTCTCAATGTCAGGGATGAAGTGTGTATGGGCCTGGTGCGCTTGGGCCTGCTTCTTTTGGCACCCCCCCCCCTTTTACTTTCTGCACCCCCTTGGCCCATTTGCTATATTTTGTATATTTTCTCATTTCTTTTATATTTTCTGACTTTATTTATTTTTTCTAAACATTTAAAATCACCAAAAATATTTTCTTTATTTTTTGCATTTTATCATTTTTTTTTGCATAATAAATAGTTTATTAAGTAATAATATACTTTTATTTTCTTAAATAAACTTGTAATTAATACAAAAATATCATATATTTTTATTTTTATTATTTATACACTTAAATTAATATTTTCATACAATATTTAATTTTTTAACATTTTTGTATATATTATTATTATTCTTCTTAAAACAAAAAGGATAAATAAATAATTAGAAAAAATTATTTTCCTAAAGCAAAAATTAGGGTTTTTCACCCCTTTCAAAAAATAATCATTTTATTTTCTTATTTTTTAAGACTTAAATAAATTCATTTTTACATACATAAAAATAAATACAAAAACATTTGTGCATATTTACATTTTATTGTACATTTAAATAATTGTTCATTTATTTATTGATTGTATAAATTCAATTGGGTTGTAATAGTAAATTAGGGTTTTATTTTGAGCAATATCCCCCTATTCAAACTTGTACTCCCCTTCCCATAATATTGTTGTAATAGTTAGATTTACTTTACGCAATTTACCGTATTATATGCATGATAGTAAACTAGGGTTTTGTATGCAAAAGACCAAAAATCAAAACAAATAGCTAGACCTAATACAAGACAAAAATGCATGAAAAATGACAACACCTTGCACACAAGCACCCCTAGGGTTTCATCCACTTTGTCGCCTTAAAATGGCCATGGTATGCATGCTAGGTATCTTGGAAAAATTAAATCAAAACAAAAAGATCATAGTCCCTCGATGACGCTATCAAATTGTTTCCTAAAAACAAATGATCTTAGCCCCTCAAAAACTTGCTAAAATATTTGGCACTATTGCTATCATGGTCATACGATGACCCACGCACGTCCCGTTTAACATCCAAAGATAGGGTTGATTACCAAATACAATGGTAAATCAACAATGTCAAAGGAATAAAAATGTATAGGAAATAATTTTGATTAGGGTAGACAACTACTAGTTACTTGATCTTTTTTTCAAACAAATCCTTGCTATTTTCAAAAAAACACACACACAATTTCAAAACATTTCCCATCAAAATTTCAAACATTGAAATATTTTTCAAAAGACAAATACCTTTGTATACATTCAAAGAAGAATAATTACAAAGGTTTCCTAAACAAAGGCCTCTTTTCAAAATACTTTCAAAACCACACAAAGCACCATTTCAAACAATTGAAAAGCAAAAGCAAGTGATCTAAAACAAGTAACTAAGAGCCCATGGAAAACCATGGATGAAAAGGGTGCTAGCACCTTCCCTTTTCATAATCTACCCCCCGAACCCAAAAACAATCTCAAAGGTCTTTCCTATTCTATTTGACCTTTCCTTTGGATAAAATAAAAAGTCGGTGGCGACTCTTGCTAAACCGAAACATTTGCGAACATAAACGCAAAATCTCAAGTAAGTTCTCCCACTTCATCGCCAGAACTGGCGACTCTGCTGGGGAACCATACTAAAAGTGGGGTTACCTTAGGGTTTTAGATCACCTTTACATGCTTATCTTGCTTGAATTGTATGCTTTACACTTTGGTTCTATTGTTTGGGTTTAAAATCCTCTACCCGGATTTGGGAAACATTCATTGGTAAATAGCAATAGGTTGTGGAAACTGTGCGGGGTATACCGACATGGTTGAAGCAATAGCTATATTAGTGCGACATATTTGTGGGTACCGGTAGCCTTTGAGTCAATCAAAGAGAATACGGGGCCGCTGAGTGATGTCATGAAGCACTAATGGACTTTTAGAACCTTTACTTGACCAACTTGGCCTTTTTAGGGGTAGTGAGATGACCGGCTTTGGTACAGTCCGAAGTTGGTAGATACTCGATACTACACTCATTGAGGGTTGTTTTCTTGGAATACTTAGGTCGCCAATAAAGTGGATAAACTAAAACAATGAACACAAAAAATAATCCAGTGATATTGAGCTCCTTAGAACCCGGTTACTATTTCTAGGACAGGTTGAGCCAACTAAACTTCAAGAGGGTACTTACCTATGAAACCCCATGCAAGCATAAACTAGGAACTTATGTGATTTGTTTGTACATGTATACTTGTGCATAACATCAAGGACATCATGAAGCATCATATGCATCCACTAACCATTTCAAGGATTTTAGATTTCATCTTTGTTCCTATTTTGTAGGTTATGGAATCACTTCGCAGGAAAACTATCCAAGTCAACCTTGTAAGAATTCCTCCTCAACTCAAGGAGCTAGCTTCAAGGATTCTTGATAATTCTCCATTCACCGAGAGGCATGGTCGTCTTCTCAACTTAGTCAACACCAACACTGAGGAGGATATGCTGAAAGTTCTCTTCCAGTCCTTTAACCCTTTGCATCATTGCTTTACATTTCCTGACTACCAACTTGTGCCTACTTTGGAGGAATTTTCTCAATTCTTGAGGATTCCTATTCTCCATCAACTACCCTACAACAGTACAGAAAGAGATCCAAAGCCAGAAGATGTTGCTCAAGCCTTACACTTGCAACCATCTGATATCATAGGTCATTGGGAAACCATAAGTGGTGTCAAAGGCTTCTTGTCAAAGTTTCTATTTGAGAAGTCCCAAAGCTGCTGGAATTCCTTAGACTTATAAGCTTTTGAGGAGATTGTAGCTCTTCTCATCTATGGATTGGTCTTGTTCCCAAATCCTGACCAACTCATAGATGTGAGTGTTGTCAAAATCTTCATGGCTCGCAATCTGGTGCCCACATTGCTTGGGGATATCCTTCACTCTTTTCACACTCGAACAATGAGGAAAAGAGGTGTACTCATGTGTTGCACTCCTCTAATGGAAAGATGGTTTATTTCTTATCTTCCCCAATCAGTTTTGAAGAATGAGCAAGGTTTGAGGTGGTCGCAACGATTGATGAGTCTTACACATTCAGATGTTCATTGGTGTTCTCGATCTAGAGAAAATGTTATCATCATTAATCGTTGTGGGGAATTCCCTAATGTACCTCTACTTGGAATTAGGGGAGGCATTACCTACAACCCCTGCTTGGCTCTGAGACAGTTTGGGTATGCCCGAAGGGATGGCCCACATGACATGCTGATTCTAGACTTGGTTTTTGACTTTGACAAGGACGATCAAGCACTCCGATAAAGGTTTATCCGAGCTTGGAGGATTCCTAACAAGGTGGACAGTAATACCTTGGGACACAAGAATTCCATTCCTCTTGAGCCTTACCTCAAGTGGATACGAACCCGTGCCGAAAGTCTTATGATGCCTTACCCCTACATTCTCCCTGTGATTAAAGAGCCTGTTATAGAAGGAGAGGTTCCATACACCCTCCTACATCCTAACATGCCAACATCACTTGAAGATTTACAAAGGAGTTGTATACAGCTCAAGGGAGAGCGTGATACTTTTGAAGCCCAATTCTACGCAAGCAAGAAGAAGGTTTTGGAACTCACTCGTCAACTTCACGAAGAGCAGACTCTCAACACCTACATTGCACCAAAGAGGATGCACAACGTCTTTTTACCTTAGAATTTTGTATTATTTTGCCCATGGGGCATTGATGTACTAACAAATTCTATCTTATTAATATGACGTGTGTTCCTTTTTGTTTAAAACAAATTTGAATTTCTGAATCCTTGAATGCATTACATGAATACATATCATTCATCATATGCATAAACAGGTCTTCACACCAGGTTTCCTCATCTCTCTCTACTGTTTATTTCAGCAAGATGGATCTAGAGAAAACGGTCAAAGATTTGCAAGCGCAGAATTCACAGTTCCAACAGCTAATTCTGACCTTGTCCAAGGGGCAGGAGGAGCTCAAGACTCTACTAGAGAAGGAAAAAGAGAAAAAGAAGAAGAAGAGAGTTGGTGTGGCTACTCTGGGCAGAAGATTTGAAGGTCAAACCAGAAGGGTCCTTGATTTCCCATCAACATCTGAAGAAGGGGAAGGTAAAGGTAAAGAAAATTCAGTGGCATCTGATTCTGAAGCTGAAGAAGAGGAGGATGAAGACTATTCTGAACAGCAATATCCTCTTGCAAATGACAAATACAAGAACTTGGAAGAACGTCTGGCAGCTATGGAAGTGCAAATAGTACCTAGGCTGGAATTTGAAGATTTAGGGTTGGTGTTGTAGCCCAAAATTTTCTCTCTCATTTTATCAAGATTTCCCCTCACAAGACTCTTTGGATTCAAGACCAGATTAGGTTTGGCTCAGCTCAAGACATCTCCTTGCACTGATGGCCTGAAATTAGGGTTTGAGTTTGCACAAGGATTTTTGGATTTCCAATTCCTCATGTGAATTTCATACTTCATGTTGGACTCCTAAGATTGCTCATACCAAGTATCAAGCCTTGAATCAAATTTTTGCCCAGTCAATTGGACAGTTGACCTAAAAATCAGTTGTATTGGGGGAAAAGTCAACTATGGCCAATTTACAGTCAAACCTCATAATTTTTATCCACATCAACATTATAGACTCATATTAACCATTTGATCAAGTTTGGACCACAACTCCTCAAGAAATTTGATCAGATCATCAAAAGGGCAAAATGGTCATTTTTAGGGTTTTGATTGTAGAAGGGCAATTTCTGATTTTTTTAACCTAGCCAATGGCAAATTGGGTTCAAGCATAGTTTCAAGGACTCAATGGCATCATCTTGACCTAATCACAAGGTTCAAAAGATCTCAATTGCATTGGATTGACAAATGAATTTTCCAGTCAACTGATTAAAAATCAATTGTACACTGAAAAGTCAAACTTTGACTTTTTGGTCAAAATCAAGTGCCAAGGGTCATTTTTCATCAATATGTGTAAAAACATGAAACTTGTTCACCAAGAAACCTAATTTTGAAAATTAGGGTTTAAAATGGAAATTTTTCATAACTTAGAAATTTTCTAAGTTATGGAAATTTCTTATTTTTTCCCAACTTTTCCAAACTTTTTCACCATGATGAAATTGGATTCAAAGAAAACTTCCAACATGAAAGTTGTATTCCTCCACAAAATATTCAACTTTGATTCACAAAGTTTTCCCAAAAGATGCTTGGATCTCGAGTTATGATTTTGTGAATAAGGGTCCATGAAACTTTTAACTTAATGAAATTTTGCCCTAGTTTAGGCAGGATTTTGACCTATCTTCATGGCAACTTTTCACATAGTTCCAAGTGGAATCTCAAAATGCATTTCAAATATGGATTGTAGAGCATGTTACAAGATTTCCAAAATGTCCAAGAACTCTCCAAGATCATTTGTGGTTAGGGAGAATCGAAGGTTTGAAAATGGAAAATTATCACTTTTGGCCAAGGCATTTTGCACATTGATACAAGTTACAAATCTGTCCAAACCTTGCTTGTACTTGTTTTACAGGTCTTAAACCCTTCAAACTCAAAAATTAAATGCAAACACATTGGATTAAGGCTTTGTTCTGAGCTTTAGAAGATTACACATTGAATTAATCCATTTTTGGCAAAAAGGCAACAATACCATTTCCATAAAGCACAACTTTTGCAATTTTGTTTGTCTTGAGCCGTGGACCTGATTTCTTTATGCAAACAAAGTTCACTAATATCAGGAAAGGTATACCAACTATGTGCAGGTCTTAAGATAGCAAGTATAACCTTGGAGCATTGTCAACTCACCTTTTACTTCAAAAATAAGTCATTGTGCAAAAAGGACATAACTCTTGCATCTGATAAAACCAAACTTTGTGCATATTTCAAACAACTTCAGCATATCACACCAAGCCTAGAACACGATTCCATAATCTCTCAAACACCCTTAAACACCAAAACTTCATTTCTGCCCAAAATAGGGCAAGTTCTGCAAATCAGAAGCCAAAACCATTTCCACTCGTGCGTTTTGTCCCAAACCAGTTCCAACACACTCCATACAACATACCTAAACTATCCCAACCATTCTCAAGCCACTGTAACTCCATTTTCACACTTCAACATTTTTGCTTTGAAGCTTTGAAGTTTGAGTTCTACAAGCATATTCAGGCCATTTCAAAGCAAGCCAAGCATTGGGGGAGGTTAAGGGAACATCAAGCAAGCTCAAAAGAACCTCGGGCCTCACTGAAAGTTGCTGCATTGCCATACTCGAGCTTGACTGAAACAAGTAAATTTCAAACTTCTATCTCCTTGTTTAGGAATCATTAGGCTTAGGTTTGTGAAGCAAAAATGTAGTCCTCATTATCCTTGAACTGTACATGTGTTTAGAATTCATTTATGTTAACTGAGCTAGGAGTATTTGATAGTTGAATTTACTGAAAAAACTAGGTCAAGATTTAGGGCCAATGAAATTCTCTCTGGTATTTGAGAGTTAGATCAAGTTTTTTACATGGTTAGAATCGTGTGATCAAGAGCTATAACTTTCATGTTGCAAGTTTTTGTTTTTGAGCACGTATGCAGGAGTTCCAGATTTGAACAGGGCGCGTATTTTTTGTTTCTGGAGGACATGGATGAAGTGGAAATGGGCTGGGCTTAGCTTGTTTCTACTTTTTGCACCCCCTAGCTTGCTTTCTGCACCCCCTTGGCCCATTTGATTATTTTTGTATATTTTTTTATTTCTTTTACATTTCTGACTTTTTATTTATTTTTCTAAATATTTAAAATCACAAAAAATATTCTCTTAATTTTTCACATTTTATTTTATTATTTTTTGGACATAGAAATAGTTTATTAAATAATATATACTTTTATTTTCTTAAAATAAATTTATAAATAATACAAAAATATCGTATATTTTTATTTTTATTATTTATACACTTAAATAATATTTTCTCACACATTTTAATTTTTTTAACACTTTTGTATACATTTTATTTATTTTCTTATACATAAATAAATAATATAATATATATATTTTTCTTAAACCAAAATTAGGGTTTCCACCCTTTTCAAAAAATAATCATTTTTTATTTTCCCTTATTTTTAGGACATTAAATAATTTATTTTACATACATAAAATAAATACAAAAACATTTTGCATGTTTATATTTATTTGCATATTTAAATAATTGTCCATTTATTATTTATGCAATATTTCAATTTGGTTGTAATCATAGTTTTAGGGTTTATTTTTGAGCAGATACCCCGTATTCAAACTTGTATCCCCCTCCCCATAATCATGTTGTAATAGTCTTAGATTTACTTTTATGCATTTATTGTTTTTTTATGCATGATTAGTAAATTAGGGTTTTGTATGATAACCAAAACTCAAACAAATAGCTTGACTAAACACAAGACAAAAATGCGTGAAAATGACAACACAATGCACACAAGCACCCCTAGGGTTTCATCCACTTGTTGCCTTAAAAACATGGCCATGGCATGCATGCTAGGTATCTTGGCAAAACAAAAACAAAACAAAAAGATCATAGTCCCTCGATGATGCTATCTTGGTTGCCTATACAAAAATGATCTAGTCCCATAAAACTTGCTAAGATACTTGGCAACATTGTTATCATGGTCATACGATGACCCACGCCCGTCCCGTTTAACATCCAAACACAAGGTTGTTTACCAAATACAATGGTAAAACAACAATGTCAAAGGGTTAAAAATGTGTAGGAAATATCTTTGAGTAGGGTAGACAACTCCTAGTTACTTGATCAAACTTGTAAACCAACCTTGCTAATTTCAAACACACACGCACACACTTTCAAAACATTTCCAAAAACAAACTTTCAAACATTGAAACATTTTTCAAAAGACAAACACCTTTGTATATATTCAAACATGAATCATTACAAAGGTTGCCTAAACAAAAGGCCTCTTTTCAAAATATTTTCAAAACCACACAAAGCACCATTTCAAACAATTGAAAAGCAAAAGCAAGTGATCTAAACAAGTAACTAAGAGCCCATGGAAAACCATGGATGAAAAGGGTGCTAGCACCTTCCCTTTTCATAATCTACCCCCCGAACCCAAGAAAACATCTCAAAGGTCTTTCCTGTGTTTTTTGACCTTTCCTTTGGATAAAATAAAAAGTCAGTGGCGACTCTTACTAAACCGAAACATTTGCGAACACAAACGCAAAACCTCAAGTCAGTTCTCCCACCGTATCACAGAACTGGCGACTCTGCTGGGGAAAAATTATAAAAGTGGGGTTACCTTAAGGTTTAGATCACCTTTACATGCTTACCTTGTTTGCTTTGATTTCTTTACATTTGGTTCTATTGTTTGAGTTTGAAATCCTCTACCCGGATTTAGAAAACATTCATAGGTAAATAGCAATACGTTATGGAAATTGTGTGGGGTATACCGACATGGTTGAAGCAATAGCTATATTAGTGCGACATATTTGTGGGTACCGGTAGTCTTTGAGTTAATCAAAGAGAATACGGGACCACTGAGTGATGTCATTAAGCACTAATGGAATTTTAGAACCTTTACTTGACCAACTTGGCCTTTTTAGGGGTAGTGAGATGACCGACTTTGGTGCAGTCCGAAGTTGGTAGATACTCGATACTACACTCATTGAGAGTTGTTTTCTTGGAATATTTCGGTCGCCAGTAAAGTGGCTAAACTGAAACAATGAACACAAAATAATCCAGTGATATTGAGCTCCTTAGAACCCGGTTACTATTTATAGGACAGGTTGAGCCAACTAAACTTCAAGAGGGTACTTACCTACGAAACCACATGCAAGCCTGAAACTAGGAACTTGTGTGATTTATCTGTAAATATACTTGTGCATACATCATGAGCATCATGAAGCATCATATGCATCCACTAACCATTTCAAGGATTTTCATCTTTGTAGGTAATGGATTCACTCCGCCGGAAAACTATTCAGATCAACCTTGTCAGAATCCCTCCTCAACTCAAGGAGCTTGCTTCCAAGATTCCAGAGAATTCTCCATTCACTGAAAGACATGGTAGACTTCTCAACTTGGTCAACTCCAACATATAGGAAGACATGGTGAAAGTTCTCTTCTAGTTCTTTGACCTCCTACACCACTGCTTCACATTTCCTGATTACCAGCTAGTGCCTACTTTGGAGGAATTTTCTCAACTCCTGAGGATTCCTATTCTAAATCAACTACCCTACAACGGTACGGAAAGAGATCCAAAGCCTAAAGATGTTGCTCAAGCCTTACACTTGCAACCATCTGATATCATATGCCATTGGGAAATCAGAAGTGGTGTCAAGGGTTTCTTGGCAAAGTTCCTGTTTAAGAAAGCTGAAGAATGCTGGAATTCTCTAGACCTGCAAGTTTTTGAGGAGATTGTAGCTCTTCTCATCTATGGGTTGGTCTTGTTCCCAAACCCTGACTAGCTTATAGATGTCAATGTCGTCAAGATCTTCATGTCTCGCAACCCTTTGCCTACATTACTTGTGTACATCCTACACTCATTTCACACACGAACAATGAGGAAAAGAGGTGTTATCATGTGTTGTACTCCTCTTCTAGCAAGGTGGTTTATTTCTCACCTTCCCCAGTCAGTTTTGAAGAATGAGCAAGGCTTGAGGTGGTCACAACGGTTGATGACTCTTACACATTCAGATGTTCATTGGTGTTCTCGATCCAGAGAAAATGTTATCATCATTGATCGTTGTGGGGAATTCCCTAATGTCCCTCTACTTGGAATTAGAGGAGGCATTACCTACAACCCCTACTTGGCTCTAAGACAGTTTGGGTATGCCCGAAGGGATGGCCCACATGACATGATGATTCCAGACTTGGTTTTTGACTTCGACAACAACGATCAAGGACTTCGACAACGGTTCATCCGAGCTTGGAGGATGCCCAACAAAGTGGATAGTAAGACCTTGGGACACAAGAATTCCATCCCCCTTGAGCCTTACCTCAAGTGGGTACGAACCCGCGCCCAAAGTCTTATGATGCCTTACCCCTACATTCTTCCTGTAATCAAAGAGCCTGTTATGGAAGGAGAGTTTCCATACACCCTCCTACATCCTAACATGCCAACATCACTCGAAGATTTACAAAGGAGTTGGATACAGCTTAAGGGAGAGTGCGATACTTTTGAAGCCCAATTTTACGCAAGTGAAAAGAAGGTTTTGGAACTTACTCGTCAACTTCACGAAGAGCAGACTCTTAACACCTACATTGCACCAAAGAGGATGTGCAACGTCTTTTTACATTAGAATTTTGTATTATTTTGCCCATGGGGCATTTATGTACTAACAAATACTATCTTATTAATATGACGTGTGTTCCTTTTTGTTTACAACAAATTTGAATTTTTGAATCCTTGAATGCATTACATGAATACACATCATTCATCATATGCATAAACAGGTCTTCACACCAGGTTTCCTTATCTCTCTGTTGTTTATTTCAGCAAGATGGATATAGAGCAGACGCTCAAATACTTGCAAGTGCAGAATTCACAGTTCCAACAGCTACTCATGACCTTGGCAAAGGGTCAAGAGGAGCTCAAGACTCTACTGGAAAAGGAAAAGGAGAAAAATAAAAAGAAGAGGGTTGGTGTGGCTACCTTGGGTAGAAGATTTGAAGGTCAAACCAGAAGGGTCTTAGATTTTCCATCAACCTCTGAAGAGGCTGAAGGAAAGGGTAAAGGAACTGCAGTGAAATCTGAATCTGAGGCTGAAGAAGAAGAGGATGAAGACTATTCTGAACAGCAGTACCCTCCTGCAGATGACAAATATAAGAATCTGGAAGAACGTCTGGCAGCTATGGAGGTACAAAGAGTGCTTGGGCTGGACTTTGAGGAGCTAGGGTTGGTTGCTGGGATTGTGATTCCCCCCAAGTTTAAGGTGCCTCTTTTTTCTAAATACGATGGGTTGTCTTGTCCAAAGATGCACCTGCAGTCTTACGTCAGAAAAGTTCAACCGCATTCTTCTGATAAAGACCTATGCGTTCATTTATTCTAGGACAGTCTTTCGGGGACGCAGTTATATTGGTTCTACCAGCTAGAAAGGTCTGATATGCACAATTGGGAGGATTTGGTTGCTGCCTTCTACAGACAATATCAATATAATGCGGATTTAGCACCAACCCGTACTCAATTACAGAGTATGGGAATGGTCTCAAGTGAAGGCTTTAAAGAGTATGCTCAGAAATGGAGAGACTTGGCAGGACGAGTACAACCACCTCTATCTGAGAGGGAGTTGGTAGATATGTTCTTGGGTACACTGTCAGGCCCCTTTTTCAATCACCTGATTGGAAGTTCGTCTGCGGGGTTCACCGAGTTGATTCTAACTGGTGAGAGAGTTGAAGTCGAAATCAAGAACAGGAAAATCCAAAAAGATGCATCTGCTTCCGCTGCCGTCAAAAAGCCTTTGCCAGTAAAGAAAGAAGTATCAGTTGTTTACTCTCAAAGAGGTCAAGGAAGAGTTGAACGCCGGCCAGCGGTCGGGGCCGTAATGATTCAGAAGTCTGCAGTTGATCAGCCCAGAAACAATCAACCCAGAACCAACCAACAAAGGGTGGAAAGGCCCGCACGGCAATTCACATGGATAAACATGACTCCTGCTCAGGTTTTACCCCATCTCTTGAAGTTAAACCTTACCAGTTTGAGAGAAGCCCCGAAGGATCCGAATACAACTTCTTCTTACTACCATGCGAACGCCAAGTGTGCATATCATTCAGACAGCCTGGGGCATGACACAAATAATTGTTGGGCCCTCAAGAATAAGATTCAGGATTTGATAGATGCTAAAGAAGTTGAATTCGACTCCCCTGAAAAGCCGAATGTGATCTCTACTCCAATGCCAAAGCATGGCCACAATGCCCATGCTGTTGAAGAGGATCTGTATGTTGCTACTGTTGATGATTTGATGACTCTGCTACCGATAATCAAGTTGAATTTGCTAAAGGCTGGGATTTTCCCAGGCTGTGAAGAAGATTGCTACCTTTGTTCATCCTTACAAACCGACTGTCCGTTGTTGAAATTAGGCATTCAACGCCTAATGGATAATCAAGAAATCCTTTTTGAAAAGACTCATGTTACACCGACTCCTATTAATGATATCTCAATAATTACCATATCCGCCAATCTTTCCAAGGTCTCCAAATGACCTGTTAAGATTACATCCGATCCAAAGATTTCACCTTTGAAGATAACCATGTCGGGGCCTATCCCGTACAAGTCCAACAAATCAATACCGTGGAACTATGGGGGAGAGATCTTCTACCACGGTATTAAACAAATTGAATTAACTGAAGAGAGTTCTGATGAAGAGACTTCCGACATTGGAAACATTACCGGACCAAGTAAAATCACCCGCAGTGGAAGAATTTTCTCTCTAGAGATTGCTCCCCCAAAAGCAATCATCGGACCCTCAGCTGCTCCTAAGGTTACCCCTGTACCGGTTAAAATATCTGTGAGAGCTCCAGTTATTGAAGAAGTTGTAACTCATGTGGTTGCCCCCTCTGCTGCTACTGATGATAGAGGGAAAGGGATCCAAGAAGAGCCTGTCAGGACGAGGGCTCAGTCGTTGATCATCCCTGAGACCTCTCAAAATGAAATGGAAGAGATTTTGAAAATAATCAAGAAAAGCGATTATAATGTTGTGGAACAACTGGGGCAAACCCCCTCAAAAATTTCTATGATGGCCTTGCTGCTTTGTTCAGAATCTCATGCCAAAGCTTTGATAAAAAATTTTAAGACGGCCCATGTGCCCCAAGAAACCTTCACGGATCAGTTCCAGGAATGTGTAGCTACCCTAACAGCTGACAATGGTCTAGGATTCTCCGATGCCGATTTAACATAAAAAGGGAGAAAACATAATGACGCTTTGCATGCCTCGGTGGAATGCAGAGGGACTACTCTAGCACATGTTCTGGTAGACACTGGCTCATCGTTGAACGTCCTACCAAAGAAGGCATTGGATAGGTTGGATTGTGAAGGCCTAACCCTGAAGCCCAGCAACATCATTGTCAGAGCCTTTGATGGTTCTAAATGGATGGTCCACGGGGAGGTGGACATTCTGATTAAAGTAGGAACTGAAACCTTCAACTCCACATTCTATGTCATGGACATTCGTCCCTCCTATTCTTGTTTGTTGGGAAGACCCTGGATTCACCATGCTGGAGCCTTCACTTCAACTCTGCATCAAAAGCTCAAGTACTATGTCCAGTGGAAGATTGTGACTATTCTCGATGAAGAGGAATACATGATAAGCCATCTTAATTCTTTCTGCTATGTGGAATTGGATGGTGAATTCATCGAAACCCCCTTTCAGCACTTCGAGGAAGTTTCTGAAGAGATTGCAGCAACCAAGGCAATGCCTTCTGTACCCATGACTACCCGACCTCCGCCTTGGATTTCGTCTCTCAAAGATGCAAAGGCTGTGATTGAAGAAGGAGGAAGCATAATCTGGGGGAAACTTCCAGATTTTCCCTTTAAATCTGATAAATTCGGCTTGGGTTTCACTGCTTCTGCTCAAAAGGGTGTACGCCGCTCCCGGAATGGAAGGCCACCAGTGAAGATCACCCATTATGGAGTCAATGCTTTGGAGCATAGTGAAGAGGAGAGCAACTTGGAAGACTGGATTTTCCCTACTGTTGACGGCAGACTATGTAATTGGGAGGCAAAGGACTTTGTTCCCATAACTTTCATTAATCAGTAATTTATCTTTCAAACATTTTTGTTGGTTTGTAATAATTCTTAAACAATTCGTACACTTTTAACCTTGTGCCTTATCCGAGGCATATAGGTCCATTTGTAAGGGTTTGATTTTTCATCTTCATATGCCATTTTAATGAATCATGGACGTTTTCATATATAAACTTTTATGTTCATTTTCCTTCTTTTTACATTTTATTTGTTTAAAGGTGGCTATCCCTTACACACACCCACACTCACAAATGCAGGTACCCATCCATTCCGGATTCCATGGATAACAATTCTGCTATGACCTTCAGTGACTCTGAAGATCTAGTTTACCATGCCGAATACGAAGGTGATGAAGACTGTGAGGTTCCTGGAGAATTGGCTAGACTGCTACAACAGGAAGAAAGGTATATTCTACCTCATGAGGAGTTGTTAGAGACCATCAACTTGGGAACTGAGGAAGACAGAAAAGAAGTTAGAGTGGGTGCCAACCTAGAGTCAAGTGTCAAAGAACGCCTAATTCAGCTGTTCAATGAATATGTTGAGATCTTCGCCTGGTCCTATAAAGACATGTCGGGACTTGATACAGATATTGTGGTTCAACGTCTCCCTACAAGAGAAGACTGTCCACCAATTAAACAGAAAGTCCATCGGATGAGGCCCGACATGTCTGAAAAGATCAAAGCCGAAGTTATGAAGCAGTTCAATGATGGTTTTCTTGTTGTTACTTCCTATCCACAATGGGTTGCTAACATTGTACCCATGCCTAAGAAGGACGGCAAATTCAGAATGTGCGTGGATTATAGAGACTTAAACAGGGCTAGCCCTAAAGATGACTTTCCACTACCGCACATTGACATCTTGGTTTACAATACAGCTCATCACAAGGTCTTTTCTTTCATGGATGGATTTTCAGGTTACAACCAGATCAAAATGGCACCTGAAGACATGGAGAAAACCACTTTTGTTACACAGTGGGGTATGTTCTGCTATAAAGTGATGCCATTTGGACTGAAGAATTTCGGGGCAACCTATCAACGTCCCATGGTAGCTTTGTTTCATGATATGATACATCATGAGATAGAGGTCTACGTAGACAACATGATAGCCCGTTCACAAACTGAAGAAGAACACCTCGACCATCTGCAAAAGTTGTTTGTCAGGTTGAAGGAGTACAAGCTCAGACCGAACCCTAACAAGTGCACTTTTGGAGTCAGGTCCGGTAAACTCTTGGGTTTCATTGTCAGCAAAAAAGGCATCGAGGTTGATCCTGCCAAAGTCAAAGCTATACAAGAAATGCCTGCCCCTTGCACTGAGAGGGATGTCAGAGGTTTCTTGGGACGCCTAAACTACATTGCAAGGTTCATTTCTCACCCAACATCTATCTGTGAACCAATCTTCAAGCTGCTGAAGAAAGATCAGGTGGTTAAATGGAATGATGACTGTCAAGTTGCTTTCGATAAAATCAAGGAGTATTTGCTAGAACCTTCTATCTTGATGCCTCCCATCGAAGGAAACCGCTAATCATGTATCTGACCATCCTGGAGAATTCAATGGGGTGCGTATTGGGCAAACATGATGAGTCTGGCCGAAAAGAGCATGCCATTTATTACCTTAGCAAAAAGTTTACCGACTGTAAGACCCGATATTTACTGCTCGAGAAAACTTGTTGCGCTTTGGTATGGGCTGCTCGCAGGCTAAGGCAGTATATGTTGACTCATACCACTTTGCTGGTCTCTAAGATGGATCCGATCAAGTACATCTTTGAGAAGCCTGCTCTATCCGGAAGAATCACTAGATGGCAGATGATCCTGACCGAAAACGATATACAGTACACGACCCAAAAATCTATAAAGGGAAGTGTACTAGCTGACCATCTAGCCCATCAAGCCGTCGAAGATTACCAATCCATGAGGTTCGACTTCCCCGACGAGGATATCATGACATTGGACAACATTGAAGAGAATAGACCGTATGACGGACCTGAACAAGGATCCCGATGGACCCTGTACTTTGATGGTGCCTTTAATGTACTTGGCAACGGTATCGGCGCGGTACTCATTTCTCCACAAGGTTTCCATACACCTTTCACTTCCAGACTCTGCTTCAGCTGCACCAAAAACATGGTCGAGTATGAAGCTTGTATCTTTGGTCACAAGGCTGCCATAGACTTGGGAATCAAATCTTTGATTGTATTTGGGGACTCAGCTTTGGTTATCAGTCAAACCAAAGGAGAGTGGGATACTAAACATCCAAACCTCATCCCTTACAAAGAACATGTCCTGACATTGTTACCACATTTCGAGCAGATCACCTTCGAGCACTTCCCGCGAGAAGAAAATCAGCTAGCGGATGCTCTAGCTACGATGTCATCCATGTTTAAACTTAACTGGGATAATGAGGCTCCCCAAATCACCATTGAGCGGATGGAAGAACCTGCGCATTGTCATGAGATTAATACCGAAGAAGTAGTGGACCAACCTTGGTTTCACGAAGTCAAAAGGTATCTCGAGACTCAAGAATATCCTGAAGGAGCTTCAATCAATGACAAAAAGTTCTTAAGGAGATTCTCAGATAAGTTCTTCTTGAGCAATGGTATCCTATACAAGCGCAATCATGATTGCATCCTACTCCATTGTATGGACAAGGTTGAAGTCGAGCAGATCATGGCTGAACTGCATAATGGTACCTTTGGCACTCATTCTAGCGGACATACGATGGCTAAGAAGATTCTACGGGCAGGCTATTACTGGTCTACCATGGAAGCTGACTGCCATCAACATTCCAGAACTTGTCACAAATTCCAAATCTACGCGGACAAGGTACATATACCTTCAGTTCCTCTCAATGTCTTAACAGCTCCTTGGCCATTCGCTATGTGGGGAATCGACATGATTGGAGAGATCAAGCCTACAACATCCAATGGACACCGCTTCATCCTGTTGGCCATTGATTACTTCACCAAATGGGTCGAAGCAGCTTCCTTTGCATCTGTTACAAAGAATTTTGTTGCCCGCTTCATCAAGCAGAACCTCATTTGCCGGTACGGCATTCCCGATAGGATCATCACTGACAACGGTACAAACCTAAACAATACTATGATCACCGCTTTGTGCGAGCAGTTCCAGATTTAACATCACAATTCATCTCCCTATCGGCCAAAGATGAACGGTGTTGTCGAAGTTGCAAACAAAAATATCAAGAAGATCATACAAAAGATGACAGTCACCTACAAGGACTGGCATGAGATGTTACCGTTTGCTCTTCACGGGTACCGTACCACGGCGTGTACATCAACTGGGGAAACACCCTATTCTTTGGTATATGGCATGGAAGTTGTATTACCTATCGAGGTTCAGGTTCCCTCCTTGAGAATCATGAAGGATGCTGGTTTGACTGAAGAGATTGGATTCAGACCCGGCTTGATCAACTTAACTTGATTGACGAGAAACGAATTACTGCTGTTTGTCATGGTTAGACGTATCAAAAACGGATGATCAAGGCATTCAACAAGAAAGTCAGACGCCAGGTATATCAATTCGGGGACCTTGTAATCAAGAGGATCATCTTGTCACAAAGTGATCCCAGGGGCAAATGGAGTCCTACATACAAAGGACCATTTGTGATCAAAAACATCTTTTCTGGTGGGGCAATGATCTTAACCACCATGGACGGTGACGACCTGCCGCACCCTGCGAATGCAGACATAGTCAAAAGATACTACACATAAATGACCCGAAAAGTTGAAAACTCGAAAGGGAGACTTGGGATAAAAAAGGGCATCTCAGTGAATCGAAAACCAGAAAGGGCGGTTCAAGCAAATATTAGGGATAAACAAAAAAAATCTGTACACCTGGCAAGTTGAAAACACGAAAGGGCGACTTGGGCAAAAAAGGGTTTCCCGGTGGATCAAAAACCCGAAAGGGCGGTCCAAGAAAAAGTTAGGGAATTAAATCGTATGACTATGTCTCGTCGGATCACTTTTAGGACAATCTCTTCACAGACAAGCTTTGGGCTTCTGATCAACTCGATCATCTTCGGACGAAGCAGCAAATGGACAAGATATTCAGAGTTACAAAGGCTATAGCAGAATGGGAACCCCATGGAATTTTTTACACATAGTCATCTTTCTTTGTATAAATTTTTCTCATTTTATGACAATATTCTCTTACTGGGATGGTTGTATCCTTTGTTCAAAATACTTACACAAAGTTAATACAAAGATACGTCAAAGTGCAGAAAACTATTTCCCTTTTCTTCTCTTTTACACTTGTGTTTTATTTGAAAACGTCGAATGATTTATTAAATGAGCATATGCATTTGAATAAAATCACATGTTTACAAATGAACGAAACGGGAAAGAATAATTACTGATAGGTTGAAAGTATAGGAAGACGTCTTTAGGCTATGCCAAGAGAAATCCCCTGCAGTACATCATCTAGGTCCCCAACGGAGCTAAAACCTTGAAATACATATCCCCAGTGGAGCAAAAAATTTGAGCTATAGATCCTCAACAAAGATGAAACTTTCTTCCCCAACGGAGTCCAAAACTTCAACCTTTAAACCCCGGTGGAAAACCATCCAGTTTCCTCCAATTCCCCTGAGATTTGTCTTAAAACCAGTTAATTTCCCTGCAAGTTATCTGATAATTTCCTAACAAGTTGCTTTGAAGCCTGACAGCTAACCAGACGATAGCTTCGGATGATTCCCCAGTAGATTGGCATACAACCCAAACTCTTGAAAACTCTCCAGCAGTATAGCTATTCCCCACAGAGTTTTTACTACTCTCCAACATAATAAACTTTCTCCCCGCAGAGTTATTCTTATTTCCCAGCAGATTGAAGATTCTCAATCCCCGGCCACAGTCATCAAGGTTCTCGGGACTCCCCAAGCAAGTTTCTCAAACAACACTTGGCATTTTTCTCACAACAGATTTTGTCAGTACTCCAACTTCAAGACTTGAAGGATCCCTATATCCCCAGGAAAGTCGTGAAGGATTCTCACATCCCCACAGAAGTTTTCAAAGGTTTTGAATCTCCAGTAGCAGTCAAGGATTTATTTTCCCCGGCAACAGTCAAAGATTTTATTATCTCCAGCTATCAAGGATTTATTTTCCTCAGCAAGATAGTAAATCAGCTTACATGCACATACATTACATTCATATATCATAAACATTGATAAAACACATCTTATTGCATCATACATTTCATGCAACATAACTTTATGTTTCAACTAACATTTTACCCTTTTCAGGATAAAATTAACAGCTATCTTTAACAAATATTCAAAGCTCAAATACAGCTTAGAGATGCTCTAGACACGGATTCTATTCTATTGCTTATTCAAAACAATGCTCATATTCATGTTCTAGTTCAAATTATGAATCCCGGATTCGACCGGATAATATCTTGATTATACTGAAGCCCGGAGATTGACCGGAAAATAGTTGAATCCCCAGCAAATTAGTGTAAAGCCTAGAATTGACCAGATAGCAGTATAAAGCACCATGAAGCCTGGAATCGACCAGATTGTGGTACACCTTAAGTTCGAGCTATGAAGCTCGGGTTCGACCGGATAGTATCTTGATCTCTACAAAACACTGTGAAGCCTGGTATTTGACCAGATAACAGTGAGGTACACTATGAAACTTGGATTTCGACCAAAAAGCAGTTTACTCGGCCAATTACTTTGAAGCTCGGATTCAACCGGATATTAGTAGGCCCCAAAATCAAAGGGAAGCCCGGAGGCGACCAGATAACCATTTGATTTTCTTCTGAAGCCTGGATTTTGACCAGATAGGAAGTAAGGTATCACGAAGCTTGGATTTCGACCAGATAGCAATACAAGACTGTGAAGCCTGGATTTTGACCAGATAATAGTAAGGTACACCGTGAAGCTTGGTTTTCGACCAAATAGTAGTTTACTTGGCTAATTACTAAGAAGCCCGGAATCGACCGGATATTAGTGTGCTTTAAATTCAAGTTGAAACCCGGATGCGACCGGATAACCACTTGATTCCTTCTGAAGCCTGGAATATGACCAGATAAGAATTGAGAAATTGTGAAGCCCGGAAGAACGACCAGATAGCAAGTTTAATCTCATCCCCCTAGTAAGTCACTGTAAAGCCTAGAGCACGACCAGATAGAAGTTAATTTTCACCTCTTCAACCAAGATATGATTCCCCAGTAGAATAACGGGCGACTGAAGCTCCTAAAATTCTATTTCTACCACGACAGAGACCAGTATTCCTCGGCGTAGTCCTCCTCAACAACAGGCATACGGGCTCTCGCAAAGGAATCTCTTATGCGATCAATTCCTTGGATGGCATCTTTAAGCCTATCTCCAACAAGATTCTACCAAATGGCATCTTTAAGCCCATTCCCTCAACTACATTTTGACAAGTGCAAATTTACGGGCACTCTAGTGTCCAATCATCTTTTACCTTCGAGTCACGAATGACAAACTCACCAATCTAACTCTTCAGGTTCGAGAAGATTGAACAGGGGCAACTGTTGTACCCCAAAATTTTCCCTCTCATTTTATCAAGATTTCCCCTCACAAGACTCTTTGGATTCAAGACCAGATTAGGTTTGGCTCAGCTCAAGATATCTCCTTGCACTGATGGCCTGAAATAAGGGTTTGAGTTTGCACAGGGATTTTTGGACTTCCAATGCATTTCAAAGATGGATTATAGAGCATGTTACAAGCTTTCCAAAATGTCCAAGAACTCTCCAAGATCATTTGTGGTTAGGGAGAATCGAAGGTTTGAAAATGGCAAATTATCACTTTTGGCCAAGGCATTTTGCACATTGATACAAGTTGCAAATCTGTCCAAACCTTGCTTGTACTTGTTTTACAGGTCTTAAACCCTTCCACACTCAAAATTTAAATGTAAACACATTGGATTAAGGCTTTGTTCTGAGCTTTAGAAGATTACACATTGAATTAATCCATATTTGGCAAAAAGGCAACAATACCATTTCCATAAAGCACAACTTTTGCAATTTTGTTTGTCTTGAGCCATGGACCTGATTTATTTATGCAAACAAAGTTCACTAATATCAAGAAAGGTATACCAACTATGTACAGGTCTTGAGATAGCAAGTACAGCCTTGGAGCATTGTCAACTCACCTTTTATTTCAAAAACAAGTCATTGTGCAAAAAGGCCATAACTCTTGCATCTGATAAAACCAAACTTTGTGCATATTTCAAACAACTTCAGCATATCACACCGAGCCTAGAACACGATTCCATAAGCTCTCAAACACCCTTAAACACCAAAACTTTATTTCTGCTCAAAACAGGGCAAGTTCTGCAAATCAGAAGCCAAAACCATTTCCACTCGTGCGTTTTCTCCCAAACCAGTTCCAACACACTCCATACAACATACCTAAACTATACCAACCATTCTCAAGCCACTGTAACTCCATTTTCACACTTCACCATTTTTGCTTGTAAGCTTTGCAGTTTGAGTTCTACAAGCATATTCAGGCCATTTCAAAGCAAGCAAAGCATTGGGGAAGGTTAAGGGAACATCAAGCAAGCTCAAAAGAACCTCATGCCTCACTGAAAGTTGCTGCATTTCCATACTCGAGCTTGACTGAAATAGGTAAATTTCAAACTTCTATCTCCTTATTTAGGAATCATTAGGCTTAGGTTTGTGAAGCAAAAATGTAGTCCCCATTGTCCTTGAACTGTACATATGCTTAGAATTCATTTATTATAACTGAGCTAGGAGTATTTGATAGTTGAATTTACTGGAAAAAACTAGGTCAAGATTTAGGGCCAATGAAATTCTCTCTGGTCTTTGAGAGTTAGATCAAGTTTTTTACATGGTTAGAATCGTGTGATCAAGAGCTATAACTTTCATGTTGCAACTTTTTGTTTTTGAGCACGTATGCAGGAGTTCCAGATTTGAACAGGGCGTGCGTTTTTTGTTTCTGGAGGACAGGGATGAAGTGGAAATGGGTTAGGCTTGGCTTGTTTCTACTTTTTGCACCCCCTAGCTTGCTTTCTGCACCCCCTTGGCCCATTTGATTATTTTTGTATTTTCTTTTATTTCTTTTACATTTCTGACTTTTTATTTATTTTTCTAAATATTTAAAATCACAAAAAATATTCTCTTAATTTTTCACATTTTATTTTATTATTTTTTGGACATAGAAATAGTTTATTAAATAATATATACTTTTATTTTCTTAAAATAAATTTATAAATAATACAAAAATATTGTATATTTTTATTTTTATTATTTATACACTTAAATAATATTTTCTCACACATTTTAATTTTTTAACACTTTTGTATACATTTTATTTATTTTCTTATACATAAATAAATAATAATATATATATATATATATATATATATATATATATATATATATATATATATATATATATATATATATATATATATATATCTTAAATCAAAATTAGGGTTTCCACCCCTTCCAAAAAATAATCATTTTTTATTTTCCCTTATTTTTAGGATATTAAATAATTTATTTTACATACATAAAATAAATACAAAAACATTTTGCATGTTTATATTTATTTGCATATTTAAATAATTGTCCATTTATTATTTATGCAATATTTCAATTTTGTTGTAATAATAGTTTTAGGGTTTATTTTTGAGCAGATACCCCCTATTCAAACTTGTATCCCCCTCCCCATAATCATGTTGTAATAGTCTTAGATTTACTTTTACGCATTTATTGCTTTTTTATGCATGATTAGTAAATTAGGGTTTTGTATGATAACCAAAAATCAAACAAATAGCTTGACTAAATACAAGACAAAAATGCGTGAAAATGACAACACAATGCACACAAGCACCCCTAGGGTTTCATCCACTTGTTGCCTTAAAAACATGGCCATGGCATGCATGCTAGGTATCTTGGTAAAACAAAAACAAAACAAAAAGATCATAGTCCCTCGATGATGCTATCTTGGTTGCCTATACAAAAATGATCTAGTCCCACAAAACTTGCTAAGATACTTGGCAACATTGTTATCATGGTTATACGATGACTCATGCCCGTCCCGTTTAACATCCAAACACAAGGTTGTTTACCAAATACAATGGTAAAATAACAATCTCAAAGGGTTAAAAATATGTAGGAAATATCTTTGAGTAGGGTAGACAACTCCTAGTTACTTGATCAAACTTCCAAAACCATCCTTGCTAATTTCAAAAACACACACACACACAATTTCAAAACATTTCCCAAAACAAACTTTCAAACATTGAAACATTTTTCAAAAGACAAACACCTTTGTATATATTCAAAAAAGAATCATTACAAAGGTTGCCTAAACAAAAGGCCTCTTTTCAAAATATTTTCAAAACCACACAAAGCACCATTTCAAACAATTGAAAAGCAAAAGCAAGTGATCTAAACAAGTAACTAAGAGCCCATGGAAAACCATGGATGAAAAGGGTGCTAGCACCTTCCCTTTTCATAATCTACCCCCCGAACCCAAGAAAATATCTCGAAGGTCTTTCTTGTGCTTTTTGACCTTTCCTTTGGATAAAATAAAAAGTCAGTGGCGACTTTTGCTAAACCAAAACATTTGCGAACACAAACGCAAAACCTAAAGTCAGTTCTCCCGCCGTATCATAGAACTGGAGACTCTGCTGGGGAAAAATTCTAAAAGTGGGGTTGCCTTAGGGTTTAGATCACCTTTACATGCTTACCTTGTTTGCTTTGATTGCTTTACATTTGGTTATATTGTTTGAGTTTGAAATCCTCTACCCGGATTTAGGAAACATTCATAGGTAAATAGAAATACGTTGTGGAAACTGTGCGGGGTATACCGACATGGTTGAAGCAATAGCTATATTAGTGCGACATATTTGTGGATACCGGTAGCCTTTGAGTTAATCAAAGAGAATACGGGGCCGCTGAGTGATGTCATTAAGCACTAATGGACTTTTAGAACCTTTACTTGACCAACTTGGCCTTTTTAGGGGTAGTGAGATGACCGGCTTTGGTGCAGTCCGAAGTTGGTAGATACTCGATACTACACTCATTGAGGGTTGTTTTCTTGGAATATTTCGGTCGCCAGTAAAGTGGCTAAACTGAAACAATGAACACAGAAAATAATCCAGTGATATTGAGCTCCTTAGAACCCTGTTACTATTTATAGGACAGGTTGAGCCAACTAAACTTCAAGAGGGTACTTACCTTTGAAACCACATGCAAGCCTGAAACTAGGAACTTGTGTGATTTGTCTGTACATATACTTGTGCATACATCATGAGCATCATGAAGCATCATATGCATCCACTAACCATTTCAAGGATTTGGATTTTCATCTTTGTTCCTGTTTTGTAGGTAATGGATTAACTCAGCCAGAAAACTATTCAGATCAACCTTGTGAGAATCCCTCCTCAACTCAAGGAGCTTGCTTCCAAGATTCCAGAGAATTTTCCATTCACTGAAAGACATGGTAGACTTATCAACTTGGTCAACTCCAACATAGAGGAAGACATGGTGAAAGTTCTCTTCCAGTTCTTTGACCCCCTACACCACTGCTTCACATTTCCTGATTACCAGCTAGTGCCTACTTTGGAGGAATTTTCTCAAATCCTGAGGATTCCTATTCTCAATCAACTACCCTACAACGGTACAGAAAGAGATCCAAAGCCTAAAGATGTTGCTCAAGCCTTACACTTGCAACCATCTGATATCATAGGCCATTGGGAAACCAGAAGTGGTGTCATGGGTTTCATGGCAAAGTTCCTGTTTGAGAAAACTCAAGAATGCTGGAATTCTCTAGACCTACAAGCTTTTTAGGATATTGTAGCTCTTCTCATCTATGGGTTGGTCTTGTTCCCAAACCCTGACCAGCTTATAGATGTCAATGCCGTCAAGATCTTCATGGCTCGCAACCCGGTGGCTACATTACTTGGGGACATCCTACACTCATTTCACACACGAACAATAAGGAAAAGAGGTGTTCTCATGTGATGTACTCCTCTTCTAGCAAGGTGGTTTATTTCTCACCTTCCCCTGTCAGTTTTGAAGAATGAGCAAGGCTTGAGGTGGTCACAACGGTTGATGACTCTTACACATTCAGATGTTCATTGGTGTTCTCGATCCAGAGAAAATTTTATCATCATTGATTGTTGTGGGGAATTCCCTAATGTCCCTCTACTTGGAATTAGGGGAGGCATTACCTACAACCCATGCTTGGCTCTAAGATAGTTTGGTATGCCCGAAGGGATGGCCCACATGACATGATGATTCCAGACTTGGTTTTTGACTTCGATAACGACGATCAAGGACTTCGACAACAGTTCATCTGAGCTTGGAGGATGCCCAACAAAGTGGACAGTAAGACCTTAGGACACAAGAATTCCATCCCCCTTGAGCCTTACCTCAAGTGGGTACGAACCCGCGCCCAAAGTCTTATGATGCCTTACCCCTACATTCTTCCTGTGATCAAAGAGCCTGTTATGGAAGGAGAGTTTCCATACACCCTCCTACATCCTAACATGCCAACATCACTCAAAGATTTACAAAGGAGTTGGATACCGCTTAAGGGAGAGCGCGATACTTTTAAAGCCCAATTTTACGCAAGTGAAAAGAAGGTTTTGGAACTTACTCGTCAACTTCACGAAGAGCAGACTCTTAACACCTACATTGCACCAAAGAGGATGCGCAACGTCTTTTTACATTAGAATTTTGTATTATTTTGCCCATGGGGCATTTATGTACTAAAAAATACTATCTTATTAATATGATGTGTGTTCCTTTTTGTTTACAACAAATTTGAATTTCTGAATCCTTGAATGCATTACATGAATACACATCATTCATCATATGCATAAACAGGTCTTCACACCAGGTTTCCTTATCTCTCTGTTGTTTATTTCAGCAAGAAGGATATAGAGCAGACGCTCAAAGACTTGCAAGTGCAGAATTCACAGTTCTAACAGCTACTCATGACCTTGGCGAAGGGTCAAGAGGAGCTCAAGACTCTACTGGAAAAGGAAAAGGAGAAAAAGAAAAAGAAGAGGGCTGGTGTGGCTACCTTGGGTAGAAGATTTGAAGGTCAAACCAGAAGGGTCCTAGATTTTCCATCAACCTCTGAAGAGGGTGAAGGAAAGGGTAAAGGAACTGCAGTGCAATCTGAATCTGAGGCTGAAGAAGAAGAGGATGAAGACTATTCTGAACAGCAGTACCCTCCTGCAGATGACAAATAAAAGAGTCTAGAAGAACGTCTGGCAGCTATGGAGGTACAAAGAGTGCCTGGGCTGGACTTTGAGGAGCTAGGGTTGGTTGCTGGGATTGTGATTCCCCCCAAGTTTAAGGTGCCTCTTTTTGCTAAATACGATGAGTTGTCTTGTCCAAAGATGCACCTGCAGTCTTACGTCAGAAAAATTCAACCGCATTCTTCTGATAAAGACATATGGGTTCATTTCTTCCAGGATAGTCCTTCGGGGACGCAGTTAGATTGGTTCTACCAGCTAGAAAGGTCTGATATGCACAATTGGGAGGATTTGGCTGCTGCCTTCTACAAACAATATCAATATAATGCGGATTTAGCACCAACTCGTACTCAATTACAGAGTATGGGCATGGTCTCAAGTGAAGGCTTTAAAGAGTATGCTCAGAAATGGAGAGACTTGACAGGACGAGTACAACCACCTCTATCTGAGAGGGAGCTGGTAGATATGTTCTTGGGTACACTATCAGGCCCCTTTTTCAATCACCTGATTGGAAGTTCGTCTGCGGGGTTCACCGAGTTGATTCTAACTGGTGAGAGAGTTGAAGCCGGAATCAAGAGCAGGAAAATCCAAAAAGATGCATCTGCTTCCGCTGCCGTCAAAAGGCCTTTTCCAGCAAAGAAAGAAGTATCAGCTGTTTACTCTCAAAGAGGTCAAGGAAGAGTTTAGCGCCGGCCATCGGTGGGGGCCGTAATGATTCAGAAGTCTGCAGCTGATCAGCCCAGAAACAATCAACCCATAACCAACCAACAAAGGGTGGAAAGGCCCGCACGGTAATTCACCCGGATAAACATGACTCCTGCTCAGGTTTTACCCCATCTCTTGAAGTTAAACCTTACCAGTTTGAGAGAAGCCCCGAAGGATCCAAATACAACTTCTTCTTACTACCATGCAAACGCCAAGTGTGCTTATCATTCAGAAAGCCTGGGGCATGACACCAATAATTGTTGGGCCCTCAAGAATAAGATTCAGGATTTGATAGATGCTAAAGAAGTTGAATTCGACTCCCCTGAAAAGCCGAATGTGATCTTTGCTCCAATGCCAAAGCATGGCCACAATGCCCATGCAATTGAAGAGGATCTGTATGTTGCTACTGTTGATGATTTGATGACTCCGCTATCGATAATCAAGTTGAATTTGCTAAAGGCTGGGATTTTCCCAGGCTGTGAAGAAGATTGCTACCTTTGTTCATCCTTACCAACCAATTGTCCGTTGTTGAAATTAGGAATTCAACGCCTAATGGATAATCAAGAAATCCTTTTTAAAAAGACTCCTGTTACACCGACTCCTGTTAATGATATTTCAATAATTACCATATCCGCCAATCTTTCCAAGGTCTCCAAAAGACCTGTTAAGATTACATCTGATCCAAATATTGCACCTTTGAAGATAACCATGTCGGGGCCTATCCTGTACAAGTCCAACAAATCAATATCGTGGAACTATGGGGGAGAGATCTTCTACCATGGTATTAAACAAATTGAATTAACTGAAGAGAGTTCTGATGAAGAGGCTTCCGACATTGGAAACATTGTCGGACCGAGTAAAATCACCCGCAGTGGAAGAATTTTCTCTTCGGAGATTGCTCCTCCAAAAGCAATCTTCGGACCCTCAGCTGCTCCTAAGGTTACCCCTGTACCGGTCAAAATATCTACAAGAGCTCCAGTTATTGAAGAAGTTGTAACTCTTGTGGTTGTCCCCTCTGCTGCTGCTGATGATAGAGGGAAAGGGATCCAAGAAGAGCCTGTCAGGACGAGGGCTCAGCCGTTGATCATCCCTGAGACCTCTCAAAAAGAAATGGAAGAGATTTTGAAAATAATCAAGAAAAGCGATTATAATGTTGTGGAACAACTGGGGCAAACCCCCTCAAAAATTTCTATGATGGCCTTGCTTCTTTGTTCAGAAGCTCATGCCAAAGCTTTGATCAGATTTTTGAAGACGACCCATGTGCCCCAGGAAACCTCCGCAGATCAGTTCCAGGAATGTGTAGCTAGCCTAACAGCTGACATTTGTATAGGATTCTTCGATGCCGATTTAACATCAAAAGGGAGAAAACATAATGACGCTTTGCATGCCTCGGTGGAATGCAGAGGGACTACTCTAACACACGTTCTGGTAGACACTGGTTCATCGCTGAACGTCCTACCAAAGAAGGCATTGGATAGGTTGGATTGTGAAGGCCTAACCCTGAAGCCCAACAACATCATTGTCAGAGCCTTTGATGGTTCTAAGCGGATGGTCCACGGGGAGGTGGACATTATGATTAAAGTAGGAACTAAAACCTTCAACTCCACATTCTATGTCATGGACATCCGTCCCTCCTATTCTTGTTTGTTGGGAAGACCCTAGATTAACCATGCTGGAGTCGTCACTTCAACTCTGCATCAAAAGCTCAAGTACCTTGTCCAGGGGAAGATTGTGACTGTTCTCGGTGAAGAGGAATACATGATAAGCCATCTTAATTATTTCCGCTATATGGAATTGGATGGTGAATTTTCGAAACCCCCTTTCAGCACTTCGAGGAAGTTTCTGAAGAGATTGCAGCAACCAAGGCAATGCCTTCTGTACCCATGACTACCCGACCTCCGCCTCGGATGTCGTCTCTCAAAGATACAAATGTTGTGATTGAAGAAGGAGGAAGCACAATATGGGGGCAACTTCCAGATTTTCCCTTTAAATCTGATAAATTCGGCTTGGGTTTCACTGCTTCTGCTCAAAAGGTTGTACGCCGCTCCCGGGCTGGAGGGCCACCAGTGAAGATCACCCATCATGGAGTCAATGCTTTGGAGGATAGTGAAGAGGAGAGCAACTTGGAAGACTGGATTTTCCCTACTGTTGACGGCAGACTATGTAATTGGGAGGCAAAGGACTTTGTTCCCATTACTTTCATTAATCAGTAATTTATCTTTCAAACATTTCTGTTGGTTTGTAATAATTCTTAAATAATTCGTACACTTTTAACCTTGTGCCTTACCCGAGGCATATAGGTCCATTTGTAAGGGTTTGATTTTTCATCTTCATATGCCATTTTAATGAATCATGGACGTTTTCATATATAAACTTTTATGTTCATTTTCCTTCTTTTTACATTTTATTTTTTTAAAGGTGGATATCCCTTACACACACCCACACTCACAAATGCAGGTACCCATCCATTCAGGATTCCATGGATAACAATTCTGCTATGACCTTCTGTGACTCTGAAGATCTGGTCTACCATGCCGAATACGAAGGTGATGAAGACTGTGAGGTGCCTGGAGAATTGGCTAGACTGCTACAACAGGAAGAAAGGGCTATTCTACCTCATGAGTTGTTAGAGACAATCAACTTGGGAACTGAGGAAGACAGAAAAGAAGTTAGAGTGGGTGCCAACCTAGAGTCAAGTGTCAAAGAGCGCCTAATTCAGTTGTTGAATGAATATGTTGAGATCTTCGCCTGGTCCTATGAAGACATGTCGGGGACTTGATACAGATATTGTGGTTCACCGTCTCCCTACAAGAGAAGATTGTCCACCAATTAAACAGAAATTCTACCAGATGAGGCCCGACATGTCTGAAAAGATCAAAGTCGAAGTTATGAAGCAGTTCAATGCTGGTTTTCTTGTTGTTACTTTCTATCCATAATGGGTTGCTAACATTGTGCCCGTGCCTAAGAAGGACGGCAAAGTCAGAATGTGCATGGATTACAGAGACTTAAACAGGGCTAGCCCTAAAGATGACTTTCCACTACCGCACATTGACATCTTGGTTTACAATACAGCACAACGCAAGGTATTTTCTTTCATGGACGGATTTTCAGGTTACAACCAGATCAAAATGGCACCTGAAGACATGGAGAAAACCACTTTTGTTACACAGTGGGGTACGTTCTTCTATAAAGTGATGCCATTCGGACTGAAGAATGTCGGGGCAACCTATCAAAGTGCCATGGTAGCTTTGTTTCATGATATGATACATCATGAGATAGAGGTCTACGTAGACAACATGATAGCCCGTTCACAAACTGAAGAAGAACACCTCTACCATCTGCAAAAGCTGTTTGTCAGGTTGAAGGAGTACAAGCTCAGACTGGACCCTAACAAGTGCACTTTCAGAGTCAGGTCCGGTAAACTCTTGGGTTTCATTGTCAGCAACAAATGCATCGAGGTTGATCCTGCCAAAGTAAAAGCTATACAAGAAATGCTTGCCCCTCGCACTGAGACGGATGTCAGAGGTTTCTTGGGACGCCTAAACTACATTGCAAGGTTCATTTCTCGCCTAACATCTACCTGTGAACCAATCGTCAAGCTGTTGAAGAAAGATCAGGTGGTTAATTGGAATGATGACTGTCAAGTTGCTTTCGATAAAATCAAGGAGTATTTACTAGAACCTCCTATCTTGATGCCTCCCGTCGAAGGAAGGCCGCTAATCATGTATCTGATCATCCTGGAGAATTCAATGGGGTGCGTATTGGGAAAACATGACGAGTCTGGCCGAAAAGAGCATGCCATTTATTACCTTAGCAAAAAGTTTACCGACTGTGAGACCCGATACTCACTGCTCGAGAAAACTTGTTGTGCTTTGGTATGGGCTGCTCGACGGCTAAGGCAGTATATGTTGACTCATACCACTCTGCTGATATCTAAGATGGATCCGATCAAGTACATCTTCGAGAAACCGACTTTATCTGGAAGAATAGCTAGATGGTAGATGATCCTGACAGAACACGATATACAGTACACGACCCAAAATCTATAAAGGGGAGTGTGCTAGCCGACCATCTAGTTCATCAAGCTGTCGAAGATTACCAATTCATGAGGTTTTACTTCCCTGACGAGGACATTATGACATTGGACAATGTTAAAGATTTCAGACCATATGACGGACCTGAACAAGGATCCCGATGGACCCTGTACTTTGATGGTTCCTCCAATGCACTTGGTAAAGGTATCGCGCGCGGTACTCATCTCCCCAGAAGGTTCCCATACACCTTTCACTGCCAGACTTTGCTTCAGCTGTACCAACAACATGGCCGAGTATGAAGCTTGCATATTTGGACTCAAGGTTGCCATAGACTTGGGAATCAAATCTTTGATTGTGTTTGGGGACTCAGCTTTGGTCATCAGTCAGATCAAAGGAGAGTGGGATACTAAACATCCAAACCTCATCCCTTACAAAGAACATGTCTTGACATTGTTACCACATTTCGAGCAGATTACCTTCGAGCACTTCCCGTGAGAAGAAAATCAGCTAGCAGATGCTCTAGCAACAATGCCATCCATGTTTAAACTTAACTGGGATAATGAGGCTCCCCAAATCACCATTGAACATATGGACGAACCTGCACATTGTTACGAGATTAATACCGAAGAAGTAGTGGACCGACCTTGGTTTCACGAAGTCAAAAGGTATCTCGAGGCGCAAGAATACCCTGAAGGAGCTTCAGTCAACGACAAAAACTTCTTAAGGAGATTCTCTACCAAGTTCTTCCTGAGCAATGGTATCCTGTACAAACGCAATCATGATTGCATTCTGGTCCATTGTGTGGACAAGGTTGAAGCTGAGCAGATCATGGCAGAACTGCACAATAGTACCTTTGGCACCCATTCTAGCGGGCATACGATGGCTAAGAAGATTCTACGGGCGGGCTATTACTGGTCTACCATGGAAGCTGACTGCCATCAATATTCCAAGACTTGTCACAAGTGTCAAATCTATGCGGACAAGGTACATATACCTCCAGTTCCTCTCAATGTCTTAACAGCTCCTTGGCCATTCTCTATGTGAGGAATCGACATGATTGGAGAGATCAAGCCTACAACATCCAATGGATACTGCTTCATCCTGGTGGCCATTGACTACTTCACCAAGTAGGTCGAAGCAGCTTCCTTCGCATCCGTTACAAAGAATGTTGTTTCCCGCTTCATCAAGCAGAACCTTATTTGTCGGTACGGCATCCCTAAATGGATCATCACTGACAACGGTACAAACCTTAACAACACTATGATCACTGCCTTGTGCGAGCAGTTCCAGATTCAACATCACAATTCATCTCCCTATCGGCCAAATATGAACGGTGTTGTCGAAGCTGCAAACAAAAACATCAAGAAGATCATACAAAAGATGACAGTCACCTATAAGGACTGGCATGAAATGTTACTGTTTGCTCTTCACGGGTACCGTACCACGGCACGCACATCAACTGAGGCAACACCTTATTCTTTGGTATATGGCATGGAAGTTGTTTTACCTATCGAGGTTCAGATTCCCTCCTTGAGAATCATGAAAGATGCTGGTTTGAGTGAAGACGATTAGATTCAGACCCGGCTTGATCAACTTAACTTGATTGATAAGAAGAGACTTACTGCTGTTTGTCATGGTCAGACATATCAAAAACGGATGATCAAGGCTTTCAACAAGAAAGTCAGACGACAAGTATATCAAGTCGGGGATCTGGTAATCAAGCACATCATCTTGCCTCAAAGTGATCCCAGGGGCAAATGGACTCCTACCTATGAAGGACCATTTGTGATAAAAAAAACATCTTTTCTGGTGAGGCAATGATCTTAACCACCATGGACGGCGACGACCTGCCGCACCCTGCGAACGCAGACATAGCCAAAAGATACTACGCATAAATGACCCACTAGGTTGACACACCTAGGCAAAAAAAAAGGGGCATCCCGGTGAATCGAAAACCCGAAGGGCGGTTCAGGCAAAAGTTAGGGATAAACAAAAAAATATGTACACCCGGCAAGTTGAAAACCCGAAAGGGCGACTTGGGCAAAAAAGGGGTTTCCCGATGGATCGAAAACCCGAAAGGGCGGTCTAGACAAAAGTTAGGGAATTAAAGAGTATGACTATGTCTCGTCGGATCACTTTAAGGACAATCTCTTCACAGACAAGCTCCAGGCTTCTGATCAACTCAGTCATCTTCGGACGAAGCAACGAATGGACAAGATATTCAGAGTTACGAAGGCTATAACAGAATGGGAACCCCATGGAATTTTCACACATAGCCATCTTTCTTTGTATAAATTTTTCTTATTTTTTATGACAACGTTCTCTCACTAGGATGTCTGTCTCCTTTATACAAAATACTTACACAAAGTTAATACAAAGATACTGCAAAGTGCAAAAAAACTATTTGCCTTTTCTTCTTTTTTACACTTGTGTTTTATTTGAAAACGTCCAATGATTTATTAATGAGCATATGCATTTGAATATAATCACTGTTTACAAATAAACAAAATGGGAAAGAATAATTACTGACAGGTTGAAGGTATAGGAAAACATCTTCAGGCTATTCCAGGGGCAATCCCTACAGTACATCATCTAGATCCCTAGCGGAGCTAAGACCTTGAAATACATATCCCCAATGGAGTTATAATTTCAAATCCTTAATTCCCATCAGAGTTAAGTTTTCAAACTCCCAATCCCCAGCGGAGTAAAAACTTTGAACCACATACCCTCAGCGGAGATGAAACCTTCTTCCCTAGTCGAGTCAGATTTCTAACTACCAACCCCCAGTGGGAACCATCCAGTTTTCTCCAGATTTCCCAGCAAGTTGTCTTAAAGTCTGAGAATCAACCAGATAACAGTTAACTTTTATCCCCAACCTAGGATAATTCCCCAGTAAAGTGGCATACAACCCAAACCCCTGCCTGTTTTCCAAACAGGAATGAGCTTTTTTCCCCAGAGTCCTGAACTTACTCTCCAGCAGGAAGCCTTCTTCCCCATAGAGTTTTCAACTCCCCAACAGAATGAAGATTCTCATTCTTGATTCCCCAGTGAAGTTTCCAGAGTCTTCATTATTCCCCAGCATGAATTTGTCAGAATTCTTACTCCCCTGCAGATTGAAGATTCTCACTCTCATTTCCCAGAGAAGTCACCAAAGTTTTCATTACTCCTCAACAGATTGAAGATTCTCATTCTTAGTTCCCCGCAGAAGCCATCAGAGTCTTCCTTATTCTCCAACAGATCAAGGTTTTCCTTTGTTTGATCCCCAGTAGAGATCTTCAGATTTTTCCCTATTCCCCAGGCGAGTAAGGATTCCCATTGTGTAATCCCCAGCCATAGTCATCAAAGTTCTCAGGATTCCCCAAGCAGGGTTCTCAAGCAACACTTGGCATTATTCTCACAGCAGAATGTTTATCATCCTCCAACTCCAAAGACTTGAAGGATCCTTATATCCCCAGGAAAGTCGTGAAGGATTCTCACATCCCCACAAAAGTTTTAAAATTTTTGTTAATCCCCGCGAGTTGCCAAGGATTTTATATCCCCAACAGTGGTCCAAGGATTTCTCATCCTCAACAATCAAAGATTTTGAATCTCCAGCAGCGGTCAAGGATTTATTTTCCCCGGCAACGGTCAAGGATCTTATTATCCCCAGCCATCCAGGATTTATTTTCCTCAGCAATATAGCTAATCAGCTCACATGCGCATACATTACACTCATATATCATAAACATTGATAAAACACATTTATTGCATCATACATTTCATGCAACATAACTTTGTGTTTCAGCTAATATTTTACCCTTTTCAAGATAAGATTATCAGCTATCTTTAACAAATATTCAAAGATTCAGATACAGTACGGATACACTCCAGACACGGAAGTCATTTTGTTACTCATTCAGACCTCAACTTCAGATACAGTACGGATACACTCTAGACACGGAAGTCATTTTGTTATTCATTCAGATCTCTTATTCAGATACAGTGCGGATACACTCCAGACACGGAAGTCATTCTGTTACTCATTCAGACCTCAACTTCAGATACAGTACAGATACACTCCAGACACGGAAGTCATTCTGTTACTCATTCAGACCTTAACTTCAGATACAATACGGATACACTCCAGACACGAAAGTCATTCTGTTACTCATTCAGATCTCTTATTCAGATACAGTGCAGATACACTCCAGACACGGAAGTCATTTTTCTACTCATTTAGACTTCAATAATCAGATACATATTAGATACGCTCCAGATATGGAAGCCATTCTATTTCTTATTCAGATTCAACTATCAATTACAAGTTCATATACACTCCAGACACGGAAGTCATTCTGTCACTTATTCGGATTTCAAGTCAAGATACAGTTCAGATACGCACCAAACACGGATGCCATCCTGACACTTATTCAGACTTCAACATTCAGATTCCAGTCCAGATACGCTTCAGACACGGTTGCCATTCTATCACTCATTCAAACTTTTTCCCCAGCCCAGAGATGCTTCTGACACGGATGCCATTATATCGCTTATTCAAATTTCAGATTCAGATGTAATACATATACACTCCAGACGCGGAAGTCATTCTGTTATTCATTCAGATTCAAATATAGATACAGCTCAGAGACGCTCCATACACAGACGCCATTTGTTTTCTCATACAGACTCAGTCTCCAGATACAGTTCAGATATGTTCCAAATACGGACACCATTCTGATACTCATTCTTTTGACTTACAACATACAATTCAGCAAACATTCTTGGATTTCATCTACAAGCCCATCTCCGACAAGATTTTTTCATCTCTCCAAATGGCATCTTTAAGCCCATTTCCTCAGCTACAATTTGACGAGTGCAAATTTACGACCGCTCTAGTGTCCAATCATCTTTTACCTTCGAGTCACGAATGACAAACTCGCCAATCTAAATCTTCAGGTTCAAGAAGATTGAATAGGGGCAGATATTGTAAACCAAAATTTTCCCTCTCATTTTATCAAGATTTCCCCTCACAAGACTTTTTGGATTCAAGACCAGATTAGGGTTTGCTCAGCTCAAGACATTTCCTTGCACTATTGACCTGAAATTAGGGTTTGAGTTTGCACAAGTATTTTTGGACTTCCAATGCCTCATGTGACTTTCATACTTCATGTTGGACTTCTAAGATTGCTCATACCAAGTTTCAAGCCTTGAATCATATTTTTGCCCAGTCAATTGGACAGTTAACCTAAAAATCAGCTGTATTGGGGGAAAAGTCAAATGTGGCCAATTTACAGTCAAACCTCATAATTTTTTATCCATGTCAACATTATAGACTCATATGAACCATTTGATCAAGTTTGGACCATAACTCCTCAAGAAATTTGATCAGATCATCAAAAGGGTAAAAATGGTCAAAATTAGGGTTTTGACTGAGAAATGGCAATTTCTGATTTTTCACCTAGCCAATGACAAATTGGGTTCAAGCATGGTTTAAAGGACTCAATGGCACCATCTTGACCTAATCACAAGGTTCAAAAGATCTCAAATACATTGGATTGACAAATAAATTTTCCAATCAACTGATCAAAAATTAACTGTACACTGAAAAGTCAAACTTTGACTTTTTGGTCAAAATCAAGTGCCAAGGGTCATTTTTCATCAAGATGTGTCAAAACATGAAAATTATTCACCAAGAAACCTAATTTTGGAAATTAGGATTTAAAATGGAAAATTTTCATAACTTAGAAATTTTATAAGTTATAAAAATTTCTTATTTTTTCCCAACTTTTACACCATGATGCAATTGGACTCAAAGAACACTTCCAACATGAAAGTTGTAGTCCTCCACAAAATCTACAACTTTGATTCACAAAGTTTTCCCAAAAGATGCTTGGATCTCAAGTTATGATTTTGTGAATAGAGGTCCATGAAACTTTTAACTTAGTGAAATTTTGCCCTAGTTTAGGCAGATTTTTGACCTAACTTCATGGCAACTTTTCACCTAGTTCCAAGTGGAATATCAAAATTCATTTCAAAGATGGATTGTATAGCATGTTACAAGATTTCAAAAATGTCCAAGAACTCTCCAAGATCATTTATGGTTAGGGAGAATCGAAGGAATGAAAATGGCCATTTCTCACTTTTGTCCAAGACATTTTGCACCATGTTACAACTTGCAAATCAGTTTGAATCATGTTTGTACTTGCATTATAGGCCCTAATCCTTTTTACACTCCAAAATTGAATGCAAATACAATGTTTAATGGCATTGTTTTGATCTTTGAAGCTTTGTACAAGGGTTTAATCCAAAAATGGCAAAAAGGTTACATTGCTACTTTGATAAAGCACACTTTATGCAATTTTGTTTATCTTGAGAATTGAACCTGATCTTTGGTCGTAAACAAGATCCATGAACATCAGAAAAAGTTCACCAACCCTATGCATACCTTGAGCTAGCTTGTACAAGCCTTTGCCTTTGTCACTTCACCTTTACTTCAAAAACAAGTAAGCTTGCAAAAAGTCAACAACTCTTGTATCTGGTAAAACCAAGCTTTGATATCATTTCAAACGGGTTCAGCATATTATACCAAGCCAGAAACACGATTTGCCAAGCTCTAAAACACCCTCTAACACAGAAATCACAAGTTCTTGCCCAAACAGGGCATCTTCTGCAGAACCACTTCCAAAACTTATTCCACTCGTGCGTTTTGCCTTGAACCACTTCAAACACATTCCCTACAACCCACATGAACTATCCAAGCACCTGTCCAGAAACTGTAACCTCATTTTCACACTTCACCATTTTCATTTTGAAGCTTTGCAGGTTGACTTCTACAGGGACATTCAGGCAAGTTCAAAGCAAGCTAAGCATTAGGAAAGGTTGAGGGAACTTCAGGCAAGCTAACACGACCTTTAGGCCTCACTCACAACTCCTACATTGCCATATCCAAACTCAACTGAAACCGGTATTTGTCAAGATTCTAGCTCCTTATTTAGGCATCATTAGGCTTAGGTTTGTGAAGCAAAAATGTAGTCTGTAATGTGCTTGAGCTGTACATATGCATAGCTTCCATTTATATTAACTGAGCTAGGAGAATTTGGATGATGAACATGCTGAAAATTTTAAGTTAAAATTTAGGGCCATTAAAATTCTCTCTGTCCTTTGAGAGTTAGGTCACAAAATGGATATGGTTGGAATCGTGATTGAAAATGCTATAACTTTCATGTTGTAAATTTTTGATTTCATGCAAGCAATAGAGAGAACAGGTTTGAGCTGAACAGGGCGCACGCGTGGTGTCTCAAGGTCAGGGATGAAGTGTGTATGGGCCTGGCGCGCTTGGGCCTGCTTCTTTTGGCACCCCCCCCCCCCCTTTTACTTTCTGCACCCCCTTGGCCCATTTGCTATATTTTGTATATTTTCTCATTTCTTTTATATTTTCTGACTTTATTTATTTTTTCTAAACATTTAAAATCACCAAAAATATTTTCTTTATTTTTTGCATTTTATAATTTTTTTTTTGCATAATAAATAGTTTATTAAGTAATAATATACTTTTATTTTCTTAAATAAACTTGTAATTAATACAAAAATATCATATATTTTTATTTTTATTATTTATACACTTAAATTAATATTTTCATACAATATTTAATTTTTTAACGTTTTTGTATATATTATTAGTATTCTTCTTAAAACAAAAAGGATAAATAAATAATTAGAAAACATTATTTTCTTAAAGCAAAAATTAGGGTTTTTCACCCCTTTCAAAAAATAATCATTTTATTTTCTTATTTTTTAAGACTTAAATAAATTCATTTTTACATACATAAAAATAAATACAAAAACATTTGTGCATATTTACATTTTATTGTACATTTAAATAATTGTTCATTTATTTATTGATTGTATAAATTCAATTGGATTGTAATAGTAAATTAGGGTTTTATTTTGAGCAATATTCCCCTATTCAAACTTGTACCCCCCCCCCCCCCCCCCCCTTCCCATAATATTGTTGTAATAGTTAGATTTACTTTACACAATTTACCGTATTATATGCATGATAGTAAACTAGGGTTTTGTATGCAAAAGACCAAAAATCAAAACAAATAGCTAGACCTAATACAAGACAAACATGCATGAAAAATGACAACACCTTGCACACAAGCACCCCTAGGGTTTCTTCCATTTTATTGCCTTAAAATGGCCATGGTATGCATGCTAGGTATCTTGGCAAAATTAAATCAAAACAAAAAGATCATAGTCCCTCGATGACGTTATCAAATTGTTGCCTAAAAACAAATGATCTTAGCCCCTCAAAAAATTGCTAACATACTTGGCACTATTGCTATCATGGTCATACGATGACCCACGCCCGTCCCGTTTAACATCCAAAGATAGGGTTGATTACCAAATACAATGGTAAATCAACAATGTCAAAGGAAAAAAAGTATAGGAAAGACTTTTGATTAGGGTAGACAACTCCTAGTTACTTGATCTTTTTTCAAACAAATCCTTGCTATTTTCAAAAAAACACACACACAATTTCAAAACATTTCCCAACAAACTTTCAAACATTGAAACATTTTTCAAAAGACAAACACCTTTGTATACATTCAAACAAGAATTATTACAAAGGTTGCCTAAACAAATGCCTCTTTTCAAAATACTTTCAAAACCACACAAAGCACCATTTCAAACAATTGAAAAGCAAAATTAAGTGATCTAAAACAAGTAACTAAGATCCCATGGAAAACCATGGATGAAAAGGGTGCTAACACCTTCCCTTTTCATAATCTATCCCCAGAACCCAAAAACAATCTCAAAAGTCTTTCCTGTGCTTTTTTACCTTTCCTTTGGATAAAATAAAAATTTGATGGCGACTCTTGCTAAACCGAAACATTTGCGAACATAAACGCAAAACCTCAAGTCAGTTCTCCCACCGCATCACAATTACCAATGATTATCACATCATCTACATATAATAAGAGGGTAGTTAAGGATAAAGGATTGGTATTGATAAATAGTGAATGGTTTACTTCAACTTACTTATAATGATGTTTTGTAAGAAAATTTGTAAGCCTATCATGTCATCTCATGCTAGCTTGTTTAAGCTCGTAGATAGATTTGACAAGCTTACAAAATTGATTATATTTGTAAGTATTAACACCATGAGTAATAGAAATATAAACATCTTATTTAAGTTGATCATGCAAAAGGTATTGTTTACATCCAATTAATGTTAATAACAATGGTTGAGTGAGACCAAAGCTATCAATTTTGTTTACTTGTAAACTTAGCAATTGGAGAATAGGTGTTAAAATAATCAATACCCTCAATTTGGTTGTATTATTTTTCCACTAACCTAACTTTAAACCTTTTAATGGAACCATTACTTACGTACTTGATTATATATCCATCTACAACCAATTGGTTTGACACCAAATGTAAAACCCACAAGTTTCCATGTTCCCGTTTTCTCAAAAGTATTAAGTTCAAGTTGGATATCTTGATTATCATATTCAAATTTGGAGGCCTCAAATATAAGTTTTAAGGTTCAATATGAGAGACTAGTGCCAAGTAATAATGTAAATGACCGGGAGATAGTTTATTGTAAGAAATGAAATGAGACATATGATATATGTTACCTTTGAATGAATGATTTTTTTGTAGAATTTGAACTAAAAATATAGTTTTGAAAATCTGATGGATGATGTCCCACTCTTGAAGATGTTCTAGTGTGAGGGTGATTCTAAGTTAGTGTGTTTTTTCTAGGATATGTAGTAATGTAATCATCATTTATATTTTTAGGTTGGGATGTGCAGTCAACAAGTATATTGTTTTCAAGATTTATAGTGATGTGATCATCATTTGGACTTTAAGGTTGGAAGATGTAATCACGAGGTATGTTGGAGGTATTGTTTGAGCGGATATCTTCTAATGTGGGTGTGAAATAATCCCATGATGTGTAAGGTGTTTGATGTGTTCGTTTGTATGGAAGAATGTGCTAATGAAATGTAACATTTCTAGACAAAAAAATATTTTTAGGTGATATCCAACAGAATATTTCCCTTCATACCAGAAATGTATCCTATAAAAATGGACTTCGTTGTTTTAGGGTCATGTTATATTCTATGAACATGTAGGATGGGTGCATAACATAGAGAACTTTAAAGGATTTTATATCACGTATTTTGTCATACATGGTTTGATAGGGTCGTTTATATTGTAAGATGGGAGTATGGGCTCTATTGATGATGATTGTGGAAAATTTGATGGCATAGAACCAATAAGGTTTAGGTGGTTTATATTGGTACAAAAGAGATCTCCCTGCGTTTAACATGCATTGATGCTTTCTATCAAATCTACCATTTATTTGTGGACTTTCAACATAATACTTTTTTGGATGACGCCTTTTTATGCATAGAATTAGCTTAGCATGAACTCAGGACCATTATCTATCTTTACAAATTAATGTTTAGTGTTGAATTGGTTAGTAATCATGGTTATGAAATTTCAGACATGCTGAGAAACCTCGTACTTTTTTTTGAGCATTATGATCCATACAAATCTTGTACGATTATCTAGATTAGTTAGGAAATATTTATGATTATGAGAAAAATGGATGGCTAAAGGGCCCCGAATATCAAAGTGAAATAACTCAAATTTACATGAAGCAATCAAATGACTTGTATTAAAAGGTAATTTTCTTTGTTTGACTAAATGACATATGTCACATGTGGCATTGTTATAAAATATGAATACATTTGAGACACTTGCCTAATTCTCTTGTTAGATACATGACCTAATCTAAAATTACAAATGGGAAACTTAGGTGTTACAAAATTATTTGTATTGGCTTGAATATAGAGTTGGCAGTATTTTATGTTTTGGCCTAGGTTACAAGGTTTTAATATATGGCTTGAATTGCAAGGTTTTGAGACTTGACTTGGGTTGTAAGGTGATGTCCATCTATTTGAAATAATTATAAGTATTCTTATTGACTACCAAAACCAATCATCCTCTTGGTATTTGATTCCTGCAAAATATACTTTACAGTAGAACAATTTAAAGTTTAGCACAATTTAGAAATGGAAATTAGATTAAAATGGAAATCTGGTGTGAACAAAACATTAGTAAGATAAAGGATGGATGAGAATGTAATGTTTCCAGCATAATTGACTATGACACAATTTTCATTAGGAAGATTGACTTTAACAGGTTTGATATTTTAAATGAACTAAATAAAGACAATGATGTACATACATTACCATTGGCTCCAAATTCCAAGATCCATGAGCAGATTTGATTAACATGCTTAGATATGTTATTACATATTATACCCGATGTAGATTCCACAAGTGAATGAGTTGTTGAAATTTTATTTGTGGTTGAAGCCTTAAATGAGTTAGTCAAATTTTCTTGTTAAAGAAATTTTAAAAGTTGATCATATTGAGATTTAGAAATTAGAGCATTATTACTTGTAGAAGAAGCCATCAATTTTTCATCAACTTGTTAGGATGTTTCATTGGTATCCTCTAGCTCACATTCATAACAGACTTGTAATTTTGTAATTAGAGTGTCCATGTTTTTGACAATAGAAATCAATAGTATGATCATTCCTTTGGAAATATGTACAAACTCTGTTTGAATTCTTGGAATTGTGGAATGTGCCTTTGTTATTGAAATCAAGTCTTTGTGAAACATTAATCAAAAGGGAATTATCTGGAATTGGCATCAAATTCTTAGTTACTTTCATATTGAATCACAAGTGAATAAATGAGATTAATATAGTGTAAAAGATCCATGAGTAAAACCCAATTTTTCCCAATAAAAAAGTGGCATTCAAGTGTGTCAAGATTTGAATTGCTTGGTCTTCAAGTATATGTTCTTAAGAAAGTTATAGAGCAACACACTTGCATCTATAAATACAAGTTAAAATAGGTAAATGTTGATGGGATTGGGAATTGAGTTCTTCCCATAAGTTTTTCAATTCAAGAAAGTATTCCATGAGAGATCTTGAATTTTTATTGGGGTTGTTGATGAAAGAACAAAGAGTAGCAATTCAAACTCAACCAACTTTTGAGAACATTTCATAAAGATCACTCAATACTGTTGTACCCCAAAATTTTCCCTCCCATATTCTTCAAGGTTTGTCAAGAATCATCATCAAATGGCTCAAAACTTCTCAAGGGGTTGCACAGTCAAACATCCTCCTAAGCCAGTCAAAATTAGGGTTTTGTTTCCTTCAAGGAATTTGGAGTTTTCAATGGCTCAATCAAGCCTCATATGCCTATACACATTGCCAAGCATCTACATGTCAAGTCTCAAGGCTCACAGCATCAAGTTGCACAGTCAAAAGCCCTAATTGCTTCACAATCAACTGTAGGGGTAAAATGGTCATTTGGCAGTCAAAAGTCAAAAATTTTGGTCAACATCTTATTTTGAAGCCACAATCATCATTTGATCAAGTTTTGATCATGATTCCACAAGAATGGCTCAAAAATCATCAAGATGCAAAAGTTTCCATTTTTGGACAGTTGAAAAGTCAACTGTAACTTGACCAAGGCATAACTGTCTCATGGTTCATCAGAAAAATCCCATCCAATGCTCATTTTGAAGGGGATGACATTTCCTACAACTCATCTTCACATTCCAAGTCCAAGAAATGCTCTCACAAAAAGTTATCAATTTCAACATTATAGGTCATTTTCAAAAGTCAACAAAAAGGCATTTTAAGTCAAAGACCATAACTTGAGATTGGTAAATCAAAATGATATGGGACCAAAGGCATTGGTTATAGGACTTCAAGACCTTTCCAAAATGTCCAAGAACATGTTCATATGATCAAAATTGAGCAAGATATGCATTGGAGAAGTTGGGAAATTTTTGTGAAATGGCAAAAGTCAACTATCCTTGAAACTTCAATTTTTGACAAAAGGGCCCACTTTATTCCACTTGATTCAGCCTTGTCATGCCACACACGTGTCCCATGATTAATTTCAAGATCAAACATTTATTTTTTTATTTTATTTAATTTTTATTGATTTAATTCATTTTAAATCCATGATAATTCAAATAAAATCTAAAAATCAATGGAATAGTGTCATTTGAATTTGAATAGCTTCCATACATCATGGGCCAGCTCACAAACTCATGCTAGGGTTATGTTGTACACCAAGTCTTGGTTTTGCTTAAAAAAGGGAAAGTTTGTTAATGATAAAAAAACCCTAAGACTAATTCTCTCATGTGCATGGATCAAGACCCAGCTAATGACCTAATCCCTTTCTCATATATACACACAGTCTAAACCTAATTGAGGACAGGTGCAAAATCTGCTACAAAGCCATAAACAAAATTCAAAAATGGGAGGAAAATTTGAAAACTGAAATCAACCTTCCAGCATAATTCAAACCCTTTTCTTGTTTCCAATACCTTGCTGAGACATTCAGGGACGATTTGCAATCAAGAACAAGCTCTAAAGCTCCAGGAATCACCTCAAACAGTCACACGGTTTACCATTCTTTTCCATAATCGAAAATCAAGTTTTATGCATCATTAACATGTTTTGACTATTGCTTTGCATTGCTAACATCATTCTGAAGCTTTTGATATAGTTTAATTTGATTATGGTGCCCTAAAACGAAAACTACCATGGACGAATTCTAGGTTTTCAGAGCTCTCAGATTAGGGCTTTTCACATACTGTAAAATTAGACCTCAAGACACATATGGTTAAATTCGTCAGGATGAGACGAACGCATTGATGCCATCGCGCCCTTTTTATATGCATTGTATGCCTAATCGTTATTATTGGCAGTTTTGCTTTGTGGGGGTTAAAAACCCCCGCTATCTTGTTTTTTGTTTTACAGGAAAAGGTAGAAGATGAAGGACGTGTCTCAACACGGTTGGCTAGTTTGAATAATGGCGCGTGTTTTGTTGTTTCCAGCACATTGAATTATTTTTACATATTATCTTTGTTTCTTATTCATATTACAAAGCGTGCAATTTGGTTGAGTGGTTAGCCAGGTGTTCAGCAACCCTTGGGACCTGGGTTCGATTCCCAGGTCCACCCAAATCTCAATATTATTTTTCATAACATCTTCATGTGCAGGCTTTGCAATGATGCCCACCATATACCTCTAGGCATCATCATGCCATGTGTCCCAATCAGCAATCTGAAGGCCAAGAAAGGGGGACTACCATGCTCCTCAGTCAACTACGCCATGGACAATCCAAAAAGTCAAATGTGGCTTATGTGTTAATGGGCCTGAATTCCAAAACAACACCTCCCTTGGGCCATCAAACCCCCCTGGTTTACTATTTTTTATTACTTATTTTCTTTCTCTTTTTAATTCTTTTTACTAATTATTATTATTATTATTATTAACTAATAAACTAATTTTTCATAATAAATTCAGATAATATAAAAATTGTAAATATTTTTATTATTTATTAAATTCACTAATTATTATTTTTGTAAATAAAATACTAACCAATTGATTTAGTTTAATTAGATAATTTTAATTTCTTTTTTTACAATAAATAAAATTAGTTTAGAATTAGGGTTTTGTTTACTAATTTTTAATTCCTTTTAGTATTTTCATTAAAAAACATAAAAAACATTTTTCTTTCTTTATTTAATTAATTAGTTATTAGATTTAACATTTAATTAATTGCAAAAAAGGACTAATTTCATTCATATTTTCTCAAAAGGGTCAAAAACCCTAGGACATCCTGATTTAATTTCCTTCGCGCATTGTTCTTATTTTTGATTATTTATGTATCTGTTCAAAGGATGTAATAGTTAATTAGGGTTTACCGCTTTATTTATCTTTCCGTACTTATTTATCAAAACGGGTCTTTGTTTTTTTGGCGATGTATAGACCCGCGCCTTGTAATAGCGTAGATTCATATTTCCGCACTTTATTTTCCGCACTCTTAACTGTTAATATAAATGCAAGAATGAATGCCAAATAAAATCAATCCGTAGCTCACAAATGCATGATTAAAGATAAACATAACATGAAAAACAACACATATGCACATGCCACTCCTAGGGTACGCCTCACTGGTTGCCTCGAACGTGGTCGTCAAGTATACGGTGTTTTAGAGGTTGCCCTCCTGTCTAAAGATCCAGTTGCCTCGAAACGGTTGCCTCGGATAAAAAAAAGGATCTAGGACATTAGGGTTACTTCTAAGGTGTCCTACTATTGCTTCGGTGACCACATTGTCCCTAATAATCGAATTGACTCGAACACCTCCAACGACGGTGCTACCTACCTCTCAATAGGGGGATAGCACTATCTAAAGGACTCTTACACAGCCTAATTCCTTAAGAGTAGGTAGATCTCATGGGTACTTGCTCTCTCAAAACAAACAAAAACAACTTTTCACACCTACACTTTCTAAAAGTTTTCAAACAAAACACTTCATACACTCTTGAGGACTGATACAAGAGTTACTTAGAAGTTTTCCAAACGAAATTTTTCAAAACCAACACACACTTGAAAAGCAAACAACATTTTGAAAACATAAGAGCAAGTACCTAAGAGCCCATGGATAACCATGGATAGAAAGGGTGCTAACACCTTCCCTTTCTATAATCTACCTCCCGAACCCGAGAAATATCTCGAAAAGGAATTTTGCTGTGCTTTTGTCCTTTCCTTGTTGGAGAACATAAAAGACGGTGGCGACTCTTGCTTACTGCGACCTTTCGCGAAACCAGCTTTAAACAGTCAGTTCTATTTCCACCGATCACAAATACATCTAAAGCATTTTCATGAAAAATGGTGGTTGAAGCAATGTGATATGAGACCTAGTGGATAATCCATGAGTGAATCAGATGGTTACATCGTTCCCATTGAGCATGATTCAAATCATTAGGGGGAATTCGATAGATTCATAAATGAATTTTAACTTATTCTTGGTTTCCAAAGCTCGTTTCATAGATTCGCTCCAAGATAAATAATTTGAACCATCGAACTTTAGATAACTTGATTGTATTTGGACCTTCACTAGGAAGAAAGTCAATTAATTTGGTATCAACTTAAGGATTATATGATATTTCCCGCAGAGGCATGCTAGATCGATGAAGGAGATGATGCAAAAAATGCAAAAATGATGAGCATTGATATGAAAACTGGTGGATAAAAACCTATTGCGAGCAGATATAGAGATCCAGCACAAAGGATGAATGAGAAAAATTGAATGAGAAAGGGATGAAGTTCATTAGTTATCCATATATCATATTAACAAACCATAATTGAATAATTGATTGAAGTATTTCTATTGAATGGATCATTAGCAATGATCTATTGTATTCAAAATGGTGTGGCTTGCATCATAAGCAACAGTAGGAAGCTGCTTAAGATTGTTACTTGTCTAGCAAGTAACAAACACAACAAACATTTGAACTGAATTATAACAAAAAATAACTAACACTCTACCTAACTTTATCCTCATGTTTCAATACGGTAAAAAATTATTCGAGCTAAAATGATGAGCATTAATGATCATTAAATTAAAAGTGTAATAATTTTCAAAAATAGTAATAATGGGAAATCCTAAATATCGATCTCAGAGACTGCTTGACAATATAGAGTTCGTGTTCTAAATTAGTTAAACAAAAGACCTGGGGATTTTGGATTGTTGTTTTAAACAAAGAAAAATAAAATAGAAATTAAAAGTAAATAGCACAATTGAACGATTTATAATAATATAAGTGAACATGTTAGGGAAGGTGTATGATTAAATTCTTTAACAATTCTAATATGACCTTACAATGATGTATTTTAAAATATTGATTATCTGTTCCTAAGGGTGTTTACTCTTAAGTTCTTAGTGAGAAAACCTTTAAAAATTAAAATTAACTCCCATGTCCATAGTGAATTGCAGATGAATTTAAGCATCACCTTATCAAGAATAATCTGGTTTCCACAAGGTATCCCTAGTCTTAGGTAATATCTACTATGAAATACTCTCAATTGAGCGTTAATAATGGCGGTCCAGCCTAAAGATTAACTGTAAATCAAACTCAATTTTTATGAAAGAGAAAGCATTAAGAACAAAATGGAAGCAATCAAATATCATAAAATTGTCATTACAAGGTTCAAATAAAAATCATTAACAAAATCCAGATCAGGGATACCCCTTAGCATTGGTAGGTCTAGCTACTCATAATACTAAAGAAAAACAAGATATAAAGTGTAGACATTACATATAATGAGATGAAATTAAGTCTTCAATCACAAAAATCTCATGAAAATCTTGATTCCACACGAAAATATGAGTTCTCCAAGCTCAAAGTGTGTTTTTTCCGTCAAAATTCGTCCAACCCTTGGACGTTCTCCGTTCTAGAGCTAAATACTTAAATTTGGGTTTTTTTTGCGATTTTTATGGCGTATGGGAGGTGCTATATACTTATGGGGCTTATTAGACATGTTTGCATATGACATGTTCCCATACGCGTATAGTCCACTATTATACGCGTATGGGAAGAAACGTGAAAACTTGCAGATCTCATACTCATATGAAATAACTTGATACACGTATGTATAAAATCGAATTAGCCTTTGGTAAATTCATAAAAGTTATAGAACTTGATGTTAGCTTTAATTTTCTGCGAGTCTCACATCATTTCGAGTTATAACACTCTAGTTATGATTAAAATACCACATGCCTATCATGATGAAAAATTTGCGAAAAAATAGACTTTCTTAATCTTTCTGAATATTCACCGCGTTCCTTTTTGGGCCATATCATTGATTTCCTTCAAAATAAAAAACACGTTAACCTTCCCAAAAGGTAAAAAATACTAGGAATAATTAAAACATAGATATATACTAAATTAAAGAAACTGGCATATAAAGCACTCAGACTACATGAAAAATGCAAATAACTCGCTTATTTTCACCTGTTAAAATGATAATAACTATAACAAAAATGGTAACTGATCACAACCCTAAACTTAGCTTGTTTCTTGTCCTCAAGCAAATTTAAGAACATATAACTCATGTCACCCCTAAATGAAAGAAAAACATTTCACGTACCACAATACCTCTAAGATCTTCCATGGCTCTCATTTGTTGTTACCTTCGGTTTTTGCTGGATTATCGAGGTCGATTGGTCAGCCACACCTTCACTTGAAAGTACTATTTCACCTATCAGCTTATTTCACACTCTCACCAATCTCTTGGGTGTTAATGTATTTTACACTTAAATATCACAGTACGCAATACCATACCTTAGGCTTGAATAAATTCTCTTTCGATATCAAGGTGTACGATATACACACTTTTTGTGGTCTTTATGGTTGTAACGAGGCTGGGGTTAAGGTGGGATGATTTTGGAAAAGTAGGCTGAGGTTCAGAGTGAATACGATCGTTATCTTCACTATGCTCATTATGATGGATTATTGCTGGAATTCTTTCTTGCACTCGTCCTTTAGGATAAGCTGTTATCGAGGATTCAACTTTTTAAATTTGTCTTTGTTTTCAATATCCGCTTACTTCTCCTTTTTTTCGAGTGTGACGATTATTTTTGTTTTTTGTTTGTTTTTTCACTTTGATTTTTAAAATTTTCAAAACTTTCTATTTTTATTTTCTTTTTTCAATCATTAGGTGCCCTCATTTGTCAAAATACGCTGCAAATCTACCCCAAACTTAAATGTTGATATCCCAACAACAACTCCAAATTTAGAATGAACATAGATCTAATAAATAACTCACATAAATATTCTAAACATGGTGGATAAGTGTTTGGGCCATGGGTTAATATGATGTGGGTTTTAAAACAAACAAATGGATAAAAACTCAAATGGGGTTAATAATTAATAATAATAAAAAAGATGGCTAGAAAGGCTCAAGGCTAATGACAAAAAACATGTCTCAGTGTGTGTAATCATGCAACTAAAATTAGAAAACAGTGTATGCAAGTTCAGAATGATAAAGTCATACCTGAATGCTCTCTCATGATAAATGTTGTGTTTGACTTTTTCTACTCTCACCATGTTGGGTAGAGGTGACAACTTCTGACTCAATTATGATAATCCTGCTCCACCTTCAGTAAAACTCAAGAAGACCACATCAAATTATTTCAGAGGTATCAAAATTCAGGGGTGTTGATATGCACATAGGACACACAAGCATTAAGCCCGGGTACTTTTTCACATAACCATAAAATCTATCCTTATCATTTTACCAGATGAAAGTAAACAACTAGAAAATAAACCAACCGAAAGCAAACAAAACTCAGAAATTAATATAAAATTGAAACTATAAAATAAAAACTATGAATACCTCCCTTAGGCTGCCTCCCAAGTAGCGCTCATTTATCGTCATTAGTTTGACACATCATCACCCATGTTAGGGTGACTTATATTACACAAAGAACACATTATATTTTTTCTTTTTCTTTTTGTTAGGTACAAATCTCATGAACTTCAGGTATTGATAACGTTGCTTTAAAATCATTTTCAATTTTATTTTAGTGAACAAAGCATAAATAACCTCCAATACTTTATCAATTTCTTTTTTTTTTCATATGCCTTGTTGTTAAAATATTTTCTAGGAATACTCTTTTGTTGAAGATGTTCTTGTTGGATATCTACATCTTCACAAATTGTTAAGTTTGGATTTGCATCCAAAACTAGATCATCTTTAAGCTGCCTTCTTTCTCTTTCCCCATATTTCTTGTTTACCTCAAATTCTTCTATTCTTATTGCGTCTTTTTCATCTGATTTTATGCATTTTATTTATGTTTTCACATATTCTTCTTCCAACTTTAAATCTCATCAAACAAACTTATCTGAATAAAAGTTAGCTTCCTTACATTCATTCATAAGAATTCTCACCTCCCTCTTATATGCTTTAAAAATTTAGTCGCCTCTTCCAAAGTGATTTCTGAATCAGGCGACCAACATGTAGGGGATACATGTGGAAATGTATCAAACCAATACATGACTATAAAACTCAGATACTTTATTAGTAGCAAAGTATAGAAGAATTCATGAAGCAACAATAATCCGACTTTTTTTAATAAAATAAAATTTAAATTAAAAAAAATAAAATCAAAATTTTAGTTGTAGAGCAACAAAATTTTAACTAAAACAAAACTATAAACTTTATAATATTCGGTAGTCCCTGACAAAGACGCCAAAAACTTGATCGATAGATTAGCAAGTGTACTAATTTGCCAAAATAGTAATAATGAAATATCCAAAATATCGATCTCAGGGTATGCTTGATGATACAAAGTTCACGTTCTAAATTAGTTAAGCAAAAGACTTGGGGATTTCAGATTGTTGTTTTAAACAGAGAAAATAAAATAGCAATTAAAAGTAAACAGTGTAGTTGAACGATTTAGAATAATATGAGTAAATATGCTAGGGAAGGTGTATGATTGAATTATTTAACAATTCTAACTTGACCTTGCAACAACGTGTTTTTAAATATTGGTTATCAGTTCTTAAGGTTGTTTACTCCTAAATCCTTAGTGAGAAAACATTTAAACATTCAAACTAACTCTTATGTCCATAGTGAATTACATATGAATTTAAGCATTACTTTATCAAGAATAATTTGGTTTCCATAGGGCATCCCTAGTCCTAGGTGATATCTACTATGAAATACTCTCAATTAAGCGTTAACAACGGCGGTCCAGCTTAAAGATTAATCGTAAATCAAACTCAATTTTTCAAAGAGAGAAAGCATTAAGAACAAATTGAAAGTAAATCAAATATCATAAAATTCTCATTACAAGATTCAAATGAAAATAACTAACAAATCCAGATCAAGGAAACCCCCTAGCATTGGGGGACTTAGCTACTCATAATACCAAAGAAAAACAAGATATGAAGTGTAGACATTACAGATAATGAGATGAAATTAAGTCTTCAATCACGAAAAGCTCATGAAAGTCTTGATTCCACGCGAAAATCTGAGTTCTCCAGCCTTTAAAGCGTGTTTTTACCGTAAAAATTTGTCCAACTCTTGAAAATTCCCGTTCTGGAGCTAAATACTCAAAATTTGAGTTGTTTTTTTTGTTGCGATTATGGGCGCCCATACACGTATGAGGGTGTCATACGCGTATGGGGGCATGTGGGGAAGTGTATGGCATGTTTTTTTTTTGTGTATGACATGTTCTCATACGTGTATGGCCCGCTGTCATACGCGTATGAGAAGAAACATGAAAATTTACAAATCTCATACTCATATGGAGTGACTTGATACACATATGAACAAAATCGAATTTGTCTTTGGTGTCTTCATGAAATTTGTAGCCATTAATGTTAGCTTTAATTTTCCGTTGATCCCACGTCATTCTGAGTTACGACACTCTAGTTATGATCTAAATACCACACGCCTATCATGATTAAAAATTTGCTAAAAAATAGACTTTCTCAATCTTTTTAAAAATTCACCAAGTTCCTTTTCTAGCCATATAATTGACTTTCTCCAACCTATCAAACACGTTAACCTTTCCAAAAAGATGAAAAATACCAGAAGTAATTAAAACATAGATAAATACGAAATTAAAGAAACTGACATATAAACTACATAAACTACATGAAAAATACAAATAACTCGCATACTTTCACCTGTTAAAATGATAATAACTATAGCAAAATTGATGATTGATTAATTAATATGAAAACTGGTGGATGAAGAACTACCGCAAACAGAGTTTGAGATCAAGAACAAATGATGAATAAGAAAAATTGAATAAGAAAGAGATGAAGTTCATTGATTTTTCTAATACCATATTAAGTAATCATAATTGAACAATTGATTGAAGTATTTTTGATTGATTGAATAATTAACAGCCGATTTATTATATTCAAAAGAGTGTGGCTTGCATCATAAGCAACCATAGAAAAACTACATATGATTGCTATTTGTCTAGTAAGTAACAAATTCAACTAACTTTCTAACTGAATTATAACAGAAAATAACTAACAATAACCATCTAACTATCTTTGTCTTCATGTTTCAATACGGTTCAAAAGTATTCGACCTAAAAATATATTGGTTTTATAGACACTTATGCATAATTGACTTCAATAGTTAACAAAAACTTTGCACATTAGTTTTCATTCAACATATTGTATAAGGAGATAGGCCCCCAATGCTCCTTAGATTTCAAATTATCACACACTTCAAATCAAAACAACATTTGTTGAGTTCATGTCTTCATGCATAGATCCCAAAGCAAACCAATGACAACTAGTATCAAAGACCATTCAACCCCACATATACCAACAAGATTTTACTTCTCGTGGTATCTATTTTTCGGTATTGGGAAAACATAAAGCGGGCCCCAATGTTTAACTTTCGGTTTTATATGGCACACAACATAAGTAGAAAAGGCACATGAAACTTATTATTTGGTGTTTTCTTTGTTGGATTTTCAATTAGACAACTAGGCACAATGTCACAAGAAGCATACCTCATGCAACATGTTGCATGCTTTTCGGCTTTGAGTCAGTCAACAATTGCATATGGCAAATTGATTTGGAAAGGCCAATTGGGTCTCGATGGAAAAGAAAAGGAGAAAATGTTTGGATGAAATGAAATTGTATGATGTATATAATTGGATTGGTCTGTGTTGTGGACCATATAGTTTCTTTACAATTCTAGAGATTTTTTAACTTGCATTATTAATTATTGTCAGTGCTACTTGCATGCCCATCACTTGAGTAATTGGATTGCAAACTTATCCCTATAGTACCAAAAAGATACATATATTATCATCAAAATATATCAAAGTGTGGTACATTCACACTCCCCTAAAGTAATTGCAATAAAAAATGTTCATAGTTTGGTGATGTAAGCATTATATATACACTGCAAGGTAGTTTTTGTTGTGACATCTATATCCAATAACATTATTTTATCCACTAAAAGTATATCATTGAATTGAAAAGGAGGAAATGTTGAGAGCTTGAATGTGTTCAAAGTTTGAATGAGCACAAGTTGACAATGACTAGATGTAGATAAAAAGGCTAAAAGCATATCTTTAAAATTTGATGATGAAATCTGCATTTTTTTTAGTTTATACTTCTCAGACTTTCAGCAAAATACTACGTAGGGGGGTTTGTTGGATCTTTTGTTATATGGCCCAAAAGGTCAAAATCAATTGCATTTCACTGAGATTTTGTTCTCCACCTCCCTGATCTACCTGACACCCTCCCACAATTTTTCATAATATCTAAAATATTTTTGTCAAGTTTTAAGTTAAAAGTAACACACAAAAAACCGATAGTGTAAGTAAAATATTTGGTGTGAATATAAAAATCTGGTATGTCTTTTTATCAGGTTTTATAAAAAATATCATTAGGTGGAAATATTTTTTGATTTTTGTAAAAAAAAAATGGATTACTAGATTTTTTTCAAAATGTTGAAAAATATGATAATGTAAAAGCATTGACTTTTTGAAAAGCCCGCGCGTTTACCCGATATTTAGAGGGGCTATGAAATATCTGATAGTTTAAATTTCTAGAATTGAGATTTTGTAGGCAGTTATGTACAACTGTGATTGCAATTGTTTGTGGTCCATAATAAATAAAAGATTTAAATAGTAATTGGTCCTTGTAAATTGGCGTGTTTTCAATTTTCGTCTTTGTATCTTTTTTTTTTTTTTTGGAAATGACCTCTGAATGTTAAAATTCTTTTGGTTTAGTCCATAAAGTTAAAATCCGTAGAAAAGTCAGCACATTTCTTGTGGATTTTCCTTCGAATTTTCATGCAGATTTTAATTTAGTGACTAAAACCAAAAGAATTTTAACATTCAAGGATCATTTTCAAGAAAAATAAGATACAGGGACAAAAATAAAAAACAAGCCAACTTACTATTGGAATAATATAGCAAGTGTGAGTAAGTGGAGAAAATAGTCTCACGTTGGATAGAAATATGGAGACTTAAGCATATATAAGTGAGGGAACCCACACACCTATCACCTTAAGGTTTTAGGTGGATAAGTGGTGTATCTCTCACAAAAATTCTTAGAATGTCTCATTATTTGTATATGGAACTGGACACCACCAGTCTCGTTGTTCTGAGATTCAAATTGGTTAATCTGTTTGTTGTCCCACACCGAGAACAGAAAGATGGATAAAATCTAGTTTTGTGAACCATGGATGGATAAGGTTATGTGAAGAACATATCACAGTAGGCAAACAAATCGAGTTTAATGCGACAATTGTCATATTTGTTGACGATATAATCAAGATGTTGAAATTTCAAGAATCATCTAATATTGTCTAAGTTTTGTTATTTATTATTATTAATTTTTTTATGTAATTTTCTGATTTAAGTCTAGTCAAAAAATTATCATGTGTGAAGATCTCTTGGCCTTTCCATCAACGTTTCCTCCTCTACGCTGGATAGTGCAGGGTTCTTGTGCCTGCTCAGCCAACCTTCTCCTGTGAGAATTGATGGGGACTACTATACATATACAGATATGTGAATCCTTGACTCCGTTTTCCCATGCACAGAAGCTCTCTAAAAAAACAAAATAAGCTATTGGCCTTTTTTAAATTTCGAAAATCAACATGACTTTCTCTGATATTTCAAAAATTCTGGTTACCATCGCAACATTTTATTCTACATTTTTTTTTGAAATATTTGATATACTTGTAAGCATTTTAACCAAATTTTCAAAATCTCCTATAAAAATGCATTAGATTTAACCGAATTATTACAAATATCTGATAAAACGTATGAAAAATATGAGCTTTTAGCGAACATTTCAAAAATGCCGATAAAAATGCAGTATAAAATGTAAAATGCCGGTAAAAATACAACTTACTTCTAAAAATTTGATAGTTGACTCGAAATCTCTGGTAAATCGCTCAACTTTTGAAAAAATTTGAAATGTTATAGTGAAAATGTGAAATGATGTTTTAATATACCATGATAATATAGTAAAAACACTATTATGGGAGAGTGTCAGGTTATAACAAGGAGGTGGACGAACAAAATATCGATTTCACCTCACCTTGCTTATAAATTTATTTAAAAAAAAATTACTCATACTTATACAATTATACTTTTATCCCGATAAAAATTAAAAAAAAATATATTTTATCTTTTTGGTTGTTAAGTTTCACCCTCACAAATTTTTATTTTTCCATCAAACTTAGTGCTTTGGTTTTTAGTAGTAAAATAATAGGTTTTTCTTTCTTTATTTGAGGTTGTCCTATTGAGGTCGTCCTTGTGGCTATTTATTTTCTTCAATTTTGTATTGAGTCTCAAAATTCAGTTTAAATTTTAATTATTTTTTAGTATAGGATTTATCTTGAAAAATTAGGTCAATACAGAAATAGAAGGCAAGCGGGCAACAAGCTGCATCGCTACTCTTTTTTGGATCGCAAAACCAATTCTCTTAAAAACTATATCCATAGACCTAGGAGATACAATATTTCTATTCATAAGCCTTTGAACTCTCTGTAAAAGATCAATTGCTTCTGGTGCTAGGAAACCAAAAGTGTTAACAGAAAATGGTATAAAAATATGTTGATTTTCAAAACACGCTTTCTCATGTTTGACCACTTTAGTGGAAGCAGCTTTGAGAGTTTCCTGTCCCATAGTAAAACCACCATCCCTCAAATCCACTAGTGGAGAAACTCCCGTCAAATCCATACAAGCATGTTTCCCTTCTACCCACCTGTACACCAAGACATTTGTGGGCCTAAGTGTCAATCTCCCCTCAAGTGGGTCAGTCAAAAAATTTGCAGACGCCTATTTCTTTATAGATACTCCAGCACGTCAAAATATATCAAACAAGACATCCCTAACAAGGTCATGTCAATATTTGAAGCATGGAAGCTCCCTACAATGAATCGTGTGTTCCCCAAATATATTCAAACATGCCTTACGACAAACAAGGAAAACCTCATCAATAGGAAATAAAGGAATCATAAGGTGGTATCTTAGGATAGTAAGATACTCCGCCGATGATATATGTTGGCCTAGCCCATCAATAGGAATAACAAGGAGAAATCCCGAAGCATGTGCGGCTTGCAAACAACCAAAAACTGCCTTCTACCTCGTAGTCATGTCAAACTTCACATCCATGTCCTTAATAATTTTACTAAAAAAGGCACTCGCCAAAACATGTTGTGCTTTAGGAGGGACGATGTCCTTACTAGTAAAAATCATAAGGTCAAAATATAGAATCGCAACAATAAGAACATCCAAAGCTCTATCAAAATCCGAGTCCATACCATACACCCCACTGTGTCTCAATATATGATCCAGCAACACCCAAGATTGGGCCCTAGAAGTCAGAAAGGCGTATAAGGAAGCCTCTATAGCCGTGTACAAACCCAAACCCCAACTCTAATGGGTAATGAAGCCACCCTCCATTGAACATCCTCTAAGAAAGGACCTCCACAAATCACGATGTCTTCAACCGCCTTCTATAACTCTTTATTAAACCATATAGGTTCTTCCTCCATATGAGTAGGTTGACACGTTCTTAGGCCAGAAAACAATTTGGCGATACCCATGCAGGATCTAAGTAGAAAAAGATCACTTTGAGGATCCCTTATTTGTGGTAGAAGGTGTATTAAATTAATAGCCTTGAAATCTCTCTTCTTGGACAACTCTTTAATGAAACCCTCATCCCGACTAACAGCCCCTCCAAGCAAATTTATCCCTAACAACTACCTTTCAATTTCTGAAGGGAACATATCTTCACGAAGTTTACTACCATCACATGAAGGCCAAAAGATCTCAGTCTTACGAATATTCAATTCAAGACCTAATCTTGGACCTGTCTCCCAAATGATATTAAGGGCTTTAGCCACCTTCTGCAAATCCACTATAATAGTCCCATCATCAAGGTACCAGGCATGAAGAAGAAGCTTACAATTTTCCCTAACCTGATGAATGAGTGGGTGTAATACAAGATAAAAAAGGAGAGGGCCTAATTGGTCACCTTGTTGCACTCTGGTGGTTGGCATAATATGTCCATCCCCAAGGTACAATTGTGCTGCTTGGCCATAAAGAAAATCAACCCACAAAGAAATAGATGGGAATCTCACCCTCACCTCGCGCAATAAGGCTGATTGATCCACCATATTGAAAGAATTTGAGAAATCTACAGTGAGCATAGCCAAGGAACCGTCTCTGTGTCGCTTGTTTAACATCCTGTTGGCACTACGCAAAATGGCATCAGCACCACTGATACCCCAATCCCAAACTGAAAGTCATTGATATATTTTGCCATATCTTTACCAACCCTTTTCATAGCAACCTTACATACCAACCTCCTCCAAATATAACCCATAGAAATTGTTCGTATCCCACCATCAGGCTTTAATAACGGTGTCAATGGTGCAGAGGCAACAAACTCTGCCAAACTCATAAGACATCTTCATCTTGGCCATAAGTTAACAACTAGAGTGATTTCAAGTAAAAGAACTTTCACCATAGTAGAACCTTCTCCACACAGTGCATCTCAAATATGTTGAGCATGCAATCTATCTCTACCACACGACGTCCCCTTGGGAAAAGATTTAATACACTTGAAGATAGTATATGCATCAGTCACTAGGGGAGATTCTGAGAATAAGGTGTTCAGCATGGATGGAGGTGGTCTGTACAGGTTCTTAGCCTCCAAAGCCTTCATTATATGTTCATTATAGAGGGCCACACTTGATGAACCTAACACTTTTATAGTAATTATGAAATGGCCATCTGCAACCTTGCGGAGGCATTGCTTGGCATTAGAGCTCATATTCTTATCTTTCTCCTGAGTATGAACACCCCTACAACCCGAGTTACCTTACTTCGAGCTTCCCAACACACTATCAACTAACTTTGAAAGACCATATATGTCTCTCCAAGCAGCTAAACACTCCAAAATATGGTGTTGCTCCAAGGACTTCGGATTTCTAGGCCTGCGATCTCGCCTATTATGAGGCTTAACCACATGTAATGTACAACGAGGGAAAATTAACAACCAAACCCATGCACCTATTGATCATGGATCAACAACCATCTTGTAAAGAGCATCTTTCAATGTTTGATAGAAAGCAAAACGACAACTTAGAGGTATACTATTCACAGTGAAAATAGGTGCGGTAAGAACTCTCACTAACAACCTTACATCCAAAACAAGCTTCTCATTTGCTTTGTGGTTATCAGAGTCAGTTGAGGATAATGGTTTAACAATACCCAGAATGTGACTTCGGACCCCTCCTGTCCCATGAGTGGTACAGACAAGACCATCGGGATGATGACATGCCCGACTCATGGCATGAATACTCATACACTTTACACATAGCCATTGCTCAACCACCCTCAAAGACTCTTAAAATGCCCTAAATAAATCAAAATCGTTCTTAATCGCATTCCGTATGACATTTTTATGTTCGCGACTACATAGGTATGACATCTTAAGATGAGACACCGAACGAGAAATTCCTTTTCTCCCATCTCTACCATCGGGGCAACAATGGAATCCTTAAAGTGGACAATGTAAACCTCCTATTTGAGTAGAAACCATTAGACAATGCAAAATTGTGTTTCTCCTCTACTTAAAACAAAAGATGTCTAGTTGGGAAATTTTATCAAACAAATGACGGACAAGAACGGAAGAGCATTTCTCCATGGTTGTCTTGTTGTCTTGCTCTACCTCATTGAACCATAATATATTCAAACAAATGAAACTTGTACCAACAAATTGTAAAAGATAGTATAAGCCAAAAATGACTTATACTGGTGTGTACCTTGGTTAGATCGGGTTAAAAAATGTCCAGAAATAGTTGAATTTAATTGAACACCAGAAACAAAGTTTAGATGAAAGAATGAAGAATGGAAAAGGGTTTAGAAGAAGATGTTGTGGCACGACTCGTTTCAATTGGTTCGTTCATGAGGAGGGAAATGGGTGGTTTTGTTGATGAAGTGGAAGATGGTAAGTGATGGAAAAGGTGGATCTTTCAAAAGCATTGAAGTTATGTCAACCCCATTGAGATGTTAGAATTAGATCCATCTGTTGTTAGAATAGTTCCTGAATGGATTTTTGATGATGCTTGTTCACCTCTTACCTTCTATGCTCTTCAAGAAGCTGCACAATTTGCTGAAATTTGGGTACCTTTGTGTACGAAATACAATGTTCTAGTTAGAGCACCTTTTATGATTGGTACAAGCTATTAAGTTAGTAAAAAATCTGTTTAACTCTTTTCAATGTTTTTTTTAATTTAATTATATTATTCAGATTTTAAAACCCAGAGCAATATAGTAGGTGTTTGGATTCTATAATTCAAACACCCTATATAACATACGACCCCCTCCCCCTCCCTCCATTTATACAATTCAATTTCTGTATATAAAACCTCAATTTTGAAATCCACAAAAATTCTGCAAATCTTTTTTGAATTCATCACGTCTTTCAAATTTTTCTTCTTTTAAATAATTAGTACATATTTTCTCAATTCTAAGTACTAGACATTCTATTTTTTTTCTAATTTGTTATGTTGGTTTAGTTCAGATTATAAAATTCAAGCATGCACCATTCTACACGTGTTCGAATTATATGATTCGAGAATTCTTCGTTCTACATGGCTTTAGATTCTATAATTCGAAAATTGTAGACGACGTGTATTTTTTTATATTTCTATGTGTTTATTTGTTTGTGTGGTAATTTATTGTTGTCACAATAATAAGATTATTCATTTGACTATTCCGAACGAGAGATGATTCATTAATGCTAGCAAGGCAATTGAGAGCATCTCCAATATTGCAATCCATTTTTAGATTCTTTGTGGGACTCATTAAGACACATCATCATCTTGAAACAACTCGTCCATTTTTTACTCCAATAGTACAACTCTAAAGAATCTATATTTGATCCCATAACTTTACTTCAATTACTACTATTTTATTCATTTACAATTTAATTTAAATTTTAAATGGCCTACAACTTTAATTTTTATCAATTATTTATGTTGATGCAACGTTGCTCGAGGATGCAACGGTTGACCATTGTGGCCAACTCCAATAGATCACAAAATAAAAAAGTTGTTTGCTAAGGTGGAGAACTTGAGAAAAAACTGCCATTGGAGTTACTCTGTTAGGCAGAGGTCGCCACCATAGACTATAGCCAAGTTGACCATGGTCTGCATATTGCTTTTTCTGAGAGGTCGAATGGGGAAACTGATACCTTCCATCTACCGATTAAAGAGATGATAATGATATTAAATGACATGCCTTGTCTACCAAATCTACCAATCCAGGGATGTCTTTTTGACCACACACCATTGACCAAAGTTGAAATGGTGGACATGATGGTGGAATCGATCAAATATGACCTAGAGGAAGCTGAATGGGAAGTCGAGAAAACCAGAGGGTCATGCACAATTTAGCATATTGAAAGATGGGTTATAGATGCACCTAGAAGTTGTAAGAGCCAATGATGCAATTAAAGTGTGCATAAATAATATGCCATTAAAGTGTATCTAATTATTTGGGAGGCACGATCCTATTTTCAGACAAGAGTGTCATATATAATACGGTGTACTTGTAGTTTTTCAGCGACATCCATATGGTCGACGATTTTGCATGGGGAGCTTCCACCCCGACTTACTTATACATGGAACATAATTTTACCATAACATTTAATAGGAAAGGCACAATGACCGAACATATGACATTCATTCACGTAATACATTAGCAATGTTTTAAAAATCAGACCAGTTGTCAAAATGGTGAAAATTCTAGATAACTGATTCATCGGCTGAACCACATGATCAAACTGAATTAAATCGGATAATTCGATTGACTAGACCAGACATTATAATAAAACTATATAGATATAAAATTAGTCGAATCTTTGAATCTCTAAAAGATATAACTAACACTTAGATTTTTTTAAAAATATCATATCATAAATTTGCAAGTTCATAATTTTAATTCAAATTATACTGAAACAGAAATTCAATATGCTAAAATATATCATTAATTCTTAATTAGATATTTGTTAAAATTCTTTGTGAGTTGAAGTAAAAAAACACCACTATGAACTCATATCTAAGTGTATTTCCAAGATTGCACGGCCTAAGCTTGCATATTAAAATGAAATCACCCACATGCAAACAAGGATGGAAAACAAATCCAATAACAAACTCATTGGCAGCATAATTCTGACATAAATAAATAATTAGTAATTTTTGAGAATTTCAACTTGGAAGCAGCCTAATCCATAGGAGTTTGTTTCTCTAAAAATTTGGGTTGAATAATTTCTTTAGTTTTGGGTCCGTATGGTTTATATAACTAACAAATTTTTCAACTCAATCATCTTCTTCCTCACTCCAACTCCATTCTATTGATTCTAATTTAGCTGATTTAGCTGGTAACACAGTGAAGCAAGATGGTGTACTATGAGAAACAATAATGGAATATCAATCGACGGAACATAGAACAGAGATGACGGAAAGGACGAATTTGGAAAGTGGAGACGAAACGGAAACGACATGACGACTGCGCGGCAGAACCTGATGGTCGATGCTTCTATGCGTCGTGGAGTTTGGACTTCATCTTCTTCAGTTCTTCTACAACAGAACTTTTGTTTCTGCGTTTTGGATTTTTTTTCACTTTCATTTTTTTAATAATTAAAACGCAAAACGACATCGTTTCATTTAAATTTTTTATTTAAAAATGCAGTTAAACCACCGATTTGTGATTCCTGATTTTTTCGGGTCCAACTCAATTTTTATCCATTTTCATCTGTTCAACGACGCGGACGATCTAATTATTGGACTAAATCGATGCTTGATCTGGTTTCCAATTCAATTGCTCCGGTCTGATTTTTACAAAGGACAGGCATAAGGCGCGCTAAAAAAATCTGATCTTTCAACTCTATCCCTTCTCCAGCTAACCAAGCTAATTCTCAGCTCCCTATGAGCTCAGAGTCACTAACGCAAAGAGGAAGAAGAGCTACTTCCATCATTCCAATAGTAATAAGGTAAACCGAACCCAAGTGAAGTTAAGCTGAGTCCTTTTCTTCCCCACTGCTTCGAAGCCGGAGGCAGACACGTGGGGTTCACTGGAAGGGAGAGTGGTGGGAATTCATTTTGGCAATGTAATGGAACTCAAAGCTTGTTTCATAGGCTGTACTCGTACTCACCGACTACACGGACTCTATACCAAGTCATGAGCGATAGCGAAGCCAAGCCACCAACCCTTTACTTTCATCCCCGGTTGCAAAGAAAGAATCAGATGCACTTACCTCAGCTCTAGTCCCCGTGTTAAGCATTAAAATACCCGCTTTGTTGAGTTGTAAGAGCTTCCCTAGCCCCGCCCATGCTTCAAGGCCTGTTTCCAAGCTCATCACAAGACTAGGAATAATTTATATTGGATTGAGCGAGAGGACTCCTTTTTTCTATCTTCCCCAATTTAGCAGGCAGGATCGAAGGGGGTCGTTCCCTTCTCCTTTTGAGATCTTTCAGAATATCTCCTACATATAGTACCTTATGAGTGACCATTAGGATGATTGTTCCCGTTTCACAGGGCATATTAGTATATTAGTGTAATTATATAATTAGATGTTTAAAATGTTATATTAAAGTTTCATTCGCTAATAAGTATATATTGATGTAACCCTGGAGCTTCCAATAGTTTATTGATATTGGTTGATGAGATTATTGTTAGATCCATGATTTTATAATTGACAATAATTTTACTAAAATATGGTTAAGCAAGATGTTGTGACAAATGTTCTAACATGTTGATCAAGACATTACTAAAGAGAGATAGATGTTGTGACAAGTGTCATAACATATTATACTAGAACATCAGTTCAGTTCAGGTTTTAAATCTTGGGAGATTTGCTTTTAAAATATGAGATTCTGAATAATTTTAGTTCTCATATGGTTGCAGCCAATGAAGGATATTTTAGGAACATTGTTTATGTATCAGATTTGATTTGGTTTTATGCTGAAGTGGTAAAGCGACAAGCAAAAGTAAGTAAGTATTTAGTTTTATCATATTGTCTTCACATGGATTAGCACTACCGAATTGTCGTTCGACAATTTCTCGCGTTTATGAGTTTGTTTGTAAGGAAATGGTAAAAACTATTGACAAGAAAATAAATACATTTATTGAAGAGAATAGACTTATCAGGCACGAAAATAATCCATTCGTCACAAACTTAAACATATTGATCAGTTATACTCAACCTACAATACTCCTTAATGTCATCACGAACACCACAAGATATACCACAACAAAGGTTATCTCTAACACAAAGTTGAAGACAATTGTATTACTCGCGTCGACGATCTCTCAGTGCAACACAAACAACACGGAGGCATTAAGCTCTGGTATCCACAGTAATTATTAGCTCTAAATCTATCTCTAGAGTATAGAAACTTAATAGATATCCATCCCTAATCAAGATTTGTGAGGTATATGTCTATAACAACCCAAATCCAAACATAAAGCAAAAAAATCAAGAAAGACATCAACAATGATTTGGAAAGCAAGCTTTATACAACACCATGATCAATACATATACATATGTTCAAAGTAAATAAATATACAAAACCCAACATATGAAGAATATACAAAGAGGAAGAGAAATAAACCAAAAATCTCCTGATTTGTCAGCACCAAAAGATGAGAAATCCACCCCGGATCATCTATGTTGAAGCTCCAATATTGTTTTCTAAGCACTAAACTATCAAAAATGAAGGTTTGATGAGTTGGGAACAAATAACCCAAAATATAACCTAAAAAATGAGTGTTTTGGCCCTTTTAACGTATTTCTGCCCAGACGTCATCGCCCGACATTGAAAAGCATCTCCTGGCGCTCAAAAAACAATTTTAGTGCATTTTCACGCCTCGGGGGCGCCCCAACATCGCCCGGTGACCAAGGAGCGACGAGTGACAGTAAACAGAAAATTCCAGCATTGTTTCGGTCATAACTTGAGAACCGTAACTCTGATTTGCGCATGGTCAGAAGCATTGGAAAGCTTATTTAATGATCTATCTAAATATGCATAAATATAAATGCTTCAATACCTACAAAAATGAGATAAAATTAATTAAACTCAATGATATTTACACGATAATACAATATATATAACGTAAACTATACCTAATATATACTAAAGTTGAGGTTTATTGATAAAAAACAAAAGAACTGAGCCGATGAGTGATAATTATTCACATTTAAATTCACAATAATTTAGCACTCATCATTTTATAAAAAGGATCTTGGAGAATTTTTTGAAAACTCTGTAGATTTGTTCCTATTTTTGTTGAGAAGATTTTATAGAAGATTTACACTTGAATATTAGATTTGCGTGAAGAGTCCAATCCCATACTGCAAGAGTCTTTTTATAAGGACTTTCTAATCCTAAAAAACACTTGGAGAAGTTGTGTGCTTGAGATAAGGGTTTATGGTTTTAGATTGTTCTTTGATCATTGTGATCCTCTCTATTATCTCTTTAATATTAGAGTTGGACTAATTTTAAGTTGTTCATTGTCAGTCACTCACAAGCTTTTAAGCAAGAGTGGATTGTGTGTCAAGTTATTATTGTTCATCAGTCAAAAGCTTTTAAGCAGAACTGATTTTGTTTTAGAAGAGTGTCTTCTATCTTTTGTCTATTATTGTGAGTTTGTCACTAGTTTATGACTGAATGAAAGTGAGAGGGGTTCTCATATCTAGGAGTGTCCTAGATAGAAATTGCATGGGTAGTTATTAGGTGAGAAGTTTGTAAAACATGGGTTGTTCATAACTTAAAACTAACACTATTATAATGGATTTCCTTCCTAGCTTGGGAGCCCCCAGATGTAGGTGATGTTGTGCCAAACTGGATAAACAATTAGTTGTGTTATTTACTTCCAGCAATTTACTTTATATGCATAAGTGTTCTTACTGTTGTTAATGAATTGAACCTAGTGTTGTAAAATCTGGTTCGGCATCTGGTATGTGTGTGCCAGAATTTAAATTTACATTAGAGCAGGCACCCTGTTCTATTTTGGGTGAGCTTTAGGGAAGATATTTTTTGGTACCGTGGACAAGGAAATAGGTTTCAATAATAGACCACCACTCTTAGATAGCACCAATTATGACTATTGGAAGGCATGTATGGTAGCATTCCTAAAATCCAATGATAGCAAAACTTGGAAAGTTGTCTTAAAAGGTTGGAATCATCCTGTTGTGAAGGACAAAGATGGGATAGAAACTTTAAAACCAGAAGAGGTCTGGTCTAAATATGAAGATGAACTTGCTCTTGGAAATTAGAAAGCTTTGAATGCCCTATTTAATGGATTTGAAAAAAACATATTCGGGTTAATAAACACCTGTACTGTGGCTAAAGATGCTTGGGAAATTCTTACAGTATACTTCTTGAGAGAAAATTCAATCAGGTACATAAGAAGATGGAGTCAATACCAAATGTCAAGAACATCCCCTTCGACATCAGCAATAATAGTGAGGCTCAAAGGAAAGGAAGAACAAAGATTAAGAAAAATCAAAGTAGAAGCATTCAGTGTCATGAATGTGAGGGTTTTGGTCGCATTAAGCCATATTGTCCCACATTTCTCAAGAAACAGAAAAAGGGATACACTACCTTTTGTATTGACGATTCTAAAAGTGGGACTCATAAGGAAACTGCTAAGCAGGTAACAACCTTTATTGGTAGATATGAATCTGATGAAGATTCATGTGTTGAGGATCTATCTTATGAAGAATTAGTTGTTTCTTACAAGGATCTTTGTATAAGAAGTGAAGAAGTGTGTAGCTTAGGAGAAAAACAGAAGAATATTATAGCTCAACTTCATGAAGAAAAAGAGAAACGCCTATCCACAAACTCTGAGCTTCAAGGTGAGGTAACCTTATTGAACTCAAAACTTGAAAACATGGCTAGGTCCATAAAGATGCAGAACAATGAATCTGATGTGATGAATGAAATTCTTCAAATTGGAGAAGGAGGTAAAAGGTTCACTGGTATAAGATTTAATTATCAGTCTTTGAATAATAAAATAAAAACCACAAAAGAATTTTTTTTTTCTGCTGGAGAGAAAGATGAGATCCCAATGTCAGACCAAATGTTACAATATTCTGCCAGGATTCAAAAGAATTGGACCAGAGGAAAGTTTAAACCTTAGAAGTGTCATTATTATGGAAATATGGCCATATAAAACCATTATATTATCGATTGTAAGGATATCCAAAGCATTCTCCTCAATATAAGGCTAATAATGGAAAGGATAAAACTAGAAAATAATGGAAAGACAAAGATGTTGTCATTAGTCTCATAGCCCGTACTTCTGATGGAATTCCATCTATAGAAGATTAATACTTTGACAGTAGAAGTTCTAGACATATGACAGTGGAAGTTTTAGACATATGACATGTGTTAAGGACTATCTAGTAGACATCAAATTTCATCCTACCAAATTTGTCACATTTAGTGATGGTGTTAAAAGGCAAGTTAAAGGAGTAGGAAATATATAATATACTAGATTTCCTAGTCTTGACAATGTGTTTCTTGTAAAGGAACTGACTGCAAATTTGATCAACATCAGTCAATTATGTAATTAAGGTCTAAATGTGAACTTTACCAAATCTGAATGTCTGGTTACATATGAGAAAAATAATTTTCTGATGAGGGGAGTTAGGACTAAAGACAACTTATGTTTGTGGATTCCTTAGGTAACTGCATGTTCTTCCATTTGCTTGGGTCTCAAGAAAGATGAAATCAAGGGTATGCAAAGGAGTGTGTCTGAAGAATTGGTTAGAAGTACTCTTAAAATCAGAAGTGAGGAAGGAAAAAATCTCAGTAGGTATAAAAATGAGAAGCTAACTAGGATGTCCCATCAGATGTTACAACATCTTAATATAAATTAATTTGAGGAAAGGGGAAATTTTGGAATTTGCTTTTATACAAAATCATGGCAATTACTGTTGAGTGAGCGTGCAACTGAATTTTTATTTCATCATTTACTTGTGCATAATAACCCATGCAAATCATTACGGCCTTACTATATCAATTTTCAAATTTACAAAAAATCTCTCTTCACCTACTCTACCATCCCCACTCTCTCTTGTTTTAGAAAATTGTTCATCTCTGTCATTGTGCAAGACATTCTTCTCAACATGAACTCTGAATCCAACATGCCTAACACTTTTGTCTCGACTCCAAGTGAAAACTCCTACGAGAAAATTATTTCTACTCTAAAGGAGACTAGGGTTCCTCACACAATCACTACAAATTTTTCTCCGGACGTGATCACAGATGTTGTTCCTATCTCCAGTTATCGCTACACGAAAAATACACAACAAATAAAGTCCCCATTGAGAAAACCTTAGAAAGGGAATGAATAAGGTCTCGTGACCAAATTCGAGTTCATGAGTCGATTACGCAAGAGAAAGGTGTTATCACCCCTCACGTTCGTTGTACTCAATGAGATCCACTATTGTTGTTCTAATCAAAGGGTGTTTTATATCTAAAGCTTACTTGCTAAGGAAATGCATGAATGAATTAACTGGAAAAAACAAAAGGTTTTTTATTATTGAGTTCGTCTGAGTTTTGCAACCTAGTGCCTACATATCCCAAAGGGAATCAGAACTCAGTAGTTCTTGTTGAAAAAAGTTTGTTGGTTTGGTGTTTTTTATGGACGATGTTAAGTTTGCATTCTAATAGTTAGACAATGTTTGTTTGCGGTAGAAAGGAATTCACATGTCCTTTTTGAAAAGGTTTTAAAATGAAAAGTCTGAAGACAAAAGAGTTTAAATTTGTTGAAGTGTTCTGTTGGGGATAGTAGTAAATGGTACCTAATGCAGGGGCACTTAGCTACTTCTCCACCTTTATTTGTGAACTTTTGTGTGATTTGAATCATACTAAAGTCTCCGAATGAAAGAAGAACAAGGTTATGAATACACCATCTCATTATTTTGAATTACTTAAGGCTTAATGACGTATGATTCACATATTTATTTGTTAAGTGTTTTTGGATTTGATGAAGAAAATAAGGTTTTGTTTAATAGGATGCAATTCAAAAGAAAATAACAAAGTATAAAGGGAAACTTGATCGTAATTGTTTTCATGAAAAGTGGACTTAAGGTTGAGTTGTCAATGGAAACTTATAACCTAAGTGTTATCATATATCAATTTTCCTAAGGTAAGGATCAAAGAGAAAGCTTAATCATGTTGTCATGCTTGGTTAAAAGCCTAATGTCTATTTAAATTAAATATTAATCAAAGATTAAGTTGAACTAAGAAGCCCTGAGGGAACATGTGAAGCATAAAGTAATCAACCAAACAACGACATCAAGAAGCAATGATCAAACACAAGACAAGTCTCAAGTACCAAACAAAACTCGAACACATGTAAAAACTTAAGTCCAAGAAAAGACTCAAGGCAAAGTAAAACTCAAGCAACAAAGAGAAACTTAAATCATGTCAAGACTTAACAAGAGAAGTCATCAATATTAAATCAAAGAAAGCATCAAGTGTCATGGAAAAAGTCTACTCAAGAGAAAGCATCTAAACATGAATCAAGTAAGCATGTGAATATATCTTATCAATCATTAAGCATATTCATCTCAATCATCAACCAAAGCATTCAATAAAGACATGTATAAAAGGAATGGAATAAGAAGTGATCTCAAAAAGCATCAACACAAGTCCATAAAGAAAGAATCAAAGCGTGTCAAGATTGATCATCAAATACAAATTTCAAATCCCTAAGGTCATCAAAAGGAAGTAAAAATGAGACACAACATTTATCAAATAAAGGCATCAAAGACAAGACATTGTGCATGATTTAACAATCAACATAAGATTTCAAAAGAAAACCTCTCGAATATCTTCAATTTGAATACCTAATTCATGCATTAAGATCAACATCCTAAAGGCAATGCCTCAAGTCTCAAGGAAAGATATCCAATACATGGCAAAGGTTCACATCAAAGGAAGAGTTTAAGTCATTAGGGTTTGAATTAAGTGTCAACACAAAAATTAAACAAAAAATCATTTCAATCCTCATACTCATGTATCGAGTATCAACCAACTTTAGTCTTGCACCAAAGTCGGCTATCTCACTACTTTCTAATGGTTAAGTTGTTCAACTAAGGTTCTACGGTCAGTTAGTGCTTTATGACACCATACCGCGACCCCGTATTCTCCTCGACTGGACTCAAGGGATACCGGTACCATTAAATGTGTCACACTAACGTAGCCATCACTTCAATGATGTCAGTATTATGCCACATAGTTCCCACGATCTATTGCTACTTACCTAATATGCCCCAAATCCAGGTATAAGATCTATACAAGAATACCCAAACATAACCTGAAATGTAAAGCAAGAAGGTCAAATAGGTAAAGCATTTAAATGTACGAACTATCTCTAAGGTAACCCCACTTTTAGTAATCTCCCCAGCAGAGTCGCCAGTTCTGTAATATGGTGGGAGAACTGACTTTACTGGTTTTAAGTTTTTATCGCAAATGTTGCGATTTAGTAAGAGTCACTGCCGACTTTTCTTTTATCCAACAAAGGAAAGGGTGAAAAGAACATGAAAGACCTTTTTAAATATTTTGAGTTCGGGGGGTAGGTTATGGAAATGGAAGGTGTTAGTACCCTTTCCATCCGTAATTATCTACGGGCTCTTAGTTGCTAGCTCACTTTTAAAAATGCTTTTTGTTTGTGTGTTTTGAAAATATTTTTGAAAAGAAGCCTTAGTGTGGCAAACTTTGCAATGTTTCTCGTATCGTTGAGAACATATACAAAGTGTTTTGTCTTTGAAAATATTTATGAGAAGAGTTTGTGTATGTGTGAGAAATTTGTTTTTTTTTGTGAGAAAGCAACTACAAGCTTTCTACCTACTCAAATGGTCTTTGTTATTTTCCTCATTTCCTTTATATAATGTTATCCTACCATTAGTTGGTAGGTAGCCCTATCATTGGATGTTTGAGGGACAAGCGAGAGTCATCGTACAATCGTGAAAGCAACTCATAAGATACTTTAACAATTACCCTAAGGTTTTAAGATCATTTACCGAGGCAACATCGAAAGGGTCATCGAGGGACTTATGGTCTTTAAAACAAAGGGTCTCTACAAAAATCTCCTATGTTCGAGAGACGTGACTGTTTTATTCCGAAGGCAACAAGTGGAGGTACCTTAGAGGTGCGTGTGTGCAAAGTGTGTTGTGTTCCAGTTATGTTTATCTTGAGTGTTAGGTTTGCTAACGTTTGCTTTTAATCTTTCCATACAAGCCTATTAGCATACATCTAGCAGTTAATATAGGTGCAGAAAATAAAAATGCAGAAATTTGAATCTACTCTATTACAATGCTTCAGGATGGGTGAATTACAAACAAAAAAAAGGGGGGAAAGAAAAAGTAAAAAGGTCCTAGTTAAAGTTTATTACATCTCATGTACAATTACATAATTATGAAAATAATGCGAATAAAAATAAATAAACGTGCGGGGAAGAAAAGAGAAAGATGTAAAGAAAACCTAAAAAATCTTAAGTGGTAAAAATAAAATGTTTTTGTTTTTTGTTTGTTTTAGGAAAATATTTAAATTAAATTAAGAAAAACCCTAATCCTAATTAGTTTAATTAATTAAAAGAGAAAGTGATTAAAAATAATTAATTAAAAAATTAATTTAATTACTAAAAACCTAATTCTAATATTTTTTTATGATTTTTGATTTTATGATTTTTATGATTTTTTAATAAAAAGAAAATTAATTGAAATAAAATAAAATGTAAATTAAACAAAAAAACAATACAAAATAATAAATAAATAAAATAAATAATGGGCTTGCTGTAAAGAAAATGGGGGTGAGAAACTGAAAATGTTAGGCCCAATAAGGGATGAATCCAACAACTGTGCGTGATTTGGTGTGAATAACCCTTGAAGGTCTATGACGGGGACACGTGCTCGAGGTGCTGGATCTACATCCATTGGCATCTGATTGTCCAGATATGGAGGTGTATGATACACGCGTGGATCTACTTATACCTGATTAGTAATGAAAAAGATGAAAAAATAAACATAAAACCCGGGGATCGAACCCAGGACCTGTAAGGTGAAAGCTTTAAGAGTGCGCGTGTTACCACTGGGCCAAATCTTTTCATTCGTTAGTATAATAACATGATAACATTATATTACAAAACCAATTTCAAAATTATTTAAATAAACAAACGCGCGCCCAGGTGGGCCCTGTTATTTGAATTGAACCAACCATGAACAAACGTTTGGCCATGCAAGCTCCTATCGGAGTCAACGAAAGTCAGAGATGCCGGAGTCAAACTCCGGTCGTCTTCTCTGACCAAGCCAAAAATGAAACCTGCAATTTCATGAGATTAAAAGCCAACTAATAGGTCTAGTTCCATGTAAAATCATCCCCTGAGTTCAAATCTGGGCTTAAATTCAACAGACAGTCACTGTATCATGCAGTTCTAACGCGTTTCCAGATCATGTCCTAACAATGGCATCATGTGATTTAAGCATTTAATCCTTCATGTAATACGTTAGGACAATTGTAAATAACCGTATGAATATGGATATATGCTTCGAATTCATTTAAATTACATGGATTAAGAGATTCGAATGTGAGAATTTTACCCAACCGGTGTGATTTGGTTTGCTGGTTCTAGGGTGCTTCAATTGTTGAGAAGGACAGGGATGAGTCATGGGAGTCTCAGGAACACAAATGAGTGACTGGTTTTGATGGAGCAAGACTGGAAGACCGACTTTCGAATTTGGAAACTTTGATACTTTTTGTGAAATTTTGTAGAGTTTTGTTAGGCAGCTTATGTGTGTCCTTGAGCTTGCATTGTATTGTGTATTTATAGAGGGAAAATGAGGGTGAAAAGATATGGAAAGAATCAGCCCATAAACCATAGTTTTAAAGCAAGGATCACATTTTGAAAAAATGCCAAAATTATGGTATTCTTGCCATTTTGAGTTTTGGAATGCACCTGGGCAGGTTGCTTGTACTTTGCACAAGTTATTAGGCTTCAAGATGGATCAAGCCAAACCCAAATGCCCTAGCCCATTATTTCTTGTGTTTTTATTTAATTTATTTGATTTTAAATTAAATAAATTCAGGATAAATATAAATAAAAATCAAGGCCATGCATAAATGGAATTAGAGGTCCTCTAAGATGTTATGTACATATTTGAGATCCAAAAATTAGGTTTATTGGTTCAAAATTGCAATCTTGCTCAATTTTCACTTCATGAACTTCTTCAAAATTCCCTAACTTGTGCAACTCCTAACTTGCTCAATTTTCATATTTTGAAGATAATCTTTGACTTTTTGGAAATCCCAGGATGTCCTCTATAATCTATATTTTTATCATTTTTTCTTTTGAAGACATTATCTTGATGTAAGTTGCCTTGACAAAAAGTGTCTTTTGTTGACTTTTAAAAATGACCTATAATGTATGAGATCATATCTTCCAAATGAAGCATTTTTTGGACTTGATAATAAAAGCAAAGTTGTATATAATTGAATTTACTTCAAAATGGGCTTTGGTTTGGGAAAAGTTGATGAAGCATGTGAAAGTTATGCCTGGTCAAAGTTCAGTTGACTTCTCTTAAGGAAACCCTAATTTGGCAATTCTTGAATTTTGATGATCTAAGGACTTTCCTTGAGTAATCATGAACAACCCTTGATCAAATGCTGAATGTCACTTAAAAATGTTGATGTTGACCAAAAATCTTGAAGTTTGACTGTATGTTGACCATAGTTGACTTTTTGACCAATATAGTTAATTTTCAAACATTTGAGTCATTGACTGAGCAAACTTGTGATGTAGGGCTTGAAACTTGACATGGACCTTGTTGAGGACCTATGGAGTACCATGAAAGCCACTTGAGACCTTTGCAAACCATATTTCCTTGAGAAACTCTAAACCCTAGTTGTAGGTCTTTGGTTTATGAGGTGCATCTTGACTAGTCAAGCCTTGAGTGCCTTGACTATTTGAAGAGCTTTAAAAGAATGCCTTGAGAACAATGTAAGGCCAAATTTTGGGGGTACAACAATAATGTACCTAGTATATAAGCAAATTTTGACTTTGTAGTTAAGGGTTGCAATTTATTTTTTTCTCTTTAGAACTCATACCTCTGATTCACTGAGATAACGACTTTGTGAGAAATGTATGAACACACGTTCCATTTTCAATTCAAACATTTCAATCACTTTATTATTGTTTACTTATTACTTGATTTTGTTAATTTAATCACTTTTACTATGTTGTTTTTTCTATTTACATTAGAAATCCTTTCAGCACAATTACATTTTCTCAAACGTTTTGCACAAAGTGGCTTTTAGAATTTTCGAGTTTGATCTTACAAGTGACCTAAAGCTCATGTTTGTTTACTAAAAACACTAGTAAACACATGTACATCACCTTGTTAGGGTAATTTCTAATCACCTTCCTTAGATGCATTATCTTTGATCACAACATTATGATGCAGAATAACTACAACTAATAAAAAATAAGATATTTTTATACTTTCTAAAAGTACAATACATGACAATCCCTAGTGATTAAAGCCTGTCAGAGGTTTTTAAGGTTTATTGTGATGTTAAGAGATAACTTACGCAAAAGGTGAGGTACTATATATGTGGTATATTGAGTTATAAATTTGGTTCACTTCTCACCCTTACGGATGGGTTATTTATAGAAATCTTGAGTCTGGGTCTTAGGCTACTAGAAAGTAACAACCACTTCTAGGAGTGTGGAAAGGGGACAATTAATTCCCTATTATTCAGGAGAACATGACCTTTTGTCATGTTGACTCCCTCTTTGCATTGTTGTGGATTAGGACACGTCACTTTCCATGTTTCTATGAATCAGACGAGTCACCTAGAAAATGGGCAAAATAGCTAAGAAATGGGAGCTCGCTTCAATAAGTGCGCGGTTGGGAGGTGGGAGTGGGTGACATGTTATGTCCTTCTCTTAGTGAACATTATGTGTCACCTACTTTAGATTCTTTACGAATATACCACTCCAATTTTTATTCATCATTCATATAATCTAAAATTCAATTTTCAAACCAATTCTTAAAGGACTAAATTACAGATTTCAGACTATGTGTTCATGTTATTGAAAAAAAAATAGATTACCATAATGATCATCAATGATAGACATGTACATTATCTACATGACCAGATTTGAGTCTGTGCAACATGGTCTATTGCACAGGGCATATGTGCATTGAGTGCATTCAAATTTTAATCTTCGAAAAGTACATAGAGTACTTTCAAGTTTTCATAAAGTTTGAAAAAATTTGTAAAAATACAATGAGCAAAATTGTTAAAATAAATTAAAGTTAAAATAATTAAAATATTTGATTAGTGAATCAAATCATGTTACATAAACAATTTTAAATTGAACCAAATAATAAAAAATCAAAACAAAACTAATATCGAACCAAAACTAAACAATGTTAAACACAAGTTATAAATTTTTTGTTAAAAAAATTTGTAACATCGAAAACCTATCCTCAATTTGATATAGTTTAGAATTCCAACTAACAACGATCCGGCTTAAAATCTGCTCCTACGGTAAGAAAGGTTAAGGCCAAAAGGTTCCTCATAAAATCCTGAACGTTGGTTGCTGCTTTTACAGAAAATTAAAATTGTAAGAGAAAAAAATCATGAGCGTTGGTTGCTGCATTTATCAGAAAATGAAATTGGTTGAGAAAAAGATTCCGTTGCCGGGACTTGAACCCGGGTCTCTCGGGTGAGAGCCGAGTATCCTGACCAACTAGACTACAACGGATTGATGTTCGTACCGCAAAATAAAACGAAAGAATTCGCTTCTGATGAAATTGTAGTAATGAGGGTTGAGAACCTCAAACCCTAATCAGCATCAAAGAGAATCGCAAGCACCTTCCTTATCAAATTACAGGTGCACAATTTTAGTCTCTGAGTTATTTAGTACCATTGCATTACCTAATGTAGTTGCTCTAATTTCAGAGAATACAAATTCACAAATTTTCTTACCATACTAATCAATCTTATTAATAGTTAGTATTTTTCCCATTCTAGATGCTAGCCCACTTGCCTTATTTTCAATCTTAGTGGTCATAGAAGGCTTATGCAGTTCCCTTATTTTCAATCTTAGTGGTCATAGAAGGCTTATGCAGTTCCGTTACCAAAGTTCAACTTGGATATTTTTCCCATTCTTCAGTTCACTAGCCTGACTTTGGCAATCCTTGTCCAACCTCCACATTTTAGTGAGAAACATACAATTATACAATACATTTAGATACAGTTTTAGTATATTTTAGTGAGAAACATAACAGTAAACATAAAAAACTGTTACTTACACTGTGAGAAGACTTAAGAAACCTCCATATTCATCTTCCAAAGCTTGAGGTAGATCCCAATGAAAAATGGTTACAAATATTTTTCTTATCAATTATGATTGCATAAATGTCTTGAGAAATTATAAAATCAAATTTCAAGATTTACAAAAAAGATAAATAGTTGGATTATCACCATTAGCTTATAGGTCGTTGTAGTATGTGATCCCTTCTTGATTTACACCTCCACTTATTCTTCCATCTGTAAATAAATTCTTTTTAGTTATGCATTACTTAATTAAGTAAATGATAGAAACTGATCATAAATCAACTTACTTGGTAGTATTCTAGACCATGAGATGGATAATCTGGATGCATCTAAATTTATAATTCTTCATGATTCCAACATCTTCCTGTAATATAAAAATTTAGTTATTCTATTCCAATCTTTAAAAGTAGTAAAAAAAATCCCATTTAACTATTGATTATAAACTATAATAAATTCAATTTGTCGAGTTTAGTTTTAATATTCCCTACTCTGATATGAATCATACCTTGTACCGATGATACCCATCAACAAAGACTTATCTGGTGTTTCTGTCGACTTTTTTTTCTGTATATCAATCACCAATGAATACATGTAAGTCACACATACATAATTTGTTGTTTCATTTTAGATTTTCTTGTTTTATTTTAATCTTTTTAATATATTTATTTTATTCCTTGTAATATTTAATTTATGGGTAACTGGTCATACTCTTGTGTGATAGTGACAATTGAAAAAATTGAGGTTGAAAAAAACAAATCTTTTCATATAGACCACTTTAAAACAGCAATAATAGGTTAACTAGTACAGAATTTTTATTTTTTTATGGTGAAATAGATATAGATAACTAGTACATTTGATGGGTATGAGAAACCAATTAATTTGCGATATTATTAGGTATAACTTTTATCAGTAAACTACTAGTATGAGAAAAAAGAATATGTATTGACAGTGTAAAATATTTTTACACCGTCAATCAATGAAGACTATGTATCCAACCAAGTCACACTTTTAATTTAAAAATACTGATATGACATAGTAGAATATTATAATTCTATTGGATGATGTGTAAAACTAGTTTACAGTGACAGTGCATTACCTTTAACCTCATAAACTATTAATTTATATAAATTTTATTATGATACTTTAGATCAATATTTATATATTAAGTTTTTTAACTCCATAATAATATTTATCTATATAGGTTAAATACATGGTTATTAGTTTATAAGATATTATATTGCTTAAGATAAATTCTATAAAAAATAAAAAGTATTCAAACAAATAAATGAATAATATTGATTGGGTCAATTTTATTCGAAATTTATTAATTTAGATTTGGTCAAAATTTATTGATTTTTATGTGAAACTCCACCCGCTCAACCCAACCATGAACAAATTAGTTTAGATTGGACCCATAAGGGTGTTCATGATGCGAAATCTGCTGACTTAAATTGAATCAACCAACTAATTATTCAGATTGACACTCGTTTATTTATTTATGAGTATACTAACCCTTCCTAACACAACTCATAATTTTAGTTCAGTTATTATTATATTAAAGTTTTTGAATCCGTTGACGTGTCATTAATGATTTTTTTTTAATTTTTATTATTTCAACACATAAAAGTCTTCAATTGCATATTATAAAATGAAAATGTCTCATGTTTTCAATAAATTGAGTTCACGACACTACAAAAAAGAAGCTTATTTGCCGTGGCAAACATCAAAATCACGTGGCAAAACAAAATTAGCGACGTGGAGACTTATGTCGCTGGGGAGCTAGTGGCAAGCCAGTAGCGACGTGATTCCCACGTCACAAAGTTGTGACGTGGTATTCACGTCGCAACAGCTTTGTTGTAGGGAATATAATATCTGACAAAGCAGCTTTAGTTGCGACGTGAGAATTATGTCACTAATTTGTGACATGATTCCCACGTCGCTACAGGTGACGTTTTTATTTTTTAAAAAATTGTTTAGTAATTATTTTTTATATTAATTAATTAATGTAATAAAATTTAAATAATAAAATTTATATAATAAAATTTAAATAATAAAATTTATATAATAAAATTTATATAATAAAATTTATATAATAAAATTTATATAATAAAATTTATATAATAAAATTTATATATTAAAATTATTAGAATAATAGTATTTTATTTTATATTTCGAATAATAGAATTTTATAAAATAAAGTCATATAATAAAATGTTATATAATTTAATAATTTAAAATGATAAAAATAAATATCTTACATAAATGCAAATATAAAAACGAAATAAATAAAATGTTTTCACGGGGCATCTTCACCCGGATAATTATCAAGATCAAAGTCATCAATTCCGTCATCATCCGGCTGTGTATGATAGGAACATTTTGATTTTCACCGCCTTGCATAAACCGTCTCATCTGCTCCTCCATATCAGATTGCCTCTTCCGCATGATCTCTAACTGCTGCTACTGCTCTTGCCTCATTGTCGTCATTTGGGCCTCCATTTCGCGCCTCACTTCACTTGCCGCCAATTGTCTTACTGTTTCAAGTTGAACCTGTGTCAGATTCGGTTGACGTGACCCCCCTTCTCCATCTCTAAGTCGCTGAAACAGATTACAGTCACCAACTCTCAAGCCGGCGGCCAAATTTTCTCCCGCAAAAAAGCAACCATTAGGCCCTTTTCCATTAACAACCTCATTCCAAATATAGAAATCAACATCACCATTAAGCGGCTCCCCTTCTGCTGGCCTATATTGCGGATTGTGTTCCAGAAAACGTGCTAGCAATGTCTGATAATCATCCTACACATACATTAAATAATACAATTAAAAAAAAATTACATATATATATATATATATATATATATATATATATATTAAATTTATATATTAAATTTATGCTAAATTAAAACATTTATATATTAAATTATACTAAATTCAAATATATTAAAAATTTGTAACGTGATTTTCACAAATCAACTTATGAATTGCCACGTGATTTTCCCGTGGCAATGTATCAGTTGCCACATGATAATCACGCCACAACTTATAGATTGCCACGTGAAAATAACGTCACTATTTTTGTTATTAACTTAAAAAAAAAAACATAAGTTAAATTACTTACAAAAGCTCTCTTGGTGCGGTCGTCGACAAAACCTCCTAATTTCTTTGTCCGAGTCCTCGTAATCAACTCAATGATCAATGGTGGTCTCCCCATCTCCTTAGTCTAAATAATAAAGTTAAAAATAATTAGTAAAAAATATTATGAATAAAAATATATATAACTTAAAATAATTAGTAATTAGTAATATCTATAAAAAATAAGACTTTTAATTTTATGTTTTCTAAAATTTTTTATTACCAGTACATATACTACTAACAAAATACATATACTTCCTAACCACAAAATACATATACCACTAATCTATATAATACATATAAAATCTAAAAAAAAATGCATAAATACCTCTATATAATTTATTCAATAAATTTGCTTCTTCTTGGCTCTTGGTGTTCTTTTTCAAATTTCTCTACAAATAATGAACAAATGAACAAATACCCTTTTTAATATTTCTTTCCAGTATAATAAATAATGAACAAACGAAATAAACATTTATCAAAATATGAATACCTTATTTTTCTTCAACAATTTGGGATGGAGGAAATTTGATTCGGGAGTTTGGGTTTGAGAGGAAGAAGAATGGGTTTGAGAGGAAGAAGAAAGGAAGAGGAAAGGAAGAAGAAAGCAAAACAACGCTGCTGTAACGGATGAAAATTTTGGAGATGTAAAGTCAAGTAGCGACGTGACTGTCACGTCGCAACATTGCCACGTGATAATCACGTCGCTACACACTAAACAGAAAAATTATTCTCTCTCCCACTCTGCAACCCTGTCATCAACCAAATTTATTTCCCCCCCCCTTTAATATAGCGACGTGGCTATCACGTCGCTACCAAAATTCAAATTTCCCCCTTCTGTAGCGACGTGTAAGACACGTCGCTGATGTTTTTACTTTACAACGTTCTCTGATTTCCATTATTTGTCATTAAAATATATTAGCGACGTGGTTATCACGTCGCTACTACTCACGTGATAATCACGTCGCTAATATATGTCGCTGGGGACATATATTCTTGTAGTGCGAGTTTGAATTATAATCGGCTACTTGAATCAAATCACTCTTTCGAGATTGTTTGAGTTTAAATCAATTTATAAAAAATTTTAATCAAATGCTTTAAATGGCTAATCAGATTAATTGAATTGTTCCATTCTTATGAACACACTTAAATCAAGGATTGCAGAAGCGTTACCTGGATATTTTTTGGTGAAGGTATCCATATACTTGTTCCTTTGCCACCTTCCATTGCACCACCTTCATACTGTGTTTATATATAGGAATGATTATGTTGTGTGTGATAGAAAGTTGCTTCAAAATGTATCTAGAGTTGATTAAGTATGTATAAGTATGATGTGTAACTATGGGAAGAGTAAAGAATAATGTTGTATATACCTGATATGCAGAAGTTGATGTTCCAAATATGAAGTCTCTTGGAAAATTATTTTGATTCAATAAAGTAACATCAAAAACATTGGCAGAAATATTTGAAGAAATATCTTCTGAGAAAGTTTTTAATGCCAATGTACCAGTACTAATCTACCATATAACAAACGAGTATGTTGTGGAAAGCTTAAATTTGTCCTTTTGTAAAAAAGGCTATTTTATGATTATATTAGGGTTGTTTCTGTCTTGGTACCATTGGCCCAATTAAATAAATGATTTCCATAACCAATTAATCTGGTTGGACGAATTCAGTTGATATTCTCACGCTCTCATAATGCCTGCCGTTCCAATTTATAACATTTTTTTCAGTTTCTCACGCTATGTCATTACCAAGGTTTGCTATTCGTTTCAGCTTCCCAACGATTTTCGTCCTTCTTTCCCTTATAAATTCACTTGCAGGTAGTCAGTCTTAGATTGCACAAATCATCTTCTGTTTTAGTTGTAAGTTTGCATAATGACCTTATTGATTTTTTTTGTAACAGATTGACTTCAATTTTTTTTTTGTCTGTGTGGAACATCTTATTGATTCCCAACGATTTACCTTCTCCTCTATTTGCAGGTCGTTTGTAGTATATTTGTTTGTTCCTTCAATGGCCAGATATTTGATTCTCAGTAATGGGGTAATTTTGCCCCAGTTTGCGGTCCCTGAAAATGTGTTTCCCTCACTGAAAAACCCATTTGCTCCTTTCAGGGACATTTACATGATGTGCTTGACCTCTCCTGGTCTAAGTCTGAGGTTACCTCCTGTTTTTCAGATAGGTTTTTGTATTTTGGTTTCCCTGAGGCATTTTCGATGTCTTGGTGTGTATATATGTAAGGTTTACTATTCACTCTTATGTTGACATTGGTTGATTTTGGAGATTGATGCAACTACGGTATTATTGGAACAAGTAGAAAGAGTTTGGTCCCAATGAAAAGATTGCTGGATCTATTTCGTTTTGATTTTAGAACAAAAGGGGTGGAAATGTGAAGTTGCAACCTATAGTGATGTCGTTGTCTGAGTTTGATCATGCTGATTAGGGTGATACGCTGCACGGTTAGTTTCTATTTTTTTTAAGATAATGAGTGAATTGTTATTATGGATGAGTGTTTCGCAAACATAGTCTTGAATAGAGTTGATTAGGTTTGAGTTTGAACTGAAGTTATATGATTTGTGCCAAATTACCAGTAATGGTTAAAAAACACCAATCACGTGATATGATTTACTCTCTATGTGGAATTGGAAGTTATCCTTAGGCAGATATGCAATTTAGAAACATGAACAAATAAAATGTTGATTGCTTTTTATTTTGTGTTCCGTGGCTGAAAGAAATTCTGTTGTCGCTTTCAATTATGCAGGCATGGCTAAACCATCCAAGCTTTTAACATACTTCCAGTGGGGTGCCTTGATGGTGGCAGGTCTGCAGCAGGACAATTACATTGCTTTAGGTAGATTTAATATTGGAAGATGCATTTTTTTAATTACTTCCTTAAAATGCTGTAAAGTTCAAAGCATAAAGTAGATAATGTAGAAAATAGAGCGTTTAGTAATGATCAATATGGAGTTGTTCGCTTTGCCTGTATGATGATTGGTAGAAACAAATCACTGGAAGGTTTTTGTTTTTCTACATAAATATTATCATTCATGAGTAGGTGTCTATTGTTTTTCCCAAATGAAATTTGTGATTTTTGTTTTATAACATATTCTTGCAGGGTGGTTTTGGAAAAGGCGCACTAATGATATTTGGTTTGACCATTTATTCATTGCTAGGGTTGGGAGTGGTAAGTTTAATCTTTGACCAAATGGCTGTCATTGAAGGTCATCTCTAGCAGAGATAGAAGAATGTCTTAATAAGTTGTATGGTGAAAAAAATAGAGCAAATGAAGATTTATCACTAATTGTGCTCTCCTTGATACCGGTAATCGGGTGTTTGACATTGATGGTGTTTATTAAGTGTGTTTTGGATGGAGGTTTGGATATTCCTCAGTGACTAAAGGTTTGCTGGTTTTGTTACTAATCTATTTATGAAATTGATTTTTAATGCAGTGGCTGAAATGAGAAAGATATCAACCATGATAGTTGTAAAAGTTTTGATATGATTACTTTTTTCAACAAATTATTATTATTATAAGAAATTAGCTGATACTAAATAGCTGATACTGACTGTAAAGGTTTTTTTAATTCAGGTTGTGGAATTTATTGGAGATGATTCTCTATCTATAACATCTTCCTCAGACAGTGACACTGATTCAGAAAGGTGATGAGTTTCTAAGTTATGGGCTATCCCAAACATTTACGAAAAATATCAGGGAAGCAGCTCAAATCTATGGCCATGTGCAACTTTTAGAGATGTTGAACATATGATAATGTATTTGTTGTGGAGAATCAGGTGTATCATTAGAATTGATTCAGCTGATAAAAAACTAATAAAGAACAACCAATCAATTTATTTGATCTATTTGTATAAAGACCAATCAATTTATTTGATCTATTTTATTATTATTTGATTTCTTATCATTAAGCTAATAAATTTAGATTGAGTTAATGCATTTATCAGTAATAATTTTTATTTAGAGTAATTTTTGTTATATTTTATTTGTTTGTAGTTTAAATCAATTTATTATTTTATTTATAAAATTCTAAATAAATAAATTAGTTGTGTATGAAATTAATTTAAATAATTAATTAAAGTATTTAAATTTGATGTTAATCAAAATATTTTTATAAACACACCTAATTAATGTACTAACAATCCAAATATGTCTAAAATATATATATATTTTTTATTATGATCATTATAAAATGACAATTAATTAGGATTTAAAATATTTTCACAAATTTATTAATTAAATGATAGTTTTTCTCATCCTAATAAAATATAAAAACAATATGTGTTATTGATCATTTTATTTAATGACGATATAGTTAAGGCTGGTTTCATAGTATGTTAGACTCTCGAAAAGTGTGGAATCAGAGCCTCAACGGAAAGAAGTGGTGCATATGGTATGAATATAATAAAGAGAGCAAGTAAGGGAGAAAAATACTTAACCATGGCGCTATCACAACCAAACACCCATCCTATTACCACCACCTCTTCCCTATCACTTCCTAAACTCTGTAAAAAGACTGATACCCATAAAATAGAAAACCTTGTTGAGTATTGTTATGTTCCAGAAGATGCTCAAATTGCCGAAACAGTACCTCTCCTTTTAAGCCCTTATAACATCTTCAAAAAACAAAGAATAATTACCAGATCCATCAGAAACCTAATCTATACAAATAGCCCTCATATGAAAGAGTACGTCCAGTCATCCCGACTAGACCAATGTAGTTTGAGAGCTACAAACCAAGAGCAGTATGTAGATTTAGAGATTCCTCAGAGTCTCATAAATCACTGGAAATCTGAAGGATACACAACTTTACATTTTGGAGCAGTTAGACTCATCCTCTCTCTCCATGGAAGAAAAAATCAGCATGTCTTCTGCAAAATAGCTCTCCTAGAATCGAGCTATCTCCAATATGAAAATGCTGTCACAGGGACTGTTCTAACCTCACTTCATGCAGGAAGCGTTGTTCTTAATGTTTTTCCAAATTATAATGTAAGTCTCAACGACAGCACCCTATCTACAAGATTAAAAATCCATGTTTAAATCACTGGATCTGACCAAATTCCAGAGGCCATGTCTGCTACTCTCCATCACCAAATAATCTATCGCCTACAAAATCATTCGATAGATTTTCCCCTCACGGGATGTTCTTCTGATTCTCTGTTAGTAGTTATGAATAGAGAAGAAGATATACCCTCTGTTAGAATATAGTTTGATTCTATAACCCTTGATTAGAGTTTTGATGATAACAAAATACAAAGAATAATTAAATTCAAAGATATATACAAAGAACAATTATGCTCCTTAAAATTGTGTTTTGTATATGCAGAAGTTCTGATGGAATCAGCATCAGAATGGAATCAGCATCAGAAGATCAGCAATATGTGCTACACGCTGAAGCTACCAGATTATACGCTGAAGCTTGATAACCAGAATCTGCGCCTAAGCAAGTACACTCTGACTCTGATCAAAGACATCTTTACCAAGTCATCAACACTCTGAAGCGTTATCAGCAGTTAAAGCAAAGAAGATTCTGAAGCGTTATTAATTATTCAAGACAGAATTAAATGCTAACGGCTTTCTTCAGACAAGATCTTCTTCAAAAGGAAAGTGTGTTATTATCATTAAACTTGTTTTATGGACAACGTATCTTTGCCTTGCCTATATAAATAAGTCTGCTTGTGAAAAGAAACACGTACGTACGCATACAACAAATTTGCCAAGCCTTCCAAACCATGCATATTCAAAGCTTTAGCAAATTCATTTTATTCCAAGCTTATTTTGTGTAATTATCACAATTGTGATATACAGTTTTGTAAGAAAACAACAACACACTCTTGTTCAATTATTTGTAAAAGAAGTTCCTTGAGATTAACCGGATTGTGGTTGTACTCAAGAAGACTTTAACAATTGTTAAAGTAGCTGTTATAATCCTTTGAGAATAGTGGATTAAAACCTCGTTGGAGAGAGGCGAAATCACCTTGACGGATGGACTGGAGTAGTTTGAGATCAAACGAACCAAGATAAAAATACTGTGTCATTAAGCTGTTTTTGATTTAAGTTTTTCAATTCACCCCCCCCCTCTTGTGTTTTTCACATCTTCAATTGGCATCAGAGCGCCTGGTTCTGAGCTTCAACACTTAACCGTGTTAGTACAAGATCCAGCGTCAGAAAACACAATGGCAGGACTAAGTCAAAACATCAGCAATGACAACAATGAAGAAAGGGACAAATTCAGTGGAAAACCTCCAGTATTTGATGGAGAAAACTTTGACTACTGGAAAGACAGAATTGAGAGTTTCTTTCTGGCCCATGATTCTGATCTGTGGGACATGGTGACTGATGGATACACGCACCCAGTGGATGGACGTGGTCAGAAGATTGACAGGAAAATGATGTCTGATCAGCAAAAGCGTGAGTTTAGAAATCATCACAAGGCCAGAACAATTCTTCTCAGTGCCATCTCATATTCAGAATATGAGAAAATATCAAACAGAGAAACTGCCAAGAATATGTTTCATTCTCTGAGAATGACGCATGAAGGCAACATTCAAGTCAAAGAAACCAAAGCCCTTGCGCTCATTCAGAAGTATGAGGCATTCAAGATGGAAGATAGTGAATCAATAGAAGTTATGTTTTCAAGATTCCAAATTCTTGTTGCTGGTCTAAAAGTTCTTGACAAAGGATATTCCACTTCTGATCACGTTAAGAAGATCATCAGAAGCGTGCCAAAACAGTGGAGGCCAATAGTCACAACGCTTAAGCTAGCCAAGGATCTCAACAAAATCTCTCTGGAGGAACTTATCAGCTCCCTCAGAAGTCACGAGATAGAGCTAGAAGCAGATGAACCTCAAAAGCAAGGTAAGCCATTAGCTTTAAAATCTAACAGAAAATATGACTCCAAAGTTTTGCAGGCTGTGGAAGAAACCTCTGATGGATCCTCATCAGAAGAAGACGAATTGTATCTCCTCTCCATAAGGGTGAACCAACTGTGGAAACAGAGGCAAAGGAAGTTCAGGAATCCCAGAAAATCAAAATGAATCTTCCTCCAGATACAGAAGGTCAGAATCCTCCTCTGGACACAAAAGATCTGAAGGCTCTTCAGGATATAGAAAGCCAAACAACAAAAACATCATCTGCTATGAGTGTAACGAACAAGGGCACTACAAAAGTGATTGCCCAAAGCTTCAGAAGGAGAAGCCCAAAAAGAAGTTTGGCAAGGAAAAGAAGAAAAGTCTCATGGCTACATGGGATGATTCTGACACATCTGAAGCTGACTCAGAATCAGGCGATGAAAGAGCAAACATAGCTCTCATGGCAAACGTCTCTAAAGACAGTGAAGCTTCTGGTTCAGACTCAGAATCAGATACAGAAGAGGTATTCTCTGACTTTACTATAAACTTTACTAAGGCTGAACTAGCTGAAAGCCTTAATGAAATTCTGGAAAGGTATCAGCAGATCAGAGTCAAATTCAGAAACCTGAAAAGGAATCTTGCTTCTGACTCTGATAAGATTGAGAGTCTCAAATTGGAGAATTCTGAGTTAAAAGATAAAATTTAAAAATTAGAAAACCAATTGCAAAACTCTTAGAAGGACACAATCCCTGAAACTCCCATCAATGCTTATGAGATCATCAAAGAGTATGATAACAGTTTTCAGAAGTTTCTGGCTAAAAACATAGACAGAAGCAAAATGGCTTAAATGATCTATGGAGTTAGCAGAAATGGCAGAAAAGGGATAGGATATCAAGGTAAGGTTCCTACACCAAAAAATGTCATGGATTTAGTTATAAAACGAACTCCACTTAATTCACACTTTATATATGGGCACACACATGACATAAAATATACAAGTAGTGATTACTCTATCAAACCAAAATTCAACTAGAGTTTTGGTAAAACTAACAAATCAGGACCCAAGAAAATGTGGGTACCTAAGGATAAAATAATACATGTGGCAGATATCTTTAGCAGCAAAGACACCAATCATGATACCTGGACTCTGGCTGCTCACGACACATGACGGGAAGAAGGCATATGTTCCAAAGCCTGGAACTTAAGCCTGGAGGCCACGTAGGCTTTGGTGGCAATCAGAGGGGAAAGATCATTGGCTCTAGAACAGTAGGTAATGGAAATCTTCCCTCTATAAGTAATGTTTTATTAGTTGATGGATTAATGCATAATCTGTTATCCATAAGTCAATTAAGTGATAAAGGTTATGATATAATCTTCAATCAAAATTCATGCAAAGCTATTAGTCAAAAAGATGGGACTATCCTATTTAATGGAAAGAGGAAAAACAACACTTATAAAATCAAACTTTCTGAACTAAAAAGTCAGAATGTAAAATGTCTTCTGTCTGTTAACAACGAGCAATGGATCTGGCACAGAATATTGGGACATGTTAGTATGAGAAGAATATCTCAGATTAACAAACTCAATATGGTCAGAGGACTTCCTAACTTGAAGTTCAATTCAGATGCTCTGTGTGAAGCATGTCAGAAAGGCAAGTTTGCAAAACCTGCTTTCAAATCCAAAAATGTTGTTTCCACCTCTAAGCCATTAGAACTTCTGCACATTGACTTATTTGAACCAGTTAAAACTGCTTCAGTCAGTGGCAAGAAGTATGGGTTAGTAATCGTAGATGACTATAGCAGATGGACATGGGTAAAGTTCTTGAGGCACAAGGACGAGTCACACTCTGTGTTTGTTACCTTCTGCAACCAAGTTCAAAATGAAAAGGATCTTAGAATCGTCAAAGTCAGAAGTGATCATGGTGGAGAATTTGAAAATAAATATTTTGAGTTATTCTTTAATGAAAACGACATTCTACATGATTTCTCTTGTCCTAGAACTCCCCAACAAAATGGAGTTGTAGAACAAAAGAACAGAACATTGCAAGAAATGGACAGAACCATGATCAACGAGACTAACGTTGCTAAGATCTTCTGGGCAGAGGCAATAAACACAACGTGTTACATTCAGAATAGAATCTCCATAAGACCTATTCTGGAAAAGACTCCATATGAATTGTGGAAGAATAGAAAGCCCAACATTTCTTATTTCCACCCATTTGGATGTACATGTTTTATTTTGAATACAAAAAATTATTTGAACAAGTTTGACTCTAAAGCACAAAAGTGTATCATGTTAGGATACTCTGAACGCTCAAGAGGGTAAAAAGTATACAATACAGAAACACAGATTGTTGAAGAGTCAATCAGTGTTCAGTTTGATGATAAGCTTGACTCTCAAAAGTCAAAGCAGAATGATTCTCTTGTAGGTATGGAAGTTGAACTCACAGGTACTGAATACAACTCATCAGAGGCTCTCAACAGAGACACTCCCTCAACATCAGAAAGAGTCATTGCAAGCAACCCAACACCTTTTGTTGATCAACTCTAGAAAAGACCATCCAGAAGCAGCATTGACCACCCAGAAGAAACAATCTTAGGAAGGAAGGAAGATCCAATCAGAACAAGATCTACCTTCAGAAACTCTGAAGTATCCCTCATGGGACTGGTTTCTCTGATTGAACCAACAACAATTGATGAAGCACTTCTGGACAATGACTGGATTCTGGCAATACAAGAAGAGCTAAATCAATTCACAAGAAATGACGTATGGGATCTGGTTCCCAAACCAAAAGGATTCAACGTCATTGGTACAAAATGGGTGTTCAGAAACAAACTGAACGAACAAGGTGAAGTCATCAGAAACAAAGCACGACTGGTAGCACAAGGCTATAGTCAGCAAGAGGGGATAGACTATACAGAAACCTTTTCCCCAGTCGCCGGGTTAGAATCTATCAGACTTTTAATTTCATTTGTTGTTAATAAAGGCATCACTCTGTATCAGATGGATGTCAAGAGTGGATTCTTAAATGGATATATAGAAGAAGAGGTATATGTGCACCAACCCCCTGGTTTTGAAAGTTCCAAAAATCCAGAATATGTTTTCAAACTAAAGAAGTCACTCTATGGTCTGAAACAAGCTCCTAGAGATTGGTATGAAAGACTAAGTAACTTCCTGTTAGAAAAGGAATTCACCAGAGAGAAAGTGGACACAACCTTGTTCTGTAAGACAGTTAAGAATGATATTTTAGTGTGTCAGATTTATGTTGATGACATCATATTTGGATCCACTAAACCCTCTATGGGAAGAGAGTTTGCTAAATGTATGCAGGCAGAATTTGAGATGAGCCTAATGGGGGAACTAAAATTCTTTCTGGGCATTCAGATTAATCAAACTCCTGAAGGAACTTACATTCATCAGAGCAAATATGTCAAAGAACTTCTGAAGAAATTTGATCTCTCAGAATGTAAGCCATCAAGGATTCCAATGCATCCCACGTGCATTCTGGAAAAAGAAGAGGTAAGTAAAAAGGTAGAACAGAAGGTCTAAAGAGGTATGATTGGTTCTCTTCTCTATCTGACGGCTTCAAGGCCTGACATTCTATTCAGTGTTTGCATTTGTGCTAGATTTCAATCAGATCCTAGAGAATCTCACTTAACAGTAGTTAAGCGGATTTTCAAGCATCTGAAAGGTACTGCTAATCTGGGTTTGTTTTGTAGAAAATCAAATGATTACAGCTTAGTAGGATATTGTGATGCTGATTTTGCTGGAGACAGAGTAGAACGTAAAAGTACTTCTGGAAGCTGCCAGTTTCTGGGAGAAAATCTGATCTCATGGTCCAGCAAAAGACAATCCACAATAGCTATATCAACAGCAGAAGCTGAATACATAGCAGCAGCTGGATGTAGCACGCAAATTCTCTGGATGAAAAGTCAACTTGAGGACTTCAATATATTTGAGAGTAACACCCCTATCCTCTGTGATAATACTTCTGCTATTTGTCTCAGTAAAAATCCTATCTTTCATTCTAGGTCTAAGCATATAGAAATAAAACATAATTTTATTAGGGACTATATTCAGAAAGGGATTCTCAATTTAAAATTTATTGACACAGACCATCAATGGGCTGACGTCTTTACAAAACCTCTTTCTGAAGATAGGTTTAACTTCATTCTGAAACATCTCAGCATGAAGCTTTGCCCAGAATAAACTGTTTTATTTACATATCTTAATCTTCAGAATTTTTTTGTTATTTTCTGTGAACTGCTGATCAACCTGCCTTCAGAATTTTAGAAGTACAGATTGTATCAGAATCTATCCATGAAGATCTGAGCGTTTCATTTCAAGGATAGAAGTGTGTTGTTCACGTAAGCAAACAGTTGTCATCCATTCACCAGCTACCTTCTGAGGCTGAACACACGTTCATTTTTCTGAAAGGTCAAAAGCGCTGATTGGATGCATTGAGACACATGTCATGGGTAACCGTTCCAATATCTTTCTGAATCCCCCAAAATCATCTGTCATTAATGCATATAATCATTACAATTTATTTCTCTCTCTTGTAGTTTATGTTTTCAAAATCTATTTAAACACATTTTTCACTCTTTACACTCTTTCACTTTCACTTTCTCTCAATCTAATTGTTTTCTACTTGTACTTTCAAAACCCCTTCATTTTTCTTCTCAAATTTTTTGTGTGAACATGGCTTCCTCAAGCATCCCAAATTCCAGTACTCAGAGAACAGAATCCATGGAACAATATTAAGAACCGTTCAGAACTCTTCTCACACCCATTGACAACCTAGAAGTGCTTTCAGAATTGATTGTGGATTTTGAAAGTCTTCAAGAAAATGGGTTCAATCTTTCTGAAGAAGTAAAGGCTCAAGGATGGAACATGTATTTTGACCGTCTTCTAGGTCCAACATTCCCAATCTTTGTGAAGGAATTTTGGATTCATGCTTCATCCTCCAACCATCAAGTCACTTCGTATGTAATGGGGAAGAAGATAGTCATAACTAAAGATCTCTTTGCAAGACTGATAGGTTACAGTGGTGGTGGCGTAAGGTGTATAGACATGGCTGAAAGATGTGCTGATGTCGCTTCAATTGCTAGAGAAATTTTCACTCTGGGTCTTCCCTCCAGCAAGATAAGGGATCTGAAGGACCATCACAAAGTATGGGCTAAGATTATTCTGGGATGCATAAACCACAGGAAGCCAACCAACTCTCCTGACTACATAAACATTGATCAGCAATTTCTGATCTACTTCATCTCCCAGAAGACTAAGGTGAATCTAGCTCATTTGCTGTTCAATCATCTGAGGACGAGTGTTAAGGAGACTAGAGAAGATGAGCGCACTAAAAGGGAATGGATACCCCTTGGAAGGCTCATATCAGATATTCTGAAAGAGAATAGGCTGATAGAGCATCTAACAGAAGCACAGGAAATCAGCTCTTTAGAGGCAACTGCTAGAAAGCCTTTGAATGCGAAGAATCTGAAAAAGGTGAAGATTATTGAGAACATCAAGAAGGAACCCAGTGTTACTTCTTTTGCAACAATCACCAGCAGAAGGATCCCTCTGGATGATTTCCCTATGTTCTCAGAAATTGATTCTAAGCCTGAGATTATCGTCAGATATCTGGATGCATGCAAAGCAGATGGTACTGCACCAGAGTTAAACATTCAGGACTTGCAACAGAAGGCTCCAGAAGTTGTGCTGAAGAAGAGCAAGAAAAGGAAGGCAGCAGCAGAAGGATCATCCCAACGGACTCCTAAAGCTTCTAAAAAGAGAGTTAATCCTTCTACTGTTAATGTTTTAGAATCAATATCTTTATTAACATCTGAACCAATTCCTACCCAATCAGAAATTCCTACCCCACAAACATTTGATGATTTTGACATAGGGTTTGACCCCTCAAAAAATCTAACTCTTAGAGGAACTCACTCCCTACCTATCAATCCAAATACTGAAACAACTCAACCAGAACTTGCAAAAGTTCTGTCAGATATTAAAACTTTTGACCAGAATATTTCTGCTCCCTTACCAGAAAATCCAAACTCTGAAACCATTTCAAAAGCACCACAACCAGAAATTCCCCTCTCTCCACAACCAGAAATACCACTACCTCCATCTCCTCAACCAGATATCCATCCACCATCTCCATAACCTTAACCATTCCAATCAGAAGTTCAAACTTCTGAGATCCAATCTTCTGAGACCTGTGAACTAGAACCTCATAACACTCAATCCAACCAAACTGAAGAACCCACTTCAGATTCTGATACCATTCCCATTCCAGGTATCACTAAACCTCTGGCCATCCGTATACCCCTCACCATTCTGGACAGACCCCAAATTCCCTCTTCACTAGAATCAACTCCACCAAACTCCCCAACTAGTCCAATAATAATACCAGACTCTCCCACTCCCTCACCAAAGAACAATCCAAATGACAACACCAAAACTGTCATTGATTTAACTATTTTTGAACGTCTTGCTGCCATAACCCACAAAACAGCCATTCCAAAACCAAAACCATCTGAACCCACACCGGATGTTGGTACTAGTTTATTGATGTTTGAAACAGAAATGCAGAAGTGGATAACTTCCCTGAAGCAAGCTTGTCTTGAGATGATTAATCCTGCTGCTTTAGATTATCTTTGGACAAGTTTCAGAAAATGGGTAAGTTTTGAAACTCGTAAGATGCAAGAACAGAGCTACAGACAAGTTCAACAGAACTTCAGTAATCTGCTAAAGGTAATTGAAGATCAAGTTCTGAGCCAATTGCTCAAGGAAGAAGTTCTCCCTCTGGACAATGCTCCCTGATCAGAACATCGTCCAGCAGACAAAGTTCAACCAGAGTCAGAAGATCTTATTCTGACTGATACTCCAGAGCAGATGATTCCTGCAGAGGAACTGGTTCAAAAAGATGACATTGCAGAATGCTCTGAGAAGCATCCAGTTACTGAAGATTCTCAAGCTTCCTCCTATGAAAGGCAGACTCTGGAAGAACTGAAGAGATCCGATATTATTATGCAGGAAAGGATGGATAAACAGGATGATAAAATTTCGGAAATCAAGAGCATGTTAAGCAAACAAGAGGAAACCAACACCCAGATCAAGGGCTTGTTGGAAGCTTTGTTCACGCGCCTTCCTCCTCCATCTTAGATTTTCCTTTTTTTTTTAAATCTGTTTATCTGTAATATTTTTTTTACATTGCTGCTGTTCTGAACGTCTTATCATTGCTTCTAATTTTAATATAAATCCTTTTTGGCTCTGGTTATATGTTCTTTTTGATAACTGACAAAAAGGGGGAGAAAGAATAAGATATTTTCAATAACGGATTACTGAGACATAAGTCTCAAACATTCTGATCTACTTAATTTCTTTCTTCTGAAAAGCTTGAACAGGTACAAAACTCTGATAAAAGACGTAGTCAAATTCTGATGCTCAAGGATTCAAAGAATTTAAGGGAAGTAATCAACTCATGGGGAGTTTTTCTTCTTAATTCTACCTTTTATTCTTTATTCTTTAATTGAAAAATCTGGTTTTTGTCATCATCAAAAAGGGGGAGATTGTTAGAACATAGTTTGATTCTACAACCCTTGATTAGAGTTTTGATGATAACAAAATACAAAGAATAATTAAATTCAAATATATATATACAAAGAACAATTATGTTCCTTAAAATTATGTTTTGTATATGCAGAAGTTCTGATGGAATCAGCATCAGAAGATCAGCAATATGTGCTACACGCTGAAGCTTGATGACCAGAATCTGCGCCTAAGCAAGTACACTCTGAATCTAATCAAAGACATCTTTACCAATTCATCAACACTCTGAAGCGTTATCAGCAGTTAAAGCAAAGAAGATTCTGAAGCGTTATTAATTATTCAAGACAAAATTAAATGCTAACGACTTTCTTCAGACAAGATCTTCTTCAAAAGGAAAGTGTGTTATTATAATTAAACTTGCTTTATGGACAACGTATCTTTGCCTTTCCTATATAAACAAGTCTTCTTGTGAAAAGAAGCACGTACGTACGCATACAACAAATTTGCCAAGCCTTCCAAACCACGCATATTCAAAGCTTTAGCAAATTCATTTTATTCCAAGCTTATTTTGTGTAATTATCACAGTTGTGATATACAGTTTTGTAAGAAAACAACAACACACTCTTGTTCAATTATTTGTAAAAGAAGTTCCTTGAGATTAACCGGATTGTGGTTGTACTTAAGAAGACTTTAACAGTTGTTAAAGTAGCTGTTGTAATCCTTTGAGAATAGTGGATTAAGACCTCGTTGGAGAGAGGCGAAATCACCTTGACGGGTGGACTGGAGTAGTTTGAGATCAAACGAACCAGGATAAAAATACTGTGTCATTAAGCTGTTTTTGATTTAAGTTTTTCAATTCAACCCCCCCCCCCCCCCCCCCCCCCCCAATTCTTGTGTTTTTCACATCTTCACCCTATATCGTTCAGATTTCAAGAAAGATCATAAGGGAAGAACTAACTCAGTTAATTCCTCTTGAGTGGATAACAAACTATGAAATAATCCATCAAGATAGAAGACAAATACAATCTCAAGAGACCACCTTCAGAAGATCCGTTGACAAAACGGTCAAAACAATTTTCAAAAAACTAGATGAAGGACCGAGTTCAATTTCTCCTATTTTTTAGACCATGATGATCCAACCGATTCTCAAAGAAGATTGGTGCCCAATTCATGTTGTAACTAGTAAAGGAGAACCTATCTACACTGACAAGATACATGGTCATTTTATTTGGGACGTAGATCCCAATAAAGGCGACCCAGGATGTGAATGTTGGATGTACGATAATGATTATGACAAAGATATTATCCTTCCGAAAAGAAAAAAACGGGGCGTACAAACCATATCTTCCTCCACAAAGAAGATATGATCCTGATAACGGTCCATGGGTAGGTATCCATGATAAAAAGAAACTGCTTCCTATTTATGAGAAAGCTCTTAAGATCCTCAGGAAAGAAAAACTGTTGCCACCAAATGATCCTACTCTAGTTACGTGGTCACCGTCAGACTACTGCAAACTTTTGAACCCTCCAAAAAATGTTGAACTAATCCCTTGCTTTATGTACTCAACTACCGCACCAGATTATAGCCAATAATTTCCTGGTCTAGAAAGGAAGATGGATCCAATCACTGAAATAACATCCAAACCCTTCATTCATCCTAATGAAGTATAACCCGATGGAAAACTCAAACCTTTAACTCAAGCTGAAGAAGTTCTAAATTGGCAATTGGAAAACATGATTTCTCAAAATGATATCCTCCAAAATTTTGAAAAAAAGGTAGATAAGATTGCTGAGAAAATAGACGAGACAAATGATTATCTCAAGGTTCTGTCACAGAAAATGCAGAAGCATTACAGAAGCTTAAAGGCTCAAGTGTCTTAGCTGGATCGTGATTTGCGACAGATGTTAGAAGAAAGAACTTTTGGCAAAACTTTTGACCAAAAGAAAAGAGAAATCAGAAACCTACAAGGCAAAGTAAAAGAAATAGATGATTTCTTAAGAGCTTCACATGAAAGAAAGCTCAAGCCTGTTGAAAACCCTTTCTTTGATCCTCATACTTTCTCTACATATTTCAAACGATCAGAAAGACCTTCTTCTCCCCTACCTATGTTTCTTCACCACCAGATCAGGTCAAATACATACCTACAACTTACAGATCAAAATCTACCAGAACTACCATTACCTCAACCTCCAAGACAAAAGGAAAGGCTGTCTGTTTAAGCGCTTCATCCTCAGAATCTCAGGATTCCTGAAACACCTCCTCCAAAATTTCAAAAGGAAGAAGAAATTCCTGATAAAGGTTTCCAAGTCATGGCAATCACTGGAAATTATGAATTTCCCCAGAAAAGTTACTCTCTTGCTGAATCATCAGCACAAAAAGAAGATGAGTCCTCCTCGGATGATGACAAAGACTCCTATCAAGGAACGTCTAGTGATGAAACACCAAGATACTTTTCATCAGAATCACAATCTAAAGTAAACTACATCCCAAGACTCTTTATGGTAAATATGAAAGAGGAAGATTCATTTTTTGAAGAATCTCCTGAAGAAACTCTAGTCCCTGAAAGGACTAAACCAAATGGCGGTCCTTCGTTCACATTTGATGATATACCGCCTAGTCGTTGGAGAAAGTGACTACTCGAATTCAGAACATGGCTTGATACCCAGATGATGAAAACAAATGCAGATAGCTATAAGGTCATTGAAGAATTTTTTTGTAGAATGACAGACACAGTGAAAGAAAAGAAAATAATATATTATATCATCTTATTTTAAAGCGAGTCTTTCTAATATAATAAAAGTCTTATTTACACTTGTAATAATATATATATATATATATATATATATATATATATATATATATATATATATATATATATATATATATATATATATATATATATATATATATATATATATATATATATATATATATATATATATAGTAAAAACTAATATATTTTATGAGAACAATAAACATAATAAACATAACTGTAAAATTTAATTAATCATTGTGATTTAAAAAATTCAATTAAAGAGCATGATACTCTAATTCTTTATGCTATCAGAATTTATATTGCCGACAACTTTTAATATGAAGAATTTTCTGGTAGCCTATTATTTATTGTCCCGTAGGTATTCACTTGCTGGCTTTATACTTGCCATTCTAAATTTTCTCTCCTAATCATAATGAATTCCATTCTAATTGACAGGTAAGAGAGGATTAGTAAAATTCAAAAGTTATATTATATTTAAGTTTGTTTTATTTTATCTTTAAATTATTATTCATGTGCGTTCAACTGTATTCTTGTTATATTTGGTTTTGTTTATCATGGTACAAATGAAAATAAACTCCTCTCAAAAAGGTACAGAAAATAAGAAAATAACAATAATAAAAAATAAATAAATAAAAAATAATAATAATAATAAATAATAATAAACATATATGATTGTGATTAAAAAAACTCAAATAAATATAGTTCAATCGATTGTCAAAAAGACTATTGACTAAAAGAAGGAATCAAATATTCCATTTTATAATTTGAAATGCAATATTTAATTTTAATTATGTTCAACTTATTTGGATCATGTGCTTCATACTTCATTTGAATTATTTAAATCTTATCCGTTAATTAAATTTAATAATTTATATCAATAATTCTCATTTTTTCATAAAAGATATCAATTATTATTGAATACATTATATATATATATATATATATATATATATATATATATATATATATATATATATATATATATATATATATATATATAACTCTTAAAAGCAGAAAATGTTTTATCTTTGTTACGAAGGAATATAGTCCAAGTAAATCTAGAGTAGTTGTCAACGATTACAAAACCATAATAATTTTCACCTAGACTTTTTATTCTAGAAGGTCCAAAGAGGTCCATATGGAGAAGTTCAATGGATCGTGAAGTGGAAATCATATTTTTAGATTTGAAAGAGACCCTCGTTTGCTTTCCCATTTGGCACGCGTCACATATGTGATCCTTTGTAAATTTTATCTTTGGAAGACCCACTAAAGATCCTTAGATACAACCTTATTAAGTAAATCAAAGTTAACATGCGCTAGACGTCTATGCCAAAGCCAAGAATCATCATTCAAGGTGACTAGACACTTAGTGCTTGTTAATGATACATAAAAAAGGTCAAGCATATAGACGTTGTTTACTCTAATACCCTTAAACACAATATTTTATTCAGTATTTTCAATTATGCAACAAGTGTTTGTGAAAGTAACTTTATAACCCTTGTCACATAATTAGCTAATACTTAACAAATTATGTTTAAGCCCCTCTACTAAATGGACATCAGAAATAGTAGTGGTAGAGGGATTACCTACACTACCTTTATCGAGTATCACTCCTTTGTTATTGTCTCCATAAGTAACAAATTCCTTCTTCTTTGCTTTGAAGTCAATGAAAAGCGATATGTCACCTGTCATGTGCCTTAAACACCTACTGTATAGAAATCATCTTCTACCCACGAATGTAAGACACTTTTCCTGCAATATCAAAAGAGAGAGGTAGGTACCCAATTTTTATTGGGTCCATGTGGGTAAGTGGTAACATGGTTGCCTTTAGGCCTCCATTGGTAAATGCCTTTAGGAACAAGAAATCTCTTAAACTTACATTTTTTAATGGTATGACCAAAACAACAATAATAATGACACAAACCATGATGATGTATTTTCTTACTTCTGCTCATTGAATCCTTTGGAATCTTTTCAACAAAAGAATATTTTGCATATGGTGGATTCAACGTTTTCTTAAAAAATCTAGGATCGACGACAAAAGTAACCTTGGGTTGTAAAGCTTTTTCCAATTTGGCATTAAGAGTTCTAACCTCTTGTTGCCAAATATGACAAACTTCATATTCCCTTCTAGGAATACATCCTCTAACATTCTTATCCTTTAAACTTTCTACAATACTAGCTTTTAGACATTTTAAGTCTTTTTCAGCTTTATAGACTTTACTCTCCAAGAATGAAAATATTTGTTTATCGGAGGATAATCTCTTAAAAGCATCTTCAGCTTTGTTTTGCATTTTTTCAAAAGCTATTTTTAGTTTAGAAAAAGACATAGAAGGAAAGTTGTTAGGATATGCTTGTCTTACTTGCTTGTCGTGGTTGTTTTTCTTGTGGTAGGACTGATTTTTTGTGTGTGCCATGAGACATAAATTTGCAGTCTCATCATTATCACTTGAACTGTCATCGTTTGATGAATAACTATCGCTTTCTCACGCAATGTAAGCTCTTCTTTGTTTATTGAACTTCTTTCGTGGAGCTTTTCCTTTGTCCTTTTTCATCTTTGGACAGTCCGGTTTGTAGTGTCCAATTTTACCATAATTGTAGCAGAGTCCTTTACTTATTTGCTTTTTATTCTCTTCTTGTCTTGGCTCTTTAGACTGTTTTCAAAATCTTATAAGATTCTTATCGAAGTGCTTGATTCCATTCTTTCTAATAAACCTATTGTATCTCCGAACAAAAAGTCCCATTTCTTCATCATCAGAATTTTCATCACTAGTTGAGTCATTATCATCTTGCTCTTTGTTTGAGGACTTGGAGCTAGAATCCATTTATGCTATTGACTTCTTCTCACCCTCCCTGTCTTTATTCTTCTCCTTCTCACTCTTATTTTCATATTTTTCAAGACTTTCTAATTCTTGTTGATGTTCTTCCAGCTTGCCAAACAGAGTTGTAATGGTAAGCGTAGTGAGGTCATTGGCTTCCTTGATAGCTGTTACTTTAGGTTGCCATTCCCTACTAAGACATCTCAGAATTTTATTAGTAGAAATTTCATTGGAAACAGGTTTTCCAAGTGCATTTAAACGACTCACAAGATGAACGAATCTCTTTTGCATGTCGGAGACAGGTTCTCCTTGTTTCATGCGAAAGAGCTCGAACTCTTGATTGAGTATGTTAATGCGGGACTGTTTAACTTCAGTAGTGCACTGATGGGCAATTTCTAAAGCATCCCATATTTCTTTAGCAGACGTGCAATGAGACACCCTATAATATTCATCAACACCAAGTGTTGAGATTATCATGTTTCTGCCTCTCCAATCGCACGACCACTTCTTTTCATCTATTTCATTCCATTGATCCTCAAGTTTAGGTACTATTGCATCTGCATCATTCCTCATGGTAATTTGAAAAGGACCATTATGAATGATAGTCCATATATTCCTGTCAATGGAATTTATGTGTACTCGCATGCAGTCTTTCCAGTAGCCATAATTTTCATCATTGAAAACAAGAGCTCTATTATACGCCCCCTTTGGTTCAAAGGCCACAACGTTACTAGTAGACATAAAGCACCAGCTAACCGGTGCTCTGATACCACTTGTTAGACGGTGTGGCAAGTGATCGAGAGGGGGTGAATAGATCACCTTCTTATTCTTCAAGGATTTAAAATCCTTTATCAAAGTTTGTTAAAAGTAGCGGAAAAGTAAGGTCCAGAATCAACTTCCGTCTATTTTGAACCAACTACTAAAAAACCGGACATGCGATAAACTTGCTGAATTTTATTAGTATGAAATAGATGAGTCTTAAACACAGATTACTTAACGTTTTTAATGCACTTATCACTAGAATAATATTTCCAATGAATTAAAATTTATAAGGCATTTTGTCAAACGGTTGGCGTATGCTTGTTTGATGATTAATAATGGTGATTTGATGAGAGTATTTGAACCACTACTTTATCATTAAATAGAAAACTCAGCAAGCCAATTGAATCACAAAATTGTGAAAAATGTAAAGAGATAGAGAGAAAGAAATAACAATACACAAGAAGTTTGGTAAGGAAGTTCCCCACTGTCGTCCTCGTGTGTGGGTACGTCTCCTTCTCAATTCCAAAATTGAAATTGAGAATTCTTATAACAATTTTGCTGAATGTTTGAATACAAGGTTACACTACACATACAGAAAGAAACCCCTAAGATCTTCTTCTTCTTGTAAGAACCTCCACTTGATATGAGCCTTATCAAGATTTCCTGCAAGATCCACAACCGATCCTCCACTTCCACGACCTATTTGCAAAAATTCCTATGATTTCCAAACCCCTCGCTACGACTGAATCTGACTTGTGCGACCGTGACTAACAAACCCTCAAGAGCACGTCCATTCTTGAAGGAAAAATCCCTTGGTTTTTCGTCGAAGCCCCCTTCAGAATCTTCAACCCAGCTGAGATCCCTTGAATGCACAGCTGAACGTTATCTCTTGATCTCTTGATCCAATAGAACAAAGATGTTTGATTTTCATTGTTGTTGTTGAATTAAGATGATTTAGAAGATGATGAAGATGAAGTATCTTTCAGGCTTCTTGCTGCTCAGAATTGATGCTCACAATTGTAATATGTGTCATGCTTTTGCTGCTAAAAAAACTTACTTATATATGTAACAGAAAATGGTTAGAGAGAGAAATTCGTATTATGAGTCGATGCATGTTAGCATGAGTCGACTCATGTTAGTTATGAGACACAGAATGAGTCGATACATGTTGTTATGAGTCTATGAAAGCATATATTACAACATATTACAGAGCCAACCATTTTACATGAGTCGATGCATAACACGTATGTGTCAACACATACTGAATTGAACTTTTAATTTTTGAAGACAAAACGTGTTATGAGTCGATGCATGATGTTATGTATCGATGCATAAAAGTTCAAAAATGTTTTCCAGGGACATCAACATATCATGTGTCGATGCATGAAGTTATGTATCGATGCATAAAGGTTGAAGGTTGTATTCCAGGGGCATCAACATGTTATGAGTCGATGCATAACATGGATGTGTCGACTCATACTGAAGCATAATCATTTTTATGATTCTTTGCTTAAGTATGCGTCAATGCAAAGCTGTTTGTGTCGACTCATAACAGTGTTTTATGTGTAAAAGACATTCTTAACTCATTTTAAACATGTTATACTATATTTTTTACAATGCATACATGTAGGTAACATTCATTGATTGTTTCACATATATTTGCTATCATTCAAAACCAATTATATGAAGGGGTTGCTCACAATCTCTACAAAGATTAGTCGATTTTTCTAAAAATTCCTCTTTGTTAGAGAAATTATTATGAGTCTTAGTACAATATTTAAGGGTGTATTCTCGAACAGTACCTAGAGCATAGTAGGATACCCTACAATGTAACTAGGTTTTATGCTATTTTATCTGAGAATTATTCTTTCCATCCTTAGGGGTTCTCCCAGACCATGGTGAAAAGACTGAAATGTCCTCAACGTCCCTAGACACATCTCCGGACACACATTTTCCACAAACAATTGAAGTAAAATGGTGAAAAACTCTTATTATGTAAAAAAAATTGATCCGCAAGTGCATCTGTGTATGCACGAAAGATTAATCCAGAGATACATCTTCGAAATTCCTATTAGTTCATTAGTCAGTGAGCTTTTCGGAGATGCATCTCCGAAATATGCTTTATTATATCAAAGGCGAAAACAACAATGGCAGAATGGAATTGAACTAACATAAGTAAATTCCAAAATAAACATTACATAGATACAAATTGTAAGTTATTAAAAACGGGTGATTCGAGACGTTGCAACATTCTTATAATATCTTTGACTGATCTTTGAATCGCCGCATTCACTTCAATCAAACCCTTTGTTAAGTAACGATAAAAGGTATTCTGTATAACCTTCAAATTATCATTTGTCTTCAGTTCAAGCATGGTAAACCGTATATTCCATTCGTTGTCAATAGAGGGTGAACGGTACTTGAGCTTGACAACTCTCTGATTTTCTGGATATCATATAAGAGTATTCAATTTGGATTTCAAATCAAATAGAAGTATGTCGTTGGAAACCCTAAATTGAAGTAGGAAATTTGCGTCATTAAAATAGACAAATGCAAGATGGGATATGGATTCATTTTAATTTTGGTAAAGAAAATGGAATAAGAGACCCTATTTATAGAATATGTAGAGCAATAAGCACCTTACAAACCCTATCATATCTCCAGAAAAGAATTCAGAGATACATCTATGGATCCTCCTTTTTTGTCAAAAAATAAGGGTTTATTCGGAGATGCACATCTGTATAATCCTTTATTTTGTTTTTTTAATTAATAAAAAGGGATTTCCGAAGATACATCTCTAGATACACCCAAAAATTATGCAGGACACAACCATACTAATTATGCGGAGTAGAATTAGAAGGAAAAAAAGTTCAAAAATGATTACATGGAGCATTTTTGGAGATGCATCTCCGAAAATATCACTTAGTTGTTATTTAAATCAATCGCGTGAATAAGAATATCTCATAAATGAGTGTAGGGGGTAGAACTGTCAAAATGGGTTAGCCCATATGGACCGGTCTGCCAGGCCTGAAAAATCACAGGGCTTGGGCCTTAAAATTAGAGCTCATATTTTTAAGAGCTTTTTTAGTCCAACCCTGAAAAACTCGCTACCCAGTAGAGCTAGCCCATATGGGTTGTAGGTAGCCCATTAGGCCTGCATAACTATAAATTTAAAATATATATATATATATATATATATATATATATATATATATATATATATATATATATATATATATATATATATATATATATATATATATATATATATATATATATATATATATATTGTCTTAGTCCAAAATAACATATTGATTTTTCTCACCTCACTAAAATTTATCTCTGTTCAATTCAATCTTTTACTTTTAAATAGTATACATTAATATAATCAACACGAATTCTATTTTTTTTTTCTTACGTTAAATATTTGAGAATTATTTTATACAATTTAAACATATATTATATTTAGAAACACATTATAGTATTTATAAAAGATAATAGTAAGTATTATGTTTAAAATAATATAATTTTTAATTTTATTTATAATAAATATTATGAGGTTTTTAATTTAATTTTTTTAAATTAAAAAGTTTGTTTAAGGTCAGGTAGTTCGAAGTCCATCTAGGATCATACCCGGGTAGTAATTCTTGAGCCCATATTACATAGGGCTTTTTTGACCCAGACCTAAAAAGCCCAAGACCCGCTAGGGATGGTCTGTTTAGGGTCGGATAGCCCATTTTGACAACTCTAGTATGAGATACACCTTCGATTACATCTGATCTTACCCGATCAGACTTGGATCGTCACAGTTGGCTCGAACTGGATTTGAATGAAGTGGGGGGGGGGGGGTACCTGCATGACACTTCGATGATAAAATGAGAGATGGAATGAGCAGGCAAAAAGTATGTAGGTGCGTAACGAATGAATACCTGACCCTCTTGAAGTAGAGGGTATTTATAGCCCCCAGCGCTGGGCCAAGGTCCCCTTATTGGGCCGACCAGAACTGACTCAATAAAGAGACTGCCAGGTTCTACGTGTGTAGTGGGGACCCGCACGTGGTCCTCTTCCTGGATGGTGCTCTGCGAAGAATGAGGAAGAACGAAGACGCGGTCTTTCCGGAGCTTTGAGGATCCCATAGCGTTCTGAGTGGACAGAATCTGCCCTACGGGGAGGATGCTCGAGCAAGACTCGAGCTGGAGTGCCCTTGGTCGAGGACGCTACTCGTTGCGGGTAACGGCGGGCATTGCCACCAGAGTCTATGGTCGGGCACGTTTGGGATGGTCTGATTACGAGCACTCCCCGAGGAGCTGCGTGGATCTGGGCCTTTATTTGCACTTTGGGCCAAGGCGGGCCCAGTCCAGAACAGGAGCCCCCCAAGTCGTTGTTCCTAGCACAGGAGTTATGACTTGATCTCAGCTTGCTTTTTCCATGGGGACCCAATGCCTGACCCATGGCTTTGCCTTTTGAAGCGTGCTCGAGGAACTCTTGCGGGGATCTCTGGGTTGCGTCTGTCGGACACATGGCGTAATCCTTGGGAACTGCAACGCCACCCTAGTAAATATGGCCATCATTGCCTAGGGGGGTAAGTGTCGAGGATGGGGGAAGTTCGTGTCTCCCCGGTGCGACGTTTCACATTCCACGTCATCTCTATAAATAGGACCCTTGGGCCCATAATCTGTTTCTCCTCTTCACGCTCCTCCTTCTTTCTCTGTTTCCACAGCCGTTGGTACCCGTAACACCATTGAGACTGCTGCACCGTTCGCCGTTGATTACTCCCACCACCGTTGTTTGTACTCCTCTTCTTCCAAGTAAGTGTCCCTTGCTTCTGTTTACTTGTGTTGTAGATAGCTTATATGACATTTTTGATACTAGAAATCTATATTTGGAAGCGATGCCCGGTAGATTTAAGCGCGCTAGGCGCCTGATTCATGATTGTGCTCGAGATATTCATAGTTTTAGGCATATAATTCATGATATTGCCCGTGATACTCATGCATTTGGTCGGCATACTCATGAACTGGCCGGGGTATTCATCCTTTTAGGAAGTATGTAGGGTAGTCTCCTCGCGGTATTCTAGTATCGGGTAGGCGAAGTCAGGAGCTTGGTCGCGTGATTCACGATTCGCCCGGGGCGCTCATGTTACGCTCGTGCCATCCATGAGTGATGTGTGGTCAGAGCTGGGGTGCCGGTGTTTGGCTCTAGTTTCGGTCTGAGTGTTGCGTACTTCTCCCCGCCTTTGTGGCGAGCACGTGGATTTGCTGTCGAATTCACCGATTTCCTGTACTTTGCAGGTAAATGGCCGATAATCCGGAGTCCTCGAGACATAATGACATCGAGGAAATAAGTACAGAAGAGAACGATACCTTGGTCGACACAATCGACGACCCCATGCTAGACTGGGTGGGTGCTGAGCCCCAGGGAATTGCCTCGGTGTACTGCCATCGTAGTCGGCGAGCTTATACTGTCGTTGAGCACGGCGGCAGTCGGGAAGGTTTTCAAAGGAATTTCAAAATAATGAGGCCAGCGATTGATGCCCGTATCTGTTCGGAGTTCACCGAATATGCGTTCCCTATGTACGAGATTATATTCAGGGATCTCGGTCTTAGGCTGCCTTTTAGTGACTTCCAAGTCGGGGTGTTCAGTCATCTGAACCTGGCCCCCTCGCAGCTCCACCCCAACGCGATCGCCTTCCTCCGGGCGTTCAAGCTGACCTATCGTTTCCTGAGAATTGGGGCGACGATTCCCTTTTTATTAAGGGTTTTTCATCTGCAACGTCAGTCTCGAGGAGGCAAACACAGTTGGGTATCCCTAAAACAGTCGAAGAGGATGTTCAAGATATACATGGACTCGGTGAGGGATTTCAAAGATAAATGGTACGTGTTGCAGCCGGCCACCCAAACTGCCCTAGATTCTCTATTTGAATCGGAAACTGTGGTGGTTGATGGGGACGGGGAGCCCCTTGTGGATGCTGAGGGTAGTCCCGCAGTCGGGCGGATCTCCAAGTTCCCGATCCATTGATGCTTGGGTCATTATGAGCATGGCACCGGGCACTATCATACCCCTACGGGGAGCATGAGTGCCGAGGATGAGGAGGCCTATATTGTCCTTTGTAAGTTTGTCGATAGCTTTTTCCCCGCCCGGTGGGTGACGAGGGAAGGGGATGACATTCTTGATGAGGATTGCTACTCGACGTTCGAGGCGCGCCCTATCAATACCAAGGCGCTTGTTGAATGCCAATCCTACGGGCAAGCTGTAGATCTCCTAGGTTTCTTGCTTCTGCTCTTATTGTTTTATTCCATTTTCATTGCCTTTTATCGCTTGTAACTAACCCGGGTTCGCTCTTCTTTGCAGGTCATATGGCGGAACATCGAGAGAGCCTGTTGAAGTTGACCCAAGACAAAAAGATAAGCAAGAGGCTGGTGCAAGCACCGCAGGCCACGCGGATGGGCCCGCCTGCTGGTTCGGGCGGAGATGCGTCAAGTGGGTCCTTGGGCTCTCCCGATACCGAGCAACAGACCGAGCTGGTCGGGAGGAAGAGGGGTCAGACAGAGAGCAGGGTGGAAACTGGCGATGAGCCCGTAGCTGCCTGGGCCTTTGGCTTACCGCCCTGTTTTGCGAAAAAGGATTTCTTCAAGGGGTTCCCTATGACAGTGTCTGATAACAAGGCCGACATTATTAAACAACTCGATAAAGAAGGCCAGAGGAAACAACTCGCCGCCAGCATGGTCGGGGTAGTAAAGATGGCCGAGATGGCTATGGTCCTTGCAGGGGAAGGATCAGATTCCTCGGACCGTGTTAGGGAGTTGGAATCGGAGAAGGCTTCTTTCGCTGCCAAATCTCACAAGTTGAAGGCGGCCCTTGAGCGGTCCGAGGAGATGTTTCGTGAGCAGGCCGACCTACTGTCGGGGGAGAAGGAGAAGACCGCAAAGGCTTCCAAGGAGAGGGATTGTCTCCAACTTGACAAGGAACGGTTGGAGAGCGACAACCAACAGTTGTCCAAGGAAATCGAGGAGCTAAAAGCTGCTATGCTTCCTGTTGATGACGAGCCGGAGGAGATAGCCTCTTTGCGCACCCGTTCAGATTTGGTTGCTCGTATCCACCTTCTCGAGTCAGACTATGTCGGTGCGCTAGCTGACGGGTTCGAGGCTGCAGTCAATCAGCTATCCGTCTTAAATCCAGGCATGAACATCGAGGGAGTCGGGTTTCTGTCCCAGATTATTGATGGTAAGGTTGTGCCTCCTCCCGAGTCTCCTGATGTAGATGCCGATAGTCCTGGGGATGTTTAACATCATGTTATTGTTTGGGCCTGCATGCCCGTGTTCGTTTTTTGGGGCCTGTGTGCCTGTGTTCGTTTTTTGGGGTCTGCGTGCCTGCGCTAATTCTTGATTTCTTTTGGCCGTTGTGCCATGGTTTGTAACCTTGAACATCGTCGGCCTTCTTGGTCGGTTCATTATTAACCTGTTTTGTGCATGTTTTTCTTTTTGATGGATGTTTATTTTTGCAATAATCTGCTCGTATCCGGGCTAATGCTCGACTGTTATTTTCGTAACGAATATTTTGAAGTTTTGTTCTCGAGCGGAGATATCCTTTCGACCCCTATGATGGTTCGACACACTTCGAAATGCGTCGATCATGCGGAGTGGAGCCCGCATGTCAGACGTATGACCCAGATCGGGGTCCTACGCTCGTGGCGTGAACTGCCCATCGCGAGCTGGGTGTTCTGCCATGTGGGTACTTCGATAGCGGAGCTCGATCGAGGTGTCCCTGTCGGGCATAGTTGTTCAGCTTGTTGGGTGAACGACGGTATGCCACTCGGTGGTTGGTAGGTCGGGTCCATACCTCGACCCACCTACGTGGTCGAGACTTTTCCCTTTTGTTGGCTAAGGGTGGATGTTCGACGACAAAAGTCCACAGTGATCGAGGGCTTTAGATATAGTACTGTTTTAGCTTAGCAGCGTTCCAGGGTCGTGGTAGCGGTTCTCCGTTTAACTGCTCGAGGTAATACGCTCCGGTGCCCGTAGCGCCTTGGACGCGGTATGGTCCCTCCCAGTTTGCGGCCAATTTCCCCTCGCGCGAGTCTTTCTGGTTTCTTCGCGAGACTAGGCTGCCGATCTGGAACTCACGTCTGATGACTTTGTCGTTGTGACGCAGGGCTATTCGTTGTTTCAAAGTGGCCTCGCGCAGGGCTGCCCCTGATCCAATTTCCTCGACTAGATCGAGCTCGTCCCTAAGGGCCTCGTCATTCATTTACTCATTGAGAGGCATCTCTGTCCGCCTGGAGGGTTCCCTGATTTCTACGGGGATGACGGCCTCAGTGCTGTATGTTAGTCGAAAAGGGGTTTCGCCCGTCGTCGAATAGGGTGTGGTGCGGTAAGCCCATAAGACGCTGTGTAGTTCCTCGACCCACCCCCTTTTTGCTTCGCCTAGCCGGCGTTTGAGTCCTTGCAGGATGACCCTGTTGGCGGCCTCGGTTTTCCCGTTGGTCTGGGGATGCTCGACTGAGGTAAAATGTTGTTTGGTCCCGAGTTTGGAGACGAAGCTTTGGAACCCTTGGTCGGTGAATTGGGTGTCGTTGTCTGTGATTAGCGCCTTCGGGATTCCAAATCGGGCGAGGACGTTTCGTTTGTAGAAGCGGATGATGTTGTGCGAGGTGATTTTTGCAAGGGCCTCGACCTCTATCCACTTCGTAAAGTAATCCACGGCCACAATAAGGAACTTGTTTTGGTACGTCCCAATGGTCCGAAGATATCCATCCCCCACCAGGAAAATGGCCACGGGGATGACAGTATGCTCAGCTCGTGGGGGGTGAGCGAGATGCACGTCGGCGTGCTTCTGGAACTTGTCGCACCTCTTAACGTGATCTTTGGCGTCATGTTGCATTGTCGGCCAGTAGTACCCCGCTCGTAGAGCCTTCCTTACTAGGGACTTGCCGCCCAGTGTTGGGCGTTAATCCCTTCGTGTATTTCCTGTAATACTTCGGGGACTGTGGATTCATCGATGCACTTCAAGAGGGGAATGGAGAATCCCATGCGGTATAGTTTGTGCTCGAGCACCACGTAGGAGCACGCTCGTCGTTTGGTCGCGGTCGCCTCTGTTCGGTCCGAAGGGAGCTCGCCCTTCCTTAGGAAGTTGAACACCGGGGTCATCCAGCATGAAGCTTCTCCGATGGCGTGCACCTCGAAAGGGGTCGAGGTTTTCTCGATGCTTGGGCGTGACAGGGATTCTTGTATGACGGATTTGTTCCCGCCCTTCTTTCTTGTGCTTACGAGCTTCGAAAGTATGCCGGTCTTTGTATTTTGCTCGCGCGGGACATACGATATTTCTGCTCGGTCGAACTTCTTCATGTATTCTCTGACTAAGTTCAGGTATTCAATGAGGCTGTTGTTTTTAGCCTGGTAACTCCCTTGGACTTGGGAAGCAACGAGCTGAGAGTCTGAAGATTTGTACTTCACGTGCCCCTAGGTCCTCGGCTAGCCTCAGTCCTGTGAGCAGGGCCTCGTACTCTGCTTGGTTGTTTGAAGTCGGAAAGGAGAGGGTGAGCGAGTTCTCGATCACCACGCCCTCCTTGTTTTCTAGGAGGATTCCCGCGCCGCTTCCGGATGAGCTGGACGCTCCGTCGACGAAGATGGTCCACTTGTGCTCTTTTCCTGTGGGGGTTATGAGCGGTCATTTCTGCGAGGAATTCGGCCAGAGCCTGTGCCTTTAGGGCTTTCCTACTCTCGTATTGAATGTCGAACTCAGAGAGTTCCAGGGACCACTTCAACATTCGACCTGCCATGTCAGGTCGACCTAAGAGCTGCTTCACTGGCTGGTTAGTTCTTACTACGATCGTGTGAGCAAGGAAATAGTGTCTGAGTCTCCTCGCCGCGTTGACGAGGGCTAGAGCTACTTTCCCTATCTGTTGGTATCTGACCTCGGGCCCTTGCAGTGCTTTGCTCGTAAAGTAGACGGGTTTTTGTCCGTCGGGCGTCTCGCGAATGAGAGTCGTGCTAATAGCTTCGTTCGAGACCACCAGGTATATGAACAATGGTTCCCTGGTGGCGGGCCGTGATAGAATGGGCGGTTGGGATAGGCTTTGTTTTAGGTGGCACAACGCCTGCTCACATTCCTCGGTCCATTCGAAGGCTGCCTCCTTGCGAAAGAGCTTGAAGAAGGGGAGGGCATGCTGGGCGGATCTCGCGACGAAGCGGGATAACGAGGTGAGCATGTCGTTCATGACTTGTATGGATTTTTTCGACGTGGGTGTCGGGAGGTCGGAGAAGGCTCGACACTTGTCGGGGTTAGCTTTGATTCCTCATTCTGTCAGGTAAAAACCAAGGAATTTCCCTGCCTTGACCCCGAATGTGCACTTCTCGGGGTTGAATCTCATCTTACATTGTCTTGCTTGAGCAAAGACTTCTTTGAGGTGAGCTGCATGGTCGGTATCTGCTCGGGATTTGACGATCATGTCGTCCATATACACCTCGAGCATGTCCCCGATTTGGTTGTGGAACCCTTTGTTCATCATATGTTGGTATGTTGCCCCTGCGTTTTTTAGACCAAAGGGCATTACGTTTTAGTAATAGTTGCCCGAGCTGGTCATGAAAGAAGTGCAATGCTTGTCGCTTACGTCCATTGGGATTTGGTTATAGCCCGAGTAGGCATCCATGAACGACAGTATTTTATAACCGGCTGAGTTGTCGACTAGCATGTCTATGTTCGGTAAACGAAATGCATCTTTCGGGCATGCCCGATTGAGATCAGTATAATCAACACACATTTGCCATTTTCCATTATTCTTTTTTACTAGTACAACATTTGACAGCCAGGTTGAATACCGGGCTTCAGAAATAAAATTTGCCTCTAAGAGGTCTTTTACAGCTTTTTCAGCAGCCTCCGCTTTCTCCGGAGACTGCCTACGTCTATGTTGTACTACTGCCCTAGCGGCTGGATCTATGGCGAGGTGGTGACAGGCGACCTCGGGGTCGAGTCCGGGCATCTCTGCAGCGCTCCACGCGAATAAGTTAGCATTCTCGCGCAAGCAGGCTTTGATCTGCTTCCTCGCCAAGTCGGGGAGGCCGGTACCGATCTTCACTCCTTTGCTCGCGTCCTCTCCGAGAGGGACGAGTTCGAAGTCTTCGTCCGGAATTGGTCAGAGGGGAACTTGCTCGCCACTGGGAGGCTCGTCTTGGTCGAAGCGGGTGTCCAGGGCTATGGGGTCGACCTTTGGGAGAGCTTTCTGCTCTTCTGCCTCGATGGGCTATGTCTTCTGAGGCTCTGGTCGTGTTATTGCAGCTCTCTTGGCGGGCCTCGTGCTGGTGTCGACCGTATCTCGTCCCTTGGATGCCGCGTTGAAACATCTTCGGGCAGCTTCTAGGTCACCTTGGATGGTGGCGACTCGTGCCCTCTTGGTGTAAAACTTCATCTTCAAGTGGACGGTAGAGGGTACCGCCGTCAGTTCTGCCAATGTTGGCCTTCCTAAAATGCAGTTATAGAGGGACGGGCAGTCGATGACGAGGAAGCGCACCTTGACCTGCCTGGTCGCCGTGTCCTCGCCAAAGGTAACCATGAGCTCAACGTATCCCCAAGGTTTAGAGGTCGAGCCGTTGAAGCCCTGTAGGTCTGACCCCACATAAGGTGAGAGATGCGAGTCGTCGAGCTGCAGGGTCTGGAATAGTTGACTGTACATTACATCGACAGAACTTCCTTCATCGATGAGGACGCGGTGTACATCAAAGTTATCCATTCTTGCTTTTATTAGCAGAGGAATGACCGCGTTGGGGGCCCCTCCAGGGAGCTCTTCCAGGTAAAAGGTGATAGGCTCCGATCTACCTTTCACCCTTTCAAAGGTCACCGTCTGAGGAGGTGCAGAGTCGACCAATTCATCCAGCTTCCTCTTGGCTGAATTTATGGTCAGGTCGTTGAACCCCCCACCATTGATGACCATGGAGGAGGGAAAGTGCTCCCATCTGCTGTGCGTCGACAGCGGCTCTTGTAAGAGTTTGGGGACGTAAAAGTCCTCGGGTCTGGTGACGGAGAAGGCGGTCTGGATGGGGACCGACTCGTCAGATGGTCGAGCATCCTCCTCTGCTTCCCTTGTCTCACGGGCGTCGCGATGAGGAGCTTCGTTTCGCCGATACTGGGCGAGCCTCCCCCCTTTTATGAGGGTCTCGATGGCGTCCTTGAGGTGGACGCAGTCCTCCGTCAGATGACCATGGCTCCTATGGTACTGACAATATTTGCTCCTATCCACCCCGGGCTTGGCAGGAGCTGGTCGGGGGCGCTTGATGCCGCCATATTTGAAATCTGTACTGGCACACTCCGCCAAGATGCGCTCGCGGGAAGCCGTGAGCGGAGTGTACTCTGTGAAACGCCCCGAGGGTCCTCTCTGTTCTCGGACTTCTCGGGGTTTGTCGTCTTTTCTTTTCTCCCCGGTCCGTCGAGGAGGAACGGCTTCTCGGCGCGGGTTGCTGCTGGATCCACGAGTTCTGGGGTCACGGGCTCTGTTGGCCGCTTCCCTTTCCTCGTAGTCCATGTAGGCCCTGGCCTTCTCGAGGAGAGCATCGAACGTTCGGGGCAGTTCGATGCCCACTGCTTTTCTGAACTCTGTGCCGGGGAGGAGTCCCCTCTCCAACAAGTATCTTTTCATGTGGTCCGCGCAGGGGACCTGGATGGCTTCACGGTTGAAGCAGTTGATGAATTCTCTCAAGGTTTCATCCTTCCTTTGGACGATAGCCTCGAGCGCTGCTTCGGTCTTTGGGTGTCGCCGTGACGCGGTGAACGAGCTTATGAATTGGTTTTTCAAGTTTCGCCACGAGGTGATTGACCCCGGGGCAAGACCCTTGTACCAATCCATTGCTGCTTTCCTGAGGGTTGTGGAGAACAACCGGCATTTGATGGGTCCCAACGTTATGGTAGTGCAACATGGCTTCGAACCTGTCTATGTGATCGATCGGGTCGGCGACTCCGCCGTATTCCTTCAGGTGAGGGGGCTTCTCCATGCCCGGAGGAATAGGTGCCTCCATGATGGCTTGTGATAGGGGACCGCGGGGGTCGTCCTCGTCACTTCGCTCAAGGGACGGGGACCTGAGGTACTGTTGGGCACGACGGCCATGGTCGTGTTGGACGTCCCTCGAGCGGTGTGCTCGTTGATCTGTCCTTCCGTCCTGTCTCCAGGGTGTACTCGTTCTTGCAATAAAGGGCCGTGGTTGCACCCTCGGGCTTCAGTGATTGGTTCCCTCTCCAAAGGGGGTCGTCTCCCCGGTTATCGGGGTGACGGGCTTCGGGAGGTGTCTCTGTATTGTCTCCGTGGGGGAGATGGGAGACGTACCTCTGTTCTTCGAGGAGGCGGGGACTGAGGCCTCCTGTGTCTCCTCGGGGGTCTTCTATCGTCCTCTAGCGCCCTCAATCTTTCCCCCTGGGAAAAGATGAGGTGGTTAGTCTGGTTGATTGCCGCGAACAGTGCTCTAGTCGTGGCGTCTGCCCCAGCGGGGACAAGGACTTCCTGGAATTAGGCGACTAGATGGTTTGGGGGAGCTGTATTGTCTTATTCGAGCGGAGGGGGGACTGAAGAAGATGAGGCAGTGGCTCCGTCCCGGTGGCCTGAGGGCCCGGGGATGACGCCCCCGGGGAGTATATTATGGCCGGGGTTGCCGGCGTTGTCGGGGACTCCGTTCTTGTCCGCGAGGTTGTTATTGGCATCGACGACGCGAATGTTCTGGTCGTCCCGAATTTGGTCAGCCATGACAGTGGAAGATGGTTTTTAGCTTTGGCCTTTGAAAGTTTGTAAGACGGGAAAGCTTAGTTTCCCACAGACGACGCCGCTGATCTTACCCGATCAGACTTGGACCGTCACAGCTGGCTCGAACTAGATTTGAATGAAGTGGGGGTGGGTACCTGCAAGACACTCCGATGATAAAATGAGAGACGAAATGAGCAGGCAAAAAGTATGTAGGTGCGTAACGAATGAATACCTGACCCTCTTGAAGTAGAGGGTATTTATAGCCTCCAGCGCTGGGTGAAGATCCCCTTATTGGGCCGACCAGAACTGGCCCAATAAAGGGACTGCCAGGTTCTACGTGTGTAGTGGGGACCCGCACATGGTCCCCTTCCTGGATGGTTCTCTACGAAGAATGAGGAAAAACGAAGACGCGGTCTTTCCGGAGCTTTGAGGATCCCATAGCGTTCAGAGTGGATAGAATCTGCCATACGGGGAGGATGCTCGAGCAATATTCGAGCTGGAGTGCCCTTGGTCGAGGACGCTACTCGTTGCGGGTTAATGGCGGGTGTTGTACCCCAAAATTTGCCCTCCCATTTCCTCAACATTTTCTCATCACCAGACCTTTGAAGATCAAGATCCAATTAGGGTTTCCTCTGCTCAAGATTTCTCCTTGCACTGGTGGACCCAAATTAGGGTTTGTGTTTGCACAAAGATGTTTTGACCTAAAATGCATAAGATAACTTTCATGCTTCATATTGGACTCCCAAGTTTATCCATACCAAGTTTCAAGTCTTGATTCCAAGTTTTGCCCAGTCAATTGGACAAATGACCTATAAATCAGCTGTATTGGGGAAAAAGTCAACTGTGGCCAATTGACAGTCAAATCTCATGAAAATTGACCCACATCAACATTATGAACTCATATTGACCATTTGATCAAGTTTGGATCATAATTCCACAAGAAATTTGATCAGATCACCAAAAGGGCAAAATGGTCATTTTTAGGGTTTTGACTGTACAAAGGCAATTTTTGACTGTTTGACCTAGCCAATGGCAAACCAAGCTCACATATGGACTCAAGGACCCCATGGAATTGTCTTGACATTCTCAACAAGCTCAAAAGATCCCAAGTACACAAGATTGACAGTTGAATTTCCCAGTCAATTGATCAATTTTGACTGTACACTAAAAAGTCAAACTTTGACTTTTTGGTCAAAATCAAGAGTCAAGATTCATTTTTCATCAAAACATGCCAAATCATGAAACTTGTTCACCAATAAACCAAGAAATGCAAATTAGGGTTTAAAATGGAATTTTTCATAACTTAGAATTTTTCTAAGTTATGGAAAACCCTAATTTTTTCCCAACTTTGCCCCACTTTTTCACCATAATTCATTTGGATTCAAACAAAAGTCAAAACATGAAAGTTGTAGCTTGCTGCATAGTCTACAACTTTGATTCACAAAGTTTTCTCATTTGAAGCATGTATCTCAAGTTACAAATTTTTGAATAAGGGCACTAAACCATTCTTAACTTAGTAAATTTTTGATCTATTTTGACAAGGTTTTCTACCCCACTTCAAGGCCATTTTCCATACATTTCCACTTGGAATTTCAAATTTCATTTCAAATATGGATTGTAGTACACATTCCAAGCTTTCCAAAATGTCCAAGAACTTCTCAAACAACCTCATGGTTAGGGAGAATCGAATTTCACAATATGGCAAAAACTCACTTTGTTCATGACCAAGTTACATGTCCATAACCTTGCAATTTGAACTCAGCATGTTTTAGGCTAGATTACAGGTCCTTAAACCAAGTTACACTCAATAATTTAATGCATATTCTTTGTGCCAAGACCATGTTCTTTGAGCTAAAGCATTGTATGAAGGTTTAATCCATTTTTAGATAAAGCAAAATAGCCATTTTTGAAAAGTCACACTTTATGTCAAATTGAAAATCCAACAAGTACATTGCAAATCTGATTGGCACAAGATTATGAACAAATTACTCTGATCAAGAGAAGTTTTGCAGCAGGATTAGGGGTCCTCTACATGCCTAGAAACACAAGTTGGCATTTGTTGCTTAAAGTTGAAGAAACATGGCATAACTCTAACCAACTACCATATCAGCTCAAGAACTCTTAGACAAAGTTATCAAACACATTTTCACACAACACAACCAAGCTAATACACGAGCCCTTAGCCTTCAAAACACCCTCCATCTCATAATCACTCTCAAACTGCAAAAACAGGGCAGGCCCTGCAGTTTGAGTGCTATCTCTCATTTCTCTTGAGCTCTCTTGCCCAAACTAGTTCACACACCTTCCATACCATCTATGCAAGCTAACCAAAAGCAAAAGCACGATCTGTAACACCTCTAAGCCACTTCACCATTTTTGTTTTTCTGTTTTGCAATTGAAGTTCTCTAGCACGATTCAGGGAGTTTCAAGACAAAGTAGAACTTGGAATAGCATCCTTACACTTCAAGGAAGCTATACAAATCATCATCTTGCCCTGAAAACTCCTCCATTGCAAAGCACGATTCCAACTGAACAGGTATCTTCATGAAGTTCTATCTCTCTTATTAGGCATTGTTAGCTTTAGGTTTGTGAAGAAAATATGTCACAATCATAGCCCTGAACATGCCCATATAGTTAGATTTCATTTATGTTATGTGTGCTGCAAGAATTTTGAGTCTGAACATGGCATAAAAGTTAGGTCAGAAATTGGGGGAGAAGAAATTCCCCCTCATCTTAGAGAGTTAAGTCAAGTTCTTTACATGGTTGAATTCGTCTTCTCATGCTCTACACTTTTCATGTTATGAGTTTTGCTTGAAAGTCCAGGAATCAAGAGATAGAAAACGCGTGAGTGATGTTGTTCAGAGGTTGAAGATGACTGGTTCTGGGCTGGGCCTGGAATACTTTTCTTATTTGCACCACTCTTTTGCTTTCACACCCCCAAGGCCCCTTTGCTTATTTCTTTAACTTTTTGACCTTTTTCTTTTTTGATTGACTTTGTTTATTTTTTTCTCATGACATAAAAAATATAAAAATATTTTTTCTCACCATTTTTAATTTATTAGGTATTTATATGATTTTCTTTTGATTAATACTTAGATAAATAAATATATACATTTCATTAAAATATTGAGAAATAGGTAAAAATACTTTTATTTTCATTTTTTTATACCCTCTGAAAATATTTTACATAAAAAAATACCTTTTTTTTATATATTAAAAATTATTATTATTTATATATATAATACATATTTAGAACTTAATACATATATACATATATTTATTAATATATTTAGGATAAATACAAAATATATACCCTTTTATTTTTATAATTAATATTTAATATAAAAAATGCATTTTTGACAAAATACTTCACTTTATTTTATTTTGTACATAATAAATAATACTTGCACCTATTAAATAATTAATGCATTTCATTTAATAAAAATTAGGGTTTTGCCCTAAAATTCAAAAATACTCCAAAAATAATTTCTTTTTATTTTACATAAATAATACTTTTTTTCATACATATACAAAACATTTTTTTGCATCTTGCATATTTTTATTCCATTTTTATTTAATTATTGTACATTAATTAAATTGTATAAATTCAAAATTGATGTAATAGTTTTAGGTTTAAATTCCTTGTCAAAATCCCCATTTGAAACATTATAGCCCCCTCCCTGTATTATTGTGTTGTAATAGCGTAGGAGTTTAAATTTCGCACTTTATTGCTTTCTAAATATATAATGCTAGAATTAGGGTTTATATGCGAATAAAACGAACAAAATAGTTATGACCTAATCTCAAGACAAACAAGCATGAAAATGGACACACAAATCACACTTGCACCCCCTAGGGTATTCCACTTGTTGCCTTTTAAAATTGGGCCATATTGCATGTTAGGTCTCTTTGGGCAAAATAAACAAATCAAATGATCATAGTCCCTCGATAATACTTTTCAAAATGTGGCCAAGCAAATGATCAAGTCCCTTAAATAAAATGCCCAAAGATACTTGACACCGTTGCAATTATGGTCTAAACGATGACCCGCGCTCGTCCCTCTCACATCCTAACATGAGATTGTCCACCAAATACAATGGTGGAACAAACTTATTAAAAGGGTTAAAACATAGCAATAAACTTTGAGAAATTTAGGAGTAGATAAACTCTTAGTTACTTGAACCAAACTTGCAAAAACAAAACACTTGCCTATTTTCTAAAACACACCTCACAACACTTTCAAAACAAGTTTCAAAAAACAAATGAAAACCTTTTTCAAAAGACATACACCTTTGTATATATCCCAACATGGATCATTACAAAGGTTGCCACCACATTGGCCTCTTTTCAAAAACATTTTCAAAATCCACACACACAAGCACCATTTCAAACAATTGAAAATCAAGGCAAGTTGATCTAAGCAAGTAACTAAGAGCCCATGGATAACCATGGATAGAAAGGGTGCTAATACCTTCCCTTTCTATAATCTACTCCCCGAACCCAAGAAAACATCTCAAAGGTTTTTGCTGTGCTTTTTAACCTTTCCTTAGGATAAAATAAAAAGTCGGTGGCGACTCTTACTCAACCGAAACATTTGCGAAAACAAACGCAAAACCATAGTCAGTTCTCCCACCGTATCACAGAACTGGCGACTCTGCTGGGGAGTTTTTAAAAGTGGAGTAACCTTAGGGCTTAGATCACCCTCTTGCATGACTAATTGTTTGATTTGTTTGCTTTATATCTTGGCTCTATTGTTTGGGTTTGCAATCCTACACCCGGATTTTGGGAAACATTCATAGATAGCAATACGTTGTGGAAACTGTGCGGGGTATACCGACACGGTCTAAGAAATAGCTATATTAGTGCGACATATTTGTGAGTACCGGTAACCCTTGAGTTCAATCAAGGAGAGTACGGGGCCGCTGAGTGATGTCACTAAGCACTAATGACCTAGAACCTTACTTGACCATCTTGGCCTTTTATTAGGGGTAGTGAGATGACCGGCTTTGGTGCAGTCCGAAGTTGGTAGATACTCGATGCTACACTCATTGAGGGTTGTTTTCTTGGAATATTTTGGTCGATAGTTAAGTGGCTAAACCAAAACAATGAACAATGAAAACAATCCAGTGATATTGAGCTCCTTAGAACCCGGTTACTATTTATAGGACAGGTTTTTAAGCCAACTACACTCAAGAGGGTACTTACCTATGAAACCCCATGCAAGCCTGAAACTAGGGCTTGGTGTGTTTTGCTTGTACATATGTTTTGTGCATACATCATAAACATCATAAAACATCATATGCATTCACTAACCATTTCAAGGGTTTTGGATCTTCATCTTTGTTCTTGTTTTGTAGGACAAGGAAATTCCTCGCAGAAATACCATTCAAGTCAACCTTGTGAGAATCCCTCCTCAACTCAAGGAGATCACCTCAAGGATTCCGGAAAACTCATCCTTCAGTGAAAGACATGGTAGACTGCTCAGCCTAGTCAACACCAACACTGAAGAAGACATGATGAAAGTGCTATTCCAGTTCTTTGACCCTCTTCACCACTGCTTCACTTTCCCTAATTATCAGTTGGTACCCACTTTGGAGGAGTTTTCTCAACTCCTGAGAATTCCTATCCTTAATCAACTACCCTTCAACGGTACGGAAAAGGAACCAAAGCCGGAAGATGTTGCTCGAGCATTACATCTACAACCATCCGACATCAAGGGGCATTGGGAAACCAGAAGCGGCGTCAAAGGATTCTTAGCAAAATTCTTGTTTGAGAAGGCACAAGAATGTTGGAACTCATTGGACCTACAAGCCTTTGAAGAGATTGTGGCACTCCTTATCTATGGGTTGGTCTTGTTCCCAAATCCTGACCAATTGATAGATGTCAATGCTGTCAAAATCTTCTTGTCCAGAAATCCAATACCGACATTGCTTGGGGACATCCTTCACTCATTTTACACACGAACAATGAGAAAGAGGGGTGTTCTCATGTGCTGTACTCCTATCCTCGCAAGGTGGTTTATTTCGCACCTTCCATAATCTGTCTTGAAGAATGACCAAGGTACAAGGTGGTCCCAACGATTGATGACTCTTACTCATTCTGATGTGCATTGGTGTTCTCGGTCCAGAGAAAATGTCATCATTGTCGATCGTTGCGGAGAATTTCCTAATGTTCCTTTACTTGGAATTAGAGGGGGTATCACCTACAACCCTTGCCTAGCTTTGAGGAAATTTGGATATGCACGGAGGGATGGCCCTCATGATATGTTGATTCCTAGCCTAGTTTTTGACTTCGACAACGATGCGCAAGGACTTCGCCAAAGATTCATCAGAGCTTGGGGAAAACTCAACAAGGTTGATAGCAAGACTCTGGGACACAAGAATTCCATCCCTCTTGAGCCCTATCTCAAGTGGGTACGAGCCCGAGCCCAAAGTCTAATGATGCCTTATCCTCATGTACTCCCAGTGATTAAAGAGCCCGTCAATGAAGGAGAGGTTCCCTACACCATCCTACATCCAGACATGCCTACATCGTGGGAGGAAATGCAGAAAAGTTGGATTCAGCTCAAGGAGGAACGGAACACTTTTGAAGCTAGCTTCTACGCCAGTGAGAAGAAGGTTCTAGAGCTTACCCGCCGACTCCACGAACAAGAGGCCCTCAATACATACATCGCGCCAAAGAGGATGCGCAATGTCTTTCTGCCTTAAGAAGTTTATTTTGTAATATTTGGCCCATAGGGCATTTATGTACTGACAAATTTCTTCTTATTAATATGACGTGCGTTCTTCTTTGTCTAAAAACAATTTTGAATGTCCTAAATCCTTGAATGCATTGCATACATAAGCATACCATTCATCATGTGCATAAGCAGGTCTCATTCCAGGTTTCCTTATCTGTCTGCTGTTTATTTCAGTAGAATGGATCTCGAGCAAACAGTCAAGGACCTACAAGCTCAGAATGCACAGTTCCAGCAACTCCTGACAACCTTGGCTAAAGGTCAGGAGGATCTCAAGACCTTGCTGGGGAATAAGGACCTAATAAAGAAGAAGAAGAAGAGGCTCGGGGTGGCTACTTTGGGGAGAAGATTTGACAGAGAAGCCCGAAGAGTACTTGAATTTCCTCCTACTTCTGATGAAGGGACTAGTAAGAGAGATGGAGTTGCGGTGCCTTCCGAGTCTGATGCGGAGGAAGAAGAGGTTGAAGAGGATGAAGATTATTCTGACCAACAATACCCTCCAGCTGATGATAAATACAAAGGGTTAGAAGATAGATTGGCCGCCATGGAATTACAAAGGGTACCGGGTTTGGATTTTGAAGACTTGGGTTTGGTTGCTGGGATTGTGATTCCCCCAAAATTCAAAGTGCCAGTGTTTGTGATGTATGATGGGTTTTCCTGTCCCAAAATGCATCTTAGGTCCTACGTGAGAAAGATCCAACCCTATACGGCAGATAAAAACCTCTGGGTTCACTTCTTTCAAGACAGCCTTTCGGGAGCTCAGTTGGAATGGTTTTATCAGCTAGAAGGAACCAGTGTCCGGAATTGGGAATATTTGGCCACCGCTTTTTACAAACAATACCAATATAATTCTGATCTTGCTCCTACTCGTACCCAACTTCAGGGTATGTCACTAGGAACAAGTGAGGGATTCAAAGAATACGCACAAAAATGGAGGGATTTGGCTGGCAGGGTGCAGCCTCCTTTAACCGATCGTGAGCTTGTTGATATGTTTCTAGGGACCCTATCTGGGCCTTTTTTCAATCATCTGATTGGTAACTCTTCCGCGGGGTTTACTGATTTGATCTTAACGGGCGAGAGAATAGAAGCTGGCATCAAGTCAGGAAAGATTCAGAAGGCTGCCTCCACAAGTACTGAGAAGAGGCCTTTTAAGAAAGAAGCAAGTGCCGTCTATGGTCCTAGAAGACAAGTCAAGCCAGAAAGTCGTCAAGCCGTCAATGCTCTGGTCATTTCAAAACCTGTTGCTGCTCCTCAGCAGTACAATCAACAAAGAAGTGAAAGGCCCAAGAGGCAGTATACTCGGCTGAGTATGACCTTATCTCAAATTTTACCTCAACTGCTATCCACCAATTTGGTGACCACCAAAGAAGCTCCTAAGGTCGTCAACACTGCGTCTCCTAAGTATAACCCAAATGCCCGGTGTGCTTATCATTCTGATAGTCCCGGGCACACTACTGATGATTGCTGGGCCTTGAGAAACAAAGTGCAAGATCTTATCGACGCGAAGGAAATTCAGTTTGAAGCGCCTGAGAGACCAAATGTTGTAACTGCTCCTATGCCCCAGCATAGGGTAAATGCCATTGAGGAAGAATTGTATGCTATTTTGGTGAATGAAGTTGTTACCCCTCTTTTGACTGTTAAGAGGAACTTACTACTAGCCGGTTTATTTCCGGGTTGTAGTAAGGGTTGCCTCCTGTGTGCTGTTATCCCTACCGGTTGTCCACTGCTGAAGTCAGGCATCCAAAGCCTGATGGATAGCAAGGAAATTCTATTCAAGAAAACTGTTGTTCCGTCTGTTTCCGTTGAAGAAATATCTGTTGTCACAATCTACAATCCTGCCAAAGCTCCCGTAAAGAAACCAGTCCAAGTTATGTCTGTTGCACCCATTATTATTACTGTCCCGGGGCCTCTCCCATATGAGTCTGATAAAGCTGTTCCATGGCATTATGGAGCCGACGTGTATGTGCTTAGGGTGAAGCAGGAGTTCAACACCAATACCAGTATCAGTAACATCACTGGTCCCGCCAAGATTACCCGCAGTGGCAGGCTCTTCTCGCCTGACATTGCACCGCCAGTTATCCGAAAACCTCTCACCATCACACCCGCAAGTGTGCATGTTCAAGTTCCTATGTCTACTACTGCCGCCGAGTCTTCTGATACTCGGGGCAAAGAAATTGCTACCGATTTGCCTGCCAGGACGGAGGCACCAAAAAAGAAGACTGTTGTGGAAGCCTCCCAACAAGAAATGGAGGAAATTCTTAAAATTATCAGAAAAAGTGACTTTAACGTTGTTGAACAGTTGGGGCATACTCCCTCCAAAATCTCTATGCTATCATTGCTGTTATGCTCAGAGGCCCATGCAAAAGCCCTGATTTCATTTCTGAAAACGGCCCATGTGCCGCAAGAGACCTCCGCGGATCAATTCACCGACTGTATGGTTAATTTGACAGCTGACAATGGCTTGGGTTTCTCAGATGCAGACCTTACCGCCAAAGGGAAAAATCACAATGATGCCCTGCATGTTTCCATAGAATGCAGGGGCACTACTCTCGCACACGTGTTAGTGGATACCGGTTCTTCCCTGAATGTTTTGCCCAAGAAAGCATTGGATCGTCTGGATTGTGAGGGTTTGGAGCTGAGACCTAGTAACATCATTGTTAGAGCCTTCGACGATTCTAAGAGGATGGTGCACGGTGAGGTAGACATCCCTATTCGTGTGGGTTCCCAAGTTTAAGACTCAACGTTCTATGTAATGGATATTCGCCCATCTTACTCCTGCTTGTTGGGTCGACCCTGGATTCACAAAGCTGGGGCAGTAACTTCCACTTTACACCAAAAGCTCAAATACCCTGTCAAAGGGAAGATTGTTACTGTGCAGGGTGAGGAGGAATACATGGTGAGTCACTTGAATTCATTCCGATATATCGAGATGGACGGGGAGTTTATTGAAACCCCCTTTCAGCATTTTGAGGAAGTACCTCCCGTGTTGGCATCGGCTGAGGCAGTAGTTGAAGAAGACTTTCCGTTTAAGATGGCATCCTTGAAGGATGCCCAGGCTGTAATCGAGAAAGGCAATTGTGCAAACCGGGGTCAGCTTCCTGACTTCACTCAAAAGAATGACAAGTTTGGGCTGGGCTTTACTGCAGAAGCTCATAGGGCTGTGCGCAAGGAAAAGATCAGAAAGGCTCCGGTGTTTATCTCCAACCCAAGGGTGAATGCTATCGAGGAGGATGTGGAGGAAGCAGAGTTTGACAGTTGGATCTACCCGACTACCAGCAACGGACCAAGCAACTGGACGGCAAAGGATTTTACACCTATCACATTTGTCACGCAATAATTAATTTCTTTTGATTTCCAATTTGTAACAAACAATGTGTTAAAACTTTTATTGGCTCGGTGTCCTACCCGGGGCATCGTGGTTCCATTTGTGAGGGCTTTTTGTATGACATTTCCATATATCATCAATCAAAACATTGGACGTTTGTTGCATTTCAAATCTTATGCTCCTTTTTTCTTTCTGTGTTATATATATTGCAAAACAACTATATTTACACACACTCACTTATACAGGTTTCAATCCACTCTGGATCTCACTGGTAACAGCTCTGCTACCGCCAGTTATGACTTCGAGAATCCGATCAACTTGGCCGAGGACGAAGGTGAAGATGATTGCGAAGTGCCTGGTGAACTCGCAAGAATGCTACTCCAGGAAGAGAGGGCTATTCAACCACATGAAGAGACGGTGGAAACAATTAACCTGGGTACTGAGACAGATATGAAAGAGGTCAAGATTGGTGCCAATCTAGAGCTCAGCATGAAGCAACGATTGATCCAGATGCTACAGGATTACATGGAGATATTTGCTTGGTCCTATGAAGATATGCCTGGTTTGGATGCCGACATTGTAGTTCATCACCTGCCAACCAAGGAAGACTGCCCTCCGGTAAAGCAAAAGGTCCGCCGTATGTGCCCAGAGATGTCTGAAAAGATCAAGGCTGAGGTTATGAAGCAATTCGATGCCGGGTTTCTTGCGGTAACTTCTTACCCTCAATGGGTTGCTAATGTGGTGCCAGTACCGAAGAAGGACGGTAAAGTCAGGATGTGTGTCGACTACAGGGATTTGAACAGGGCAAGCCCCAAGGATGACTTCCCCTTACCTCACATCGACGTTCTTGTCGACAATACTGCTCAACACAAGGTGTTCTCCTTCATGGATGGTTTTTCAGGGTATAATCAGATCAAGATGGCTCCGGAAGATATGGAAAAGACTACCTTTGTGACTCAGTGGGGGACTTTCTGCTATAAGGTCATGCCATTCGGGTTGAAAAATGCTGGGGCAACCTACCAATGCGCCATGGTTGCTTTATTTCATGACATGATCCATCATGAGATTGAGGTATACGTTGATGACATGATTGCAAGGTCTCAAACTGAGGAGGAGCACCTTGACCATCTGAGGAAGTTGTTTGACCGACTCAAGTTATACAAGCTGAGGTTGAATCCCAACAAATACACCTTTGGGGTAAGATCCGGAAAATTGATAGGTTTCATTGTAAGTGATAAAGGTATTCAGGTGGACCCTGCCAAGGTAAAAGCCATACAAGAGATGCCGACTCCAAAGACAGAGAAAGAAGTCAGAGGCTTCCTGGGACGACTGAATTACATTGCCCGATTCATCTCACATCTGACTGCTACTTGTGAGCCAATCTTCAAATTACTGAAGAAAGATCAAGTAGTACGCTGGAACGACGAATGCCAGGCTGCCTTTGAAAGGATAAAGGAATATCTCCAAGAGCCACCCATTCTTATGCCACAAGTGGAAGGAAGACCTCTAATATTATACTTGACAGTACTTGATAACTCAATAGGGTGTGTGCTGGGGCAGCATGACGAGTCTGGCCGAAAAGAGCACGCTATTTATTACTTGAGCAAAAAGTTTACCGACTGTGAGTCTCGTTACTCACTGCTTGAGAAAACTTGCTGCGCTCTAGTATGGGCTGCTCGCCGGCTGAGACAGTATATGCTGACTCACACTACTCTATTAATTTCAAAGATGGATCCTATCAAGTATATATTTGAAAAGCCTGCTCTGTCTGGAAGGATAGCGAGATGGAAAATGATCTTGACAGAATATGACATCCAGTATACAACTCAGAAAGCTATTAAGGAAAGTGTACTGGCGGATCATTTGGCACACCAACCTGTGGATGATTACCAATCATTGAACTTTGATTTTCCGAACGAAGACATCATGGTGGTAACTGACTGTGAGGTACCTGGACCGGATGAAGGACCTGAGGAAGGGTCCCGATGGTCTATGCATTTTGACGGAGCCTCCAATGCTTTGGGTAACGGCGTCGGCGCTGTAATCATATCTCCCAAAGGAACGCATACTCCACTCACCGCCCGATTGTGTTTCAACTGCACCAACAACATGGCAGAATATGAAGCATGTATCATGGGTTTACAAGCTGCAATCGACTTAAGGATCAAATTTCTGAGTGTCTTCGGAGATTCCGCTCTCGTGATCAATCAGATCAAAGGCGAGTGGGATACGAAACACCCAAATCTTATTCCTTACAAGGAGTATGTGACAACCTTGCTTCCCCACTTTGAAGAAATAACTTTTGAGCACTTCCCAAGAGAGGAGAATCAGCTAGCGGACGCATTAGCTACGATGTCTTCAATGTTCAAAGTTAAGTGGGACAATGAGGCTCCCCGGATCATTATCTGGAAGTTGGATGAACCGGCATACTGCTGCGAACTTGAGGCTGAAAAGGTGACTGAAAAACCCTGGTATCATGAGGTGAAGAGGTATTTGGAAGCTCAGGAATACCCTGAAGGTGCATCTGTCAATGACAAGAAATTCATGAGGAGGTTTGCGGCAAAATTCTTCCTCAGCAACGGCATTCTCTACAAACGGAATCATGATTCAACTCTACTACGTTGTGTGGATAAGGCTGAAGCAGAGAAAATCATGATAGAACTGCATGAAGGTACATTCGGAACACATTCCAGTGGACACACCATGGCTAAGAAAATCCTTCGGGCAGGATATTTCTGGTCCACAATGGAAGCTGATTGTTACCAACACTCTCGAACTTGTCATAAATGCCAAATCTATGCTGACAAGGTGCATATTCCTCCGGTTCCTCTGAACGTCCTGACGGCACCTTGGCCTTTTGCAATGTGGGGGATTGATATGATCGGTGAGATCCGACCGATGACATCCAATGGGCATCGCTTTATCTTGGTGGCGATCGATTATTTCACGAAGTGGGTTGAGGCAGCTTCCTACGCCACAGTAACCAAGAGTGTCGTGGCACGTTTCATCCGGCATAATCTGATCTGTCGGTACGGCGTCCCGGAAAGAATCATTACAGATAATGGTACCAATCTCAACAACAAGATGATCACTGAGCTCTGTGAACAATTCAAGATACAGCACCACAATTCTTCTCCATACCGGCCGAAGATGAATGGGGCTGTAGAGGCAGCCAATAAGAATATCAAGAAAATTGTGCAGAAGATGACGGTGACTTATAAAGATTGGCACGAGATGTTACCGTTCGCTCTTCATGGGTACCGTACCTCAGCAAGGACGTCAACCGGGGCAACTCCCTTCTCTTTGGTCTATGGCATGGAGGCAGTCTTGCCAATTGAAGTCCAGATACCCTCTCTCCGAATAATGAAGGATGCGGACTTGAATGAAGATGACTGGATCCAGACTCGACTTGATCAATTAAACCTGATTGACGAGAAGAGACTCACCGCTATCTGTCATGGTCAGACGTATCAAAAACGGATGATCAGGGCATTTAACAAGAAAGTCAGACCGCAAGAGTATCAAGTTAGGGACCTGGTAATCAAACGCATCATCCTTCCTCAAAGTGATCCCCGGGGCAAATGGACCCCTACTTACGAAGGGCCATTTATGGTTAAACATGTGTTCTCAGGAGGAGCCATGATCCTAACCACCATGGACGGTGATGATCTTCCTCACCCCGCCAATGCAGACATAGTGAAAAAATACTACGCATAAATAAAAGACCCGCTAGGTTGACATACCTAGGCAAAAATTAGGGCTTCCCGGCGAACCAAAAGGGTTCGGGCAAAAATAAGGGATGAAATGAAAAAATCTGTACACCCGGCAAGTCGAAAACCTGAAAAGGCGGCTTGGGCAAAAATGGGTATCCCGGTGGACTGAAAACCCGAAAGGGCGGTCCAGGCAAAAGTTAGGGATGAAGCGTAACACTATGTCTCATTGGATCACTTCGCATCCGGAATTCAGCATCAACTATCTGGCTCAGACTTCGGCATCGACCAATCAGCTTCATCTTCAACTCGGCAGCAAAGCGATGAGACGCTTGAAGACATAAAGGTGATAGCAGAGTTGGAACCCAGTAGGATTGTTCACATAGCTGTTTTGTTTTCAAAATTGTCAAATCTGTGATTAAATCGGCGGCATTCTCTTACTAGGATGTCAGCCTCTTGTACAAAAAAATGCCTATTCACAGGCAAAATTCAAATCAATACAAATTCACTTGTCCATACAAATTGCCGTTGTTTTTTCCTTTTTCTGTTTTGTCTTGCGAAGAACGTCCAATGTTCGTTTTTGATATATGCATTTGACATTAAATTGTTGATTCATAAATATTTGCACATAAAACGGAAGATTCATTACAGGTGACATCAAAAACAGGGGCAATGTGAAATTGTCTGATGCAGTCTGGTTGCTTTGTCCGCCAAGGTACCAAGGTAGATTCGACTGAAGAATGTGACCAAACGACCTCAGCTCCCCGCGGAGTAAGGCGAGATTCAGCAATACTTTCCCCAGTGAAGTCACCAACTTTCCCCGGCAGGTCTAAAAGCTTATCCCCGGTAGATTCTGGAAGCTTGTTCCCTGCAGAATACGGACGTATCTCCCGAGCTTTATTCAGAGTTATTCCTCACAAGGGCTTATAATTGGGTTATCCTCAGCTATTTGCCATGGAAGATCGCCCTCGGTAAGGTTCTTTCAGTCCCCAACAGGAGTTTGTCTTTGGTTATCCCCAACGGAGTTTATCGTCATTATCTCCAGCGGAATCCATCATCAAAGTCCTCAGCAGGACTCCCATCAAAACTTCGGCAAAGTATCTCTTCCACTGAGCAACTTACCGGCCGGTCGTCAAGGATTTATTTTCCTAAGACGAAATTACATTCATAAACATTTCACATTTCCATACATCTTGCTTTCATACGTGATAAAATGCATTACAACACTATATCATGTTGAACATCATAACATCATGCATATCATACATCATGACATTGCATACAACTTATGTTTTGCCTTTTCAGGGAAAAAGACAATCCCAAAGACAACTACCTTCAACTGTCACAATTCCAGATTCGATACCTGTATCTAGCCAGGGCACATCTGAGAGTGATCAGTTTCCAGACTCGATTCCTGTATCTAGCCAGGGCACATCTGAAGAGTTCGAAGATTCGATTCCTGTATCCAGCCAGGACATATCTGTTGACAACATTTCCAGACTCGATTCCTGTATCTAGCCAGGGCACGTTTGAAGAGTTCGAAGATTCGACTCCTGTATCCAGCCAGGGCATATCTATTGACGACTATTTCCGGATTCGATTCCTGTATCTAGCCAGGGCACATCTGTAAGCAACCGTTTGTAGACTCGACACCTGTATCTAGCCAGGGCATGTCTGCGTAAAGAGATTGAAGATCAAACACCTGTAACGAGCCAGGAAAACATCTGTCTTTCTCAAATACACAAGTTCTCGCTAAGGAATCTCTTATGCGATCAACACTTCCAAATGGCATCTATAAGCCCATTCCCGACATCACACTGTTGAGACTCCAACATGCGAGTGCAAATTTCCGGGCACTCTAGTGTCCAATCTCCTTTTACCCTCGAGTCACGAAAGGCAAACCTGCCAATCTAACTCTTCAGGTTCAAGAAGATTGAACAGGGGCAACTGTTGTACCCCAAAATTTCCCATTTCCTCAACATTTTATCATCACCAGACCTTTGAAGATCAATATCCAATTAGGGTTTCCTCTGCTCAAGATTTCTCCTTGCACTGGTGGACCCAAATTAGGGTTTATGTTTGCACAAAGATGTTTTGACCTAAAATGCCTAAGATGACTTTCATGCTTCATATTGGACTCCCAAGTTTATCCATACCAAGTTTCAAGTCTTGATTCCAAGTTTTGCCCAGTCAATTGGACAGATGACCTAGAAATCAGCTGTATTGGGGAAAAAGTCAACTGTGGCCAATTGGCAGTCAAATCTCATGAAAATTGACCCACATCAACATTATGAACTCATATGGACCATTTGATCAAGTTTGGATCACAATTCCACAAGAAATTTGATCAGATCACCAAAAGGGCAAAATGGTCATTTTTAGGGTTTTGATTGTACAAAGGCAATTTTTGACTGTTTGACCTAGCCAATGGAAAACCAAGCTCACACATGGACTCAAGGACCCCATGGAATTGTCTTGACATTCTCAACAAGCTCAAAAGATCCCAAGTACACAAGATTGACAGTTGAATTTCCCAGTCAATTGATCAATTTTGACTGTACACTGAAAAGTCAAACTTTGACTTTTTGGTCAAAATCAAGAGTCAAGATTCATTTTTCATCAAAACATGCCAACTCATGAAACTTGTTCACCAAGAAACCAAGAAATGCAAATTAGGGTTTAAAATGGAATTTTTCATAACTTAGAATTTTTCTAAGTTATGGAAAACCCTAATTTTTCCCCAACTTTGCCCCACTTTTTCACCATAATTCATTTGGATTCAAACAAAAGTCAAAACATGAAAGTTGTAGCTTGTTGCATAATCTACAACTTTGATTCACAAAGTTTTCTCATTTGAAGCCTGTATCTCAAGTTACAAATTTTTGAATAAGGGCACTAAACCATTCTTAACTTAGTGAATTTTTGACCTATTTTGACAAGGTTTTCTACCCCACTTCAAGGCCATTTTCCATACATTTCCACTTGGAATTTCAAATTGAATTTCAAAGATGGATTGTAGTACACATTCCAAGCTTTCCAAAATGTCCAAGAACTTCTCAAACAACCTCATGGTTAGGGAGAATCGAATTTCACAATATGGAAAAAACTCACTTTGTTCATGACCAAGTTACATGTCCATAACCTTGCAATTTGAACTCAGCATGTTTTAGGCTAGATTACAGGTCCTTAAACCAATTTACACTCAATAATTTAATGCATATTCTTTGTGCCAAGACCATGTTCTTTGAGCTAAAGCATTGTATGAAGGTTTAATCCATTTTTAGATTAAGCAAAATAGCCATTTTTGAAAAGTCACACTTTATGTCAAATTGAAAATCCAACAAGTACATTGCAAATCTGATTGGCACAAGATTATGAACAAATTACTCTGACCAAGAGAAGTTTTGCAGCAGGATTAGGGGTCCTCTACATGCCTAGAAACACAAGTTGGCATTTGTTGCTTAAAGTTGAAGAAACATGGCATAAATCTAACCAACTACCATATCAGCTCAAGAACTCTTAGACAAAGTTATCAAACACATTTTCACACAACACAACCAAGCTAATACACGAGCCCTTAGCCTTCAAAACACCCTCCATCTCAGAATCACTCTCAAACTGCAAAAACAGGGCAGGCCCTGCAGTTTGAGTGATATCTCTCATTTCTCTTGAGCTCTCTTGCCCAAACCAGTTCACACACCTTCCATACCATCTATGCAAGCTAACCAAAAGCAAAAGCACGATCTGTAACACCTCTAAGCCACTTCACCATTTTTGTTTTTCTGTTTTGCAGTTGAAGTTCTCTAGCACGATTCAGGGAGTTTCAAGACAAAGTAGAACTTGGAATAGCATCCTTACACTTCAAGGAAGCTATACAAATCATCGTCTTGCCCTGAAAACTCCTCCATTGCAAAGCACGATTCCAACTGAACAGGTATCTTCATGAAGTTCTATCTCTCTTATTAGGCATTGTTAGCTTTAGGTTTGTGAAGAAAATATGTCACAATCATAGCCCTGAACATGCCCATATAGTTAGATTTCATTTATGTTATGTGTGCTGCAAGAATTTTGAGTCTGAACATGGCATAAAAGTTAGGTCATAAATTGGGGGAGAAGAAATTCTCCCTCATCTTAGAGAGTTAAGTCAAGTTCTTTACATGGTTGAATTCGTCTTCTCATGCTCTACACTTTTCATGTTATGAGTTTTGCTTGAAAGTCCAGAAATCAAGAGATAGAAAACGCGTGAGTGATGTTGTTCAGAGGTTGAAGATGACTGGTTCTGGGCTGGGCCTGTAATACTTTTCTTATTTGCACCACTCTTTTGCTTTCACACCCCCAAGGCCCCTTTGCTTATTTCTTTGACTTTTTGACCTTTTTCTTTTTTGATTGACTTTGTTTATTTTTTTCTCATGACATAAAAAATATAAAAATATTTTTTCTCACCATTTTTAATTTATTAGGTATTTATATGATTTTCTTTTGATTAATACTTAGATAAATAAATATATACATTTCATTAAAATATTGAGAAATAGGTAAAAATACTTTTATTTTCATTTTTTTATACCCTCTGAAAATATTTTACATAAAAAAAAACCTTTTTTTTATATATTAAAAATTATTATTATTTATATATATAATACATATTTAGAACTTAATACATATATACATATATTTATTAATATATTTAGGATAAATACAAAATATATACCCTTTTATTTTTATAATTAATATTTAATATAAAAAATGCATTTTTGACAAAATACTTCACTTTATTTTATTTTGTACATAATAAATAATACTTGCACCTATTAAATAATTAATGCATTTCATTTAATAAAAATTAGGGTTTTGCCCTAAAATTCAAAAATACTCCAAAAATAATTTCTTTTTATTTTACATAAATAATACTTTTTTTCATACATATACAAAACATTTTTTTGCATCTTGCATATTTTTATTCCATTTTTATTTAATTATTGTACATTAATTAAATTGTATAAATTCAAAATTGATGTAATAGTTTTAGGTTTAAATTCCTTGTCAAAATCCCCATTTGAAACATTGTACCCCCTCCCTATATTATTGTGTTGTAACAGCGTAGGAGTTTAAATTTCGCACTTTATTGCTTTCTAAATATATAATGCTAGAATTAGGGTTTATATGCGAATAAAACGAACAAAATAGTTATGACCTAATCTCAAGACAAACAAGCATGAAAATGGACACACAAATCACACTTGCACCCCCTAGGGTATTCCACTTGTTGCCTTTTAAAATTGGGTCATATTGCATGTTAGGTCTCTTTGGGCAAAATAAACAAATCAAATGATCATAGTCCCTCGATAATACTTTTCAAAATGTGGCCAAGCAAATGATCAAGTCCCTTAAAGAAAATGCCCAAAGATACTTGACACCGTTGCAATTATGGTCTAAACGATGACCCGCGCTTGTCCCTCTCACATCCTAACATGAGATTGTCCATCAAATACAATGGTGGAACAAACTTATTAAAAGGGTTAAAACATAGCAATAAACTTTGAGAAATTTAGGAGTAGATAAACTCTTAGTTACTTGAACCAAACTTGCAAAAACAAAACACTTGCCTATTTTCTAAAACACACCTCACAACACTTTCAAAACAACTTTCAAAAAACAAATGAAAACCTTTTTCAAAAGACATACACCTTTATATACATCCCAACATGGATCATTACAAAGGTTGCCACCACATTGGCCTCTTTTCAAAAACATTTTCAAAATCCACACACACAAGCACCATTTCAAACAATTGAAAATCAAGGCAAGTTGATCTAAGCAAGTAACTAAGAGCCCATGGATAACCATGGATAGAAAGGGTGCTAATACCTTCCCTTTCTATAATCTACTCCCCGAACCTAAGAAAACATCTCAAAGGTTTTTGCTGTGCTTTTTAACCTTTCCTTAGGATAAAATAAAAAGTCGGTGGCGACTCTTGCTCAACCGAAACATTTGCGAAAACAAACGCAAAACCATAGTCAGTTCTCCCACCGTATCACAGCGGGCATTGCCACCAGGGTCTGTGGTCGGGAACATTCGGGATGGTCTGATTACGAGCACTCCCTGAGGAGCTGCGTGGATCTGAGCCTTTATTTATACTTTGGGCCAAGGCAGGCCCAGTCCAGAACAACATCCAAACAGTACACTGTTTACAGTTATTTCTGGTAAACAACCGCTAGTCCTCCAAACTATCGAATAATCTTAATGACTGTTATTCAATCTCTCTGGTAACTCACAGGATCGACTAGATTGATCCTAGGATGTATTGGTCATTTGGATAACTCTCATTATAGAACTGGTATTCATGGTTGGTATTTAGAATGTTGTGTAGGTGTTTAACTTACTTCGATTACTCTATTAAAGATCTATAGGCGTGATTAAGTAAATGCACGCGAAACTAAATTGCATGAATAAAGTTCAATTGTAAAGACATGTAAAACTGTAGAAAAGACAAGTAAATGACTTCGAAGCATAAAAACATGTAATGTAAAAGATTCTCTGGAATGTAAAAGGTTCGAAATATGAAGAAAGCGTTTAAATGCAAGAAAACAGTAAAATGACTTTAAGTGAAAAAAGGCGTTCGAATGATAAAAGCTTGAAGATAAAGGCATGAAATGTACAAAAGTTTCTGAAATGTAAAGTATTTGAAATGGAAAGAAAACATTTATGTGTAAGGCATCAGTAAAAAGACTTCGAATGAAAATATTTTAATGCAAAGGCTTCTGAATGGTATTGACATGAAGATAGAGGAAAATACTGGAAATGATAAAGAGTTTGATTAAATCATAAATACTTGGTGTTATCATACGTACATTGCTCGTGCATTCGTTTCCCTAGCCATGTGGTATTTTGAATGTTTACTGAGTTTTTTTGTACAATAGATATGACACACGAAATCCTAATACTAAGACTTCTATTTATACTACTTCGACCATAACGGTCTTGTTATAAGATTCTGCCACGTTCAAAACATGCAAAGAAATGCCTTTCTCTAGCTTCCACGCGTCTTCAAATGCTCCAGCGCATATATTTTAAATTTCGAACATCCCGCTTGCATTTGAATTTTAAATGTTTTGGCACTTCTTCTCTTCGAACGCATTTCTTGGACACAGCCTTGTTACCATTCCGAGACTTCTTTGAATATATCCTCATAACTGTCACTCGAAACTCCAAGCTTTGATATGCCCATTCGAAGCACTGCTTATACCATTTCGAAACATGACATCTTGCTTTACTCCAATCGAAACGTCCAATTTGCTTCACTTCTAATAATATCATCAAAATCTTCAGCCAACAAAATGCCCCTTTAAAATATGTATTTCGATTCCTTTGAGAAATACTTATTTTAAACATATACACAAGATTTTGATGCGACCTTCGAATCATCGTAACATTTATTGCACATGACTCCAGTCACGTCAATCATGACGCTTTTCAGATTCCTTAACCACCTTGAACCATTCCATAGCATGGTGCAGTTACAAAACAATGATTAATATTTAATCACGCCTATTACCAATATTAACTTTACGCCACCTCCTTCTCAAACCAACCCACGACTACCACGTATCACAATCTTACTCAGTGGATGTTTAAACTTCCACACTATAAAAACCCATCAACCTAGTCTTTTCCTTTTCTTCCCACATTCTGAATCTTTTCTTCTTCTTTTCTCACTGAAACCCTAAACTTCCAACATTCTTCCAACAATGTCTTCTTCAACTTCATCTCAACTGAAAAAAGCTTCCAAAAAGAAAGGAAAGAACACAGGAACCATAATGGAAAGCAAGGTTGGCACCTACCAAGGTCAATCTGTTCTTATTCCTCAGATGATCTCAAAAGAGAAGGAAATGCTCTATGCATCCCATGTACTAATTCCTACTAACGCCGCTGGCAAGAGGTTAGCTTTAATGGGCCCTCTTACAGTCTTTGAAATCTTAAAAGACACCAGAAATTTTTTCCCTGTTTGTTATAATTTTAAACCTCTGTTTAATAAAATGGATACCCCTAAGACAGTAGAGTCTTCTGATTCGACCACCGTGGAAAATCCAATCATTCCCCCTAAGGACCCTTTTGTGCTAGATTATGTAAAGAGTAACTTCAAACCATTTCGATCTTGCCCCACCTCCGACACAGCTTATCACAACTGGTTTACTAAAGTAGAAGCTAAGAAATCCCAGCAATGGGAAGAATTAGGTATTTACAACTTGATTAAACTATCGAAACCAGGCTTTACCTATAGCCACCCATTATTATTCGCGTTCTTATATTTCTGGGACAGTACTTACAATACTTTCCATCTCCCTGGTGGAATGATTACACCCACCTTTTTTGACATAGCAGCCATTACTGGGTTATCACCAATAGGAGAAACCTATATTCCTGACAATGAAGAGCATTCGAGTATTATTGACTTCGAAGTCAAGCTAGCTAGCTTTTCAAAGTTCATCAGCCACTATCACACTGAAGGAGACAGTGTGTCGGATGTGGAACACATTGCTTTCCTTACCTTATGGTTGTCAAGGTATGTCTTTTGCAGCAGATCCCTACAGGTAGCCAGTAGGTTTATTCCTCTAGCTAGAGATTTGCATGAGAATCGGAGGGTGTGTTTAAGCGAACTGCTATTAGTTGATCTTTACGAAAGTCTAAGGTCAGCTGTTTCGAGTTTGAAATCTCACACCTCCAAAAACATCCTGCTAGCTGGCCCTTTCTGGTTACTCCAGTTATGGCTTAATGCCATGTTCGAACCTTCACTATCAACTGCCAACACTATTGCTGAACAAGACCCAGAAATAACGGATAGAATCATCGAAGGCACTAGGCTGCGGAGACTTACCCCAAACGATGATAAGGATGACTTCAAAGTTCTCTTCTCAAAATATATCATGATTTTATCCAAGAGGCATAAATTCAAAGAGACCATGGCGCCTTTCGCTTCAAGGACTCATGGACCCTCATGGTTCACCATGGCTCTCTCAGAAGCAATCAGAAGCAAAGAAATTTAAGATGTATGGAGAGCCTTTTTGCTACCCAGACTAATCTCTTCACGAATTACTCCTGCTAAGAATCAAATCTTCCTTTTTGCTTATCAACCCAACTTCGTTTCGAGACAATTTGGCTTGTGCCAACTAATCCCTGAACCCCTATTCCAAACAGAAAATGCCATCACCTCTGGGCGAACCTTCAAGGCAAGAGAAGCCAAACTACAGCAGGAACAATACCAAGGCTTCGCCCACTTTGAACTAATAACTTTCGAACCTACACACCTTACAGCAAAGGGGTTTCTGGAATGGTGGACAAAGTTCTATCAGACTTATATGTTCGATACTCTTACTATTCAGCAGAAACTAACTGATGCATTCGATGTGCAGGTACAATCCAAGAAAGGTATGTTCACTCATGCCAAAGAGATTAAGGCTTTTCAAAATTATTTCGAAACTACTTATGATCCCACACACTTGGAATCCACTGTGCATCAAGCGGCTGAGACCTTGAAGGAAAAATTCAAAGAAAAAATTTCTAAATTAAAACTTCCTTCAGGGTTGTCACCTGAGGATAGGTATAGGTTGGCATTCGAAATGCATCCACCTAAATTTCCTAGATTACCTACCTCAGAACTGGCTCTGGCTTGGTTTCCTCCATACCCTTGGTGGTTCACTTGCAAAGAAATGTTCAAATATCTTCAAAAGAAACCAAAGCCATCTGAGACTGTGACATGGGCTCGACATTGGCTCCACAATTTCCCAGGACAACTTCGCTATGACCTTTCTGCCATGTCGATTAAATCTGATCAAGGCACAGGTGCGAATGCTTGGGAAAATCCCAAATGTTTCTCAGTTTCTACATTTTTAACTTTTGCCTTAATTGTTTCGATTTTCAGCCATCAGGATAAAGACTGCTGCTTCAAAGTCAAAAGAAGGGAGCGCCTCTCAGGCCTCTGTCGAAACCATTGATACTGTGACTCTATCCAAACCAACAACAACTGCTGCAACAACAACAACAACAACACCAGTAATAACCAGTGCTCCAACTCCACAGGTAATCACTTAGCCTTGATGTTTCGAATACACTAATGTTTCATGATTTGCATCTAACTTATTGTTTAAATCTTTTCAGACTAACAAACTCCCGCCAACCACTCCAAAGAAACGAAAAACAAACACTACTGGGGAAGACCCCAATGCTGGAGGGAATTTACCAGCTGCTTTGAAAAAGAAGCAGAAGAAGGAAATTTCCAAAAGTGCTGTACCAACCAGTGTCTCTGGACTCGATTCCAGGGATGCTGCTCCCTCACCTAAATCCAAAATTCCATCTTCGACCTCCAACGTAATGTTGGAACGCATAGCTAGTAACCTCTCTTCCGAGAGTCCACAGGTAAATTGAACTTTAAATCTTTGACAAAATAATTATTCATTACCTTGGTGCATGCTTTTAATATTCTTTTGCCTCTGTAGGATATTTTGAATCCAGCTCTTACCACTTCGACTTCACCATCAAAAACTGTTGCTCCGATCAACTCTTCTCCTCAAGAGGATTCTAGCAACCTGGTGCAGAACAAAGGGTCCTCTAATATGGCGGTTCTGACTGGGGCTTCAGAGCAGCAAGATGACCAGAGTAATTCTCCTCCTCTAAAAGAAACAAATGAAGCAACGCTTCATGAATCTGTAGAGACTCTACAAAGAACTTCTCTTCAAAAGTCCTCTCTTGAAACCCTTCAAGAGGATCCAAAGGACATTCACGCTGAAGGAGAGAAAGTTGATTCTGATCAAAGAAACGAAGAATCTGCAGAGGAAGGGTCTGAGGAAGAAGATGCCAACGATGGTTCGACTGCTGGGACAGAGTCAGATGCAAATAGCAGCGAGAACGAAGATATCGAAGTGGTGGATTTGGATGATAATGAAGAAGACAATGAACATGAAACGAATGAAGGTGACGGTGACGCGACTAATAAACCCATGGAAGTCGAAATGGATGTGACTCCCCTACGCGTGGAACTCCCTCAACCGTTTCTATCCCGAATGACTGAAGAGGAGCTTGCTCTCCTGAGACGAAATGACCCTATTGGGTACATGAAGGCGAAGCTAGCTCAAAGGGATATTCCACCTGCTAGGGCTGGTACAAGTTCGACTAGCCATCCGTTTCCCACAGATGATAGAATTGTCCTTCTTAACAGGATTAGGAGAACAATTCTTGATGTGGATTTGTTCAAAGTGCTTAAACAGGATAGCACAACTTGCTACACTATGAAGGAGTTACTTACCAAAGTCAACCTTGCTACCTGCTCCTTGCCAGTTAGCACTATCTTGTTCGATCTTCAATCTCTGCTAGACAACGTGACTGGGTACCTTCTCCAAGATGAATTTGCTGCCAGAAAGGTTCAAGAAAAATGAACTGCAATGGATGCTGCTTATGAGCATGCTTCGAAACTCTCTCAAGAAGCTGAGGATCAAGCCATGCATCTAAAGCAAGCAAAAACTGATTATGAGGCTCGAGCTGAGTCCATCCTTCTCTAGGAAAGGAAAATTCAGGAACTTCAATAGAAGGTTAAAGAGGCTCAAGAACAACAACTAGCCTACGAAACCAATACTGCTGGCAACCAATTCGAAGAGCTCCTCAACAAGGGGCTTGAAGAAATGGAAACTGCAGAACAACTCAAAGGAGAAGTGGCAACCTTAGAGGGAGCAAGACGTTTTGCTCAACAAAGGCTTGAGTCTTTTTGAAGTACCTTTAACAGATTGAAGAATAATGTCTATTTCTAAATCTTAGTGTTGATTTGGTTGAAATTTGTTTTTTGTATGTAACATCTGAACAACGCCATTTTGGCAATCCCATATTACCATTTTGGCATTTTTATGATATTTTGATTACGTTGTTATTATTCGAATCTCCTGCAGGCGTGGCTTATATTTCTTTAAATATTTCCCATTAACCTTTAGGATACGTTTATCATCCATCAACTCTTCGATTTCATATGCATTGTTTGAGAATATCTTTATTATTCGAAAAGGCCCTTCCCAATGAGGTGACCATTTACCTAACGTTTTATTTTTCTTATCTATGGGCAATATGACTTTCCAGACTAAGTCATTAATAGTGAATGCTTTTCTCTTCACCCTTTTGTTATATGCCCTGGCCACTCTTTCCTTTTGTCTCATCAGGATTTCCAATGCATGCAATCTAACTTCGTCCAATTATACTAACTCATTCATCATCATCTCCCAATATAATGCAGCTGGAATTTCGTTTTGTCTTTGAATTCGAACTGATTGTAGATGAATTTCTACTGGCAGAACTGCATCATGACCAAATGTGAGTTGGAAAGGCGTGGTGTTAGTAGCTTCTTTAGGAGATGTTCTACAGGCCCATAGTATTTGGTCCAAAGTTTTGTGCCAGTTCCTTGGCTTTTTACCAATATGTTTCTTAATTAACCCTATTATCACTTTATTAGCTGCTTCGACTTGACCATTTGCTTGAGCATAATATGGCGTTGATGTTAGTAATCTAAACCCTATTTCTTGAGCAAATTCTTGCATCTTTCTACCGATGAACACAAAACCTTGGTCTGTGGTTATGCTCTCTGGAAATCCGAACCTATAGATAATTTGTTTATGTATGAACTCAATAATAGCCTCTTGATCAACAACTATTAATGGTATTGCTTCGATCCACTTGGTAAAATAATCTATTCCTACCAAGATATATTTCTGTCCTTTAGACGAAGCAGGATTTATTTCTCCTATTAAATCCAATGCCCATCCTCTAAATGGCCATGGTTTAATGATTGAATGCAACTCACTTGCAGAGGCATGTTGAATCCCTGCATGTTTCTGACATTCTTCACAACCTTTAGCAAAGTCTATACAATCTTTGAGCATGCTGGGCCAGTACATGCCATATCGAAATAACAGCCATTTCATTTTATGACCTGCTTGATGTGCCCCACATGCCCCATTGTGGACTTCTGACAATGCTAAGTATGCCTCACTTTCTCCTAGGCATTTCAGTAATACACCTTCTTGGGTCTTTTTGAACAATTCGTTTCCCATGAGGACATATGACAATGCTCTATATTTTATCTTCCTATCAACATTCAGAGTTGGGTTTGTTAAATAACTCACAAGTGGACTTCGCCAATCTGCATATGATAAAGTGTTTATGGCTAATATTTCGAATCCCTGTTTCTCAGCATAACCCAATTTCATACTCTCTAGATCTGATGGTGTGAATCTAGTAGCCATAACTCTACCCCTTAATTCAACTAAATCCTCAAAGTTTCTGGCAGAAACTTTATAACCTGAAGCCAACTGTGCTAAGTCATTTGCTTCTTGGTTTTCTATTCTTGGTATATGTTGAATATCCATGTATTCAAATTTTCTAAGTAGCCTGTTAACTATGACGAAGTATATCATCAGGTTTTCCTTTATGCATTTATACTCTTTTGTAATTTGCTTGACTACTAATTCCGAGTCTCCTTTAATTTCGACTCTAGTTGCCCCCAATTCCAACAAAGCTTCAAGTCCAACAATAAGCGCTTCATACTCAACTTCGTTGTTCGAGCAACAAGGACCATCTAATTTATACTTGAATTTTGTTGGAATTCCTTCAGGAGAAATTATAAGGACTCCAACACCACTTCCGTTCCTGTGGGTCGAACCATGAAAGTATAATTTCCATGGTTGCATTTCAACATAACTCATGACAGTCTGCTCAACCAATGAATGGTCCACAATGAAATCAGAAATCACTTGTCCTTTCACAGCTTTTAAAGGCATGAAAGTCAAAGAATATTCTGTTAAGGATAAAGCCCATTTACCAACTCTGCTATGCATTATTAGTTTCGAAAGCATGTGTTTAATGACATCGAAATGAGATGAAACATAAACATCAACAGGCTTTATATAATACTTGAGTTTCATACAAGAGAAGTACAAACAGAGACATAGCTTTTCTAAATTGCTATATCTAGTCTCTGCATCATTCAATACTCTACTTAAATAGTATATGGCTCTTTCGATGCCATTGCTATCTTCTTGTGCTAACATACTACCTATACTAACTTCAGAGGCAGATATGTACAATCTCATGGGCTTTCCCCATGAAGGTGGAGACAAGATGGGAGGCTGAGAGAGGTATCTTTTTATCTTGTCAAATGCCTCCTGATGGGCTTCGTTCCACTCGAAGGCTTGGCCTTGCTTTAAACGAAGCAACAGAGAGAAAGCTTGGGTTCTTCCACTCAGATTCAAAATGAACCTTCTGAGAAAGTTAATCTTCCCTAGCAAGGATTGCAGCTCCCTTTTTGACGTAGGTGCTTTCGTCTCCATTATGGCTTTGGTTTTGTTTTGGTTGATCTCAATTCCTTTCTTGTGAACCACAAAGCCAAGGAAATATCCAGCCTGCACAAAAAATGCACATTTAAGGGGATTCATCTTTAAGCCATGTTTTCTCATTCGTTCGAATGATTGGCTCAAATGATGCAAATGGGTTTCTGCAGATATAGATTTGATGACTATATCATCAATATACACCTGCATAAAGGTTTCAATGAAATCATGGAAAATCGAATTCATCTCCCTTTGATAAGTTGCCCCAGCGTTTTTTAAACCAAAAGGCATCACCACCCATTCGTAGGTGCCTAAGGCTCCTGGGCAACGAAATGCTGTCTTGGCAACATCTTCTTCAGCAATAAAAATATGATTATACCCAGAGTATCCATCTAACATACTTAAATATTCGAATCCTGCAGCAGAGTCTACTAACATTTCTGCCACAGGCATGGAGTACTCATCCTTAGGGGTTGCAGTGTTTAAATCCCTAAAATCTATGCAGATTCTCAAAGAACCATTTTTCTTAATAACAGGCACTATATTTGCTAACCATTCGACATACCTTGTGGTTCTGATGAATCTGCAACGCAGCAACCTTTTGATCTCAGCTTTGATCTTTGTGAGAACCGCTGGAGCGAATCTTCTAGGAGTTTGCTTGATGGGCTTCTTGCCATCCTTGATTGGAAGTCTATGTTCCACTAACTCCCTCTTTAAACCAGGCATTTCGTCATAATCCCATACGAAGCAATCTTTGTTTTTCTTGAGGACTTCGATCACTTCCTGCTTGAGGCCTGGGCTAAGTTTTGCACTTATGTAGGTTATTATTTTCGTGTTTTCATCCCCTAAGTTCACTTCTTCGAGTGGATCCTGCGCCAACATTTTGGCACCGGAGTCTATGGGGTCCCTTTCGAAGCCTAAGGGTTCTTTATCATAGATGGTGTCCAGCCTTTGATCTATCTGAAGTTCTTTAAAGGGTGAGCCTTTCGAGCTATCCCCATTTATTTCGTTCATCTTTACAACCATTTTATTCATTTCAGCCTCTAAGGCCGCCTTTGATTCGTTCTCAGACATATAGGTCGAAATCCTTTCGAAAAAGGAGGACTCAGTCATGAGTAAGGTTGTCGAATTCCCAGCCTGCTGGCCGTCTTTGTATAGTACTTTCGACTCCTTCGTCTTCACTAATTATTCTTCTATCCCAATATAGGCCATCATGGCGAAGGGTCATATAGTAGTGGGCGTTTCTGGTTTCGTTGATTTCATCATTTGGGACACAAGGAGCAATCTTTGCCAGATGTTTGTCATAATTCCTCTTGTCAACTAAGTTGACTGCTGACATGAAGTAACTCTGATCCGCTTCAATGTTTTCCACGATCCCATCTTCTCTCCATAAAACTAATCGCTGGTGCATTGACGAAGGAACTGCCCCTACACCATGGATCCACTCCCTTCCCAGCAATAAGTTGTAGTTGGCCTTGGCTTCGATCACCATGAACATGGTGGGCCTACAGCTTGAGCCTATTGTCAGGTCCAATTGAACCACCCCCAGTGTTTTGCCTACTTTCCCTTCATAATTGGATAGAACCATGTTGTGTGGCTTGATGTCTCCTTCACGTATTTCTAACCTTTTCAGCATGAAGTTGGGTATTAAGTTGACTGCAGCGCCCCCATCCACTAGAACCTTATTCACGCCATGGGCACCAACCTTTGCCCGAATAAATAGTGGCTTAAGATGGTTCTTCATAGCTGGTTCTGGACGCTCGAAGAACGCATTCTGCTCCTCGACAGCTCCATTATCCATCACATAGTAGCACACAGGCCTATGCTTCATCAGATCTATGGTATCTTCTTCCTCATATTCGTCAATTTCAGTTTCCTGTCCAAACTCACAAGGAAGCACAGATACCACGTTGCAATTGATATTGAACGAAGACTCCCCCTCTGATTCGAAGTTGTCCGTTATCATATCTTCGTCTTCTTCTGGACCTGGAGTGTATTCCTTTGGTTCACTTGGTTGTACTTCAGAGAAGAGCCTCCTATTAACTGGGGTTTTGTCTTCAGTTTGATTTTTTGGTGTGGGTTTGTTGGTGCTAGATTCACCTTGGTTTTTTGTTGAAGTTGCCCCTGTATTTGCCACAGCTTCCCTTTCAGCCTTTCGAATCCTCTGTTGCCTTCGCCATTGATATCTTGACACAGGGTTTCTTCCTTTGTAGTTCTCTAATCTCACCTCTTCCCTCTTCGCTATGTTGAACTTCCTTCTATATGTCATAGCATGGCGTGCGTTTCGTTCAGTGTTTCTCCATTTATCTTTGCCTTTGTCATTTCTGACTTGCAGCCATTTGTTTGTTGGCACTTCAGCAGGGATTTTGAACGTCACTCTTCGAGCACCCTTGGGATGAGGACTATCAGGCCTTCGTTGTTTGTATTTGCTATCGAAATGTGGGCCCATCTGAACAGTTTCTTGGTGGTTTCAGCAAGGGGCGTAAGGGATTGTTTCGAAGGCTCTGGCCATGCTTTGATCATACACAGCGGAACACCTTGGGCATATCAAGCACTTGGTTGCCCCTTTGTAGCAGCGAAACACAAATTCCAGCAAACTTTCTCCAGCCTTAGGATAACACCTGAATAACTGGTTATCCTGGCGCCAGTTGTTGCCAGTTCGCGCCCTTTGTACCCTCTCAAAGTTTGCGGCGATTCTCTGGTTGCAGAGGATGCTGCACCTAGGGCATAGTATCATTCCTGTATCTCCTTTGTGGCACATCATGAGGTAATATTTGAGACTAGCATCTCCAGCATGATTATCCTCCATTTTATACTTCTCTTTTCTAAGTATCTCTCTACCTCCTCCATCTCAGAGCGAGGTCTCTCCATATCCACCATGTTTACCTCAACATCCTCCCCCTTAGCGTCATCATCTCCCCATCCTGTGGGTTTTATATCTTCAATGTGGACCTTTGAACTCTCTGGGGCAGAATATTTGACCAAGTAGTCAAACTTTCCACTGGGTTCCCCTAAAGTATCCCATATTTCTTTCTGAGGGGAGGTTGGCTTCGTGATTTGTACTTTCTCCAATTCTAGCCTCAGGCCTTCAGTAACCTGTGTCAACTCTTGGTTTTCCTGGCCTTCAGTAGCCTGGATTTCTTTTGCAACAGCCAAAGGTGCTGCTTCAATCGAAGTCTCTGGTTGCTTGTGGACGTCTTCAGTGACCCCCTTATTGACTTCGACTATCACCCAACTTTCATTTTCAGTACCTTTCTCTCCTACTGGAGCGTCACTTTGGTCAGCTTCCACCATGTTAATTTCTCCAATGCATGCAGGCTCGGAGTAATTGGTGTCTGCGACGTCCAAAGGGTCTTCGTCCACTTTCATTTTTGCTTTATCAGCAAACTTCAGTCTGCCATCTTTAATTGCATTCTGAATTAGGTCCCTGAAAAGAAAACACTGTGAGGTTTTGTGGCCTAGGAAACTATGATACTTGCAAAATCCTCTTTTCTTTCTTTGATCTAAAGGAGGTATTTTTACATTTGATGACACAATGAGTTGGCCATCTTTGACAAGTAAATCAAAAATCTCATCACATTTAGTGACTTCGAAGGTATAAACCTTCTTTGGGAATTTGTCACTTTTCTCATTTTCAACAATTTCTTTCCCTTTTGTGGGAACTAATAATTTGCAGGAGTACGGTGGTGCCTGTTTTAATTTAGCGACGTCGATTTCGACCTCTTCGAATTCGAATTCAGGATAATGTTCTGCTTCCTCAGTTCCAACATAGGAGATCCTTTCCTTCTTGTTATTTTTAAAGACTCTGGCCTTTTCGGCCTTTAGCCTTTCGACCTGTCGAACCCTATCGGCTAATTGAGCCATATCCCTCAAGTATTGAGTGTCTAATTTCTTTCGAATAGAGTAATCCAGGCCGCCAGCGGCCATTTCGACTAACTCATGTTCAGGAACTACTGTAAAACATCTAAATTTCAAGAGCCTGAATCTATTCAGATAATCATCTATGGGTTCAGTGAACTTCCTCTTGACACTGGCTAGTTCCTTCAGACTTATTTTTGATTGTCCCATGTAGAACTGTTCATGGAATAATCTCTCCAAAAGAGCCCAAGTATCAATGGACCCAGGAAGCAAAGTGGTGAACCATGTGAACGCGTTCTTAGTCAGGGAACTTGGGAAATATTTGATCCTAAGGTCTTCATTATTGGCTATATCTCCTGCTTCGGTTAGATACCTGGCTATATGTTCGACTGTTGACTCATTGGTATCCCCAGCAAACTTTGTAAACTTAGGGACTTTATATCCCCTTGGTAAATCAGTGCGCATTATGTAATCTAATATAGGGGAGGCATAATTTGGCCTTCTAATTCCTGTGTTGAGGCCATTCTGGGCCATGATTCTCTCTATCATGGTGGTTAAATTATTTTCTGCCAAGATGTTATCATTTCGAATTCTATGAACGACTGCATCAGCATCTTGATTTCGACCCACCATGACAACCCCTCTAGGTTGTTCTTCTCGAAACTCTGGGACTTCTAGCCTTTCGACCCTTGCCCCTGGTTCCATAATTTCCCTTTGTGGGCCTTGGATCATTGGGGCTTCTAGCCTTTGTGCCCTTGCCCCCAAATTAACCTCCTCTCTGGCTGGTCTATAGGGTGGGTCGTTAGCAACTTGTTCTATAATAGGTACGTTCGCTCGAACTCCCGCCTGATTCTGCCTACGCCTCTCCGGGGGAGCGAAGAAATCTGCTATTCGACTCATGTTATCTGCGTTTTCTCTGTTTGTCACAGTCACATTTTGTACTATTGGGGAAAATATCTCCTGCATGGTTTGTGATAATACTCCTATCATATTATGGTTACTGTCATCCATTAATTGCCTAAAAGCCAACTGGTTTTCTGTGGTTAAAATAGGCATTGCACTATAACCCACTGACCCTTGGTTATTTGTCATAAACTGATTTGCCCCAGACCCAAACCCTAATTGTGGTGATGAATTCGATGTGGAATTGTGTAAGCCTGCCATAAAAGATGTTGGCATTCTATAAGAGGAATTTCTGGTTCTATTACCATCGAAACCGGGTGGTCTAGTTAGTGGGGTGGCGAAATGAGTTTGTGTCCCTGATGGTGGGACGAATCCCCCAGGATAACCAATGGTTCCAGCATTTCCTAGGATCGAACTGTTAGTTGATATGCCACTTGTTCCATTAGTGGCTATATTACTGGTAGAGGATGCAACAGACTGTGCATTCGAAGGGATCACACTAGATGTTCCCATCGAGGCAGACATATTAGTGCCTGTTGTATGTGGGATATTTTGTTCCCCTTGTTGATTGTCAGAATTAGACATCTTGTTTAAACGTTTTCTTCTGGATAAGGGTTGGTTACTATTGATTATTCTACCACTTCTAAGGTTCATAAAACAACAAACTTATCACTCAGAGGGTATTTTTACAATGGTTATGTCTCAACAATTTTTTATTCTGTTCTAAATTCCGTAATGGCCAATGACTCGTCCCACCAGGTGTGCCAATTTGTTTACAGTTATTTCTGGTAAACAACCGCTAGTCCTCCAAACTATCGAATAATCTTAATGACTGTTATTCAATCTCTCTGGTAACTCGCAGGATCGACTAGATTGATCCTAGGATGTATTGGTCATTTGGATAACTCTCATTATAGAACTGGTATTCATGGTTGGTATTTAGAATATTGTGTAGGTGTTTAACTTACTTCGATTACTCTATTAAAGATCTAAAGGCGTGATCAAGTAAATGCGCGCGAAACTAAATTGCATGAATAAAGTTCAATTGTAAAGACATGTAAAACTGTATAAAAGACAAGTAAATGACTTCGAAGCATAAAAACATGTAATGTAAAAGATTCTCTGGAATGTAAAAGGTTCAAAATATGAAGAAAGCGTTTAAATGCAAGAAAACAGTAAAATGACTTTAAGTGAAAAAAGTCGTTCGAATGATAAAAGCTTGAAGATAAAGGCATGAAATGTACAAAAGTTTCTGAAATGTAAAGTATTTGAAATGGAAAGAAAACATTTATGTGTAAGGCATCAGTAAAAAGACTTCGAATGAAAATATTTTAATGCAAAGGCTTCTGAATGGTATTGACATGAAGATAGAGGAAAATACTGGAAATGATAAAGAGTTTGATTAAATCATAAATACTTGGTGTTATCATACGTACATTGCTCGTGCATTCATTTCCCTAGTCATGTGGTATTTTGAATGTTTACTGAATTTTTTTGTACAATAAATATGACACACGAAATCCTAATACTAAGACTTCTATTTATACTACTTCGATCATAACGGTCTTGTTATAAGATTCTGCCACGTTCAGAACATGCAAAGCAATGCCTCTCTCTAGCTTCCACGCGTCTTCGAATGCTCCAGCGCATATATTTTAAATTTCGAACATCCCGCTTGCATTTGAATTTCAAATGTTTTGGCACTTCTTCGTTTCGAACGCATTTCTTGGACACAACCTTGTTACCATTTCGAGACTTCTTTGAATATATCCTCATAACTGTCACTCGAAACTCCAAGCTTTGATATGCCCATTCGAAGCACTGCTTCTACCATTTCGAAACATGACATCTTGCTTTACTCCAATCGAAACGTCTAATTTGCTTCGCTTCTAATAATATCATCAAAATCTTCAGCCAACATACACGAAGATGTATTTCCAGACTATATTTTTTAAAAACTGAAGTGAAACTAAAAAAGAGAAAAATGACGTGATTTTAGGTGCGTTCGGAGATACATTTTAAGATCCATTAAATGAAATTTTGAATTTTCAAGAGTATGTTATGATCATGTAAGGATGAGAAGAGCATTTGTGAGCTTGAATAATTTTAGACAGTGGCACAAAATGTCTCAGAGAGAGCAACCTAGATGCCTCTTCATTTGCAACTACAATAACCAACCCCTTTTTTTTATCTCTGTCTATTTTGTCTCTCCAAAGTCGTTGATCAACTTAAATGTCATTAAGAATTCTAGGATGAAATTTATGCAATTCGTAAGAGTTCTGAACAATATTGTACAATTTAGAAACCATTTCCAGTTAAGGCTTAAGAGTAATTTGGAAAGTTGAAGACTCTCTATTCCCTGCCTCTTTTCGATGTCCTTGATCTGCTTCTTGCCTCGATAAAAGAAATGGGAAGCTTCTGATATTTGTTCCAGCAACCTCAATAGGTGTTACCTCATTTACTAGTTTGTATATGACATATTTAACCATCAGGGAGCTTTCGATATCTATTATAGGAAACCTCCATAGGTGTTACCTCAGATATTAGTTCGTACATGACATCTTTTACCAGTGGGTCTTTCTCCACAGTTTGGTGCGCATCTGTAAGCACATCACCTTTAATGTTTCTTGCCTTCTGAGCAAGTTTGGTAGGGATAAAAAGAGATATATTTGTTCTCTTCTTTCCTTAGTGGTTTTGTGCTCTTTTTGCATGATAGTTATCCTTTAAGTGTACGATAACATGACAAAATGTGCAAAAAAAATTATTGTCTTTCATACTCCATGTCCACATAAAAACTTAGATATAGAAATTGAACATACAATTCTATAGTCCATATACCTGTTAAACAAGGCACTGGTGTGCAACCTTGTAATCTCTGTGGAGGATGTACTGTTGAGCGGAACAATCTAAACGGAAGCAGTGAAGAACGCATTTGCAGCCCAGGGAAGGATCAATGACGTAAGGCTGAACGGAACGATCTGAATAACCACGGTGAGAAGTTTTTGATACATAATGTTCGATGGTCTGAAGGAACAGTCTGAACTTGGTTCCAATTCGGACAAAATTTCTTGATGCCGGTGGAATCTGGGGGAAGAAATCTCAGAGTTTCAATCTGCTCATGCTTCTCAATCTGCTCATATGTATATTTGAAGCCAATCAATTGTCATTCAAAACTTTCAAGTTTGCCAAAATAAGTAAATTAAAGGAAATCCACCTTCTGTGCAAGACCTATATGATTGAAGTTGTCATGCAGATCTATTGATTCACGAAGTCTATCATAGTCCTCTTCCTCAACGTAAATTTCATTCAAAGCTTCATTAACAGAAAACACATTGCTGCTTACTGCAACCATGTACGGCTTTATCAATCGGATGTGGCCCACCTAAAAATCAGAAAGTTCGAGCAACAATTGCACTAATCATTTACAACTAATTATTTACCTCACCAAATAAGATTAAAATTACAGATATTAGACAATAGAGTACGAGAAATATAGACCTTCTGCGCTATATCTACAACACGGGTATGGTTCACACGACGGGAAAGCACATTAAGAAGATCATTTATAACATCGCCATGTTCAGCGAAGTAGAACTGAACAGCCTCATAATATAGTTCTACACGGGAAACCTTAACTATAATATCTTTGAATTGCATGTGGTCCCATGCTTCTGGAGAGTGATTCATTACAGTGGTTGCAGCATAATTAAAATTATCATATAGTGTATATAGGTATGTGAGTTCCTTCCAGTGTCGATGTTCAGCACAGACCCGAATAAGCTTGGGAATATTGAGCCGAGTTGAGAACGACTTAATGTGCTTCAGTAACACCGCAGGCCGATATCTTGCATAAAGAACTCCCAACTCAGTAAAGATACTCTTATGGACACTCTCCAGTCCTAACCTATCTCCATTAGAGAGATGAGTTGAATGAAGTGTCCATTGTTCTGATAATACGTACTAAGCTCTTCAAGATCGTCCACCTACATAAAAATGAAGAGTGATTAGCCGTAAGAACCGAAACTGACAAACTAATCGTTCTATAAATAAAAATATAAGCTAGAAATGGTGCCACCTGAACAAGAACATTGACACCACAAATCTGAGCTAAGGGGAATTCCCCAGCATCAATGCAGGCAAAACAAACTTCCTTCCATGTTTTCAAACTGTTTGCTTTCCTAGCAGCATCAACAGCATATTGGAATTGTTGAACCTTCGCCAATGTCACTGCTAACTTAGCCCAGTCAGAAATAAAAGCAAATATAATTTTTGCAGCCTCATAGAGCGCCTCAGCATACAAGCGGTCTCCAACATTTGGCAAATTAGAAACATTTGGCATCAATATAAACTTTTGAATTTCTCCAAGCTGGCCAATCTTTGCGTAAGCATATATGAGCTCACTGTCCACCTTGGGCTCTTTGGTCTTCTTCCTAACCATGAGAAGGTACTTTACTAGGTCATGGTATACATTTGCACCTTCAGCAGCCTTTATGACCTCTAAGAAGTGAGTGGCATCACTGACACGGATGAACAGCTCAATTGCATCGCCTACTAAGCCTTTTTTTAGTTTTGCCTTAGCCACCTGGCTCCATACAGAATCTTCTTCAACACAGAATGCAAACTCCATAGCTCGATCAATGGTCTGAAATTTGCATAAAATCACAACGAAAAAAAATACTGTATGACACCATCCAGTTCGTAGAAAAAGATTAAAGCTAAGAAATAAAGGAACCTTTGTTTGAAGATGTCCATGTTCCGATAGGTCTGGCTTCAGCATATCCAACAAAAAGGCAGTTAATTCCTTGATCAAATTCCTCTAAAAAGTAATAGAAGAAACATAAGAACAAAAACAACGGTTTGATAAGAAAAATGAAGAGTAAAACTAAGTAAACCTGAAGAAACAGATCAGTTATTGTGTTGCAGTCAACAGGGAGTACTAAGCACAACAAACAATTGAACGAAAAGAGTTAACATGAGCACGTTAACTATAACAGAAACTAGTTTGATAATGGGATTGAGAAATCAAGCTAGTGTCAAAAATGGGAAACACTAACCGTTGATTCCGCCATGATGATCAAAACAGATTTTTAGGGAGAGTGAGAAACGTTGATATTTTGAAGAAGAAGAAAAGAAATTTGGAAGCAGTGTGAGTGAGTGGAAGTGGAATGAAAAGATCAGGGGAAACTGTTTTGGTGTCAGTCCTAAAAATGATAACTTGTGTGGGAAGTTTTAAATTTTTTTTTTAAAAATAGTGTTGATTTTTTATTTTATGTGATTTAACTTTGTTGAGGACATATTAGCGTTGTTGACATGGAATTTCTTTATTTTATTTAGATAGAAATTAATTAATATAATTTTTTTTAAAAATTGATTAGGCCCTAGGCTAATATTCTTGCAATATCTCTCCAAACTCACATTTAGACACCTATCTATGAATGTGTGAGTTATATAAGATAATTTCTTATTTTACCTCATGTTTTTCTAATGTATCATGCGAAATTTTAAAAATGTCTCTGAAAATTGGAAATGCATTTTTGATGTGCACCCACAAATATATAATTCATTCATTTTTTATATTTCTCCCAATTTACGACAAAATTTATTTCGGAAATGCACTTTCGGGTATTCCCGAAAATAGACTTCTGGTTCCTGCTAAACAATAACAAAAGCTTGTTGAGTTTCACTTTGGATTGAATTACTAGAGGGAAAAAAGCATCTGGGAAAAATTGAGAACCGGAAATACATTTCTGATTTCTACGTAAATTCAACAAAAAAAGGTGTGCATCAGAAATATACTTCCGATTTTCGAGGGATATTTTAGGAATTGCGTAAGATATTTCTTTTGAGCATGAGGTGAAATAAGAAATTTCCTTATATAAACACTAAAATTAAGTGTAAGGAAAACAATGTGGGACTTGCAGAAACTGCATTCCCGATTTTGTTTGAAAGACAATGTTTTTCACTTCCTACAGAACTTCAACTTCGAATTTATCACAACACAAATTACATGAACACTTCTATTTTGTTGCTTGACTAAACTCTACTGAACAATTCTACTTTGTTGCTTGACTAAACTTTGCTGCGTTAAATTGAACATGTTTGATTCTTCAGCATCACCATTGTTACTAATCTCATCATAGCATTCCTCTTGTTTGTCTTGCAACTGTTCTCCATCCTCTTTTTCTTCCATCTTTAGTATCCTCAGACAAAAAATATGTCGTTAAGATTTTGAGATTGTGATAGTGACCGACCATTTTGTTAAATGTGTAATTCCTTGTGTCGAAGTAGGATGTTGCTCGGCACAAGGCATGTTGGAACACCCAGTATGTGTGTGTGTGTGTCAAATTAGTCTAGATAGTATACCGAAGTAGTTGTTTCACACATATTTGATTTAGTTCTAAAATAGGTATTTTGGGCTTTTATAGTTTTGGGCTTTTTGACTTAAAGAGCAAGCTAACCTAAAGCTATAAATAGAGGGAGTAACTCTTTATTCTTGTATTCATTCATTCACAGTATTTACAGTTGCAAGTGAATAAAAGGTTTTTCGCTGTTTGTGGACAGAGAGAAACTCTGCAGAAACCCTAATCCTTTTCTTCTTTAAATTTCTTTTCTTTTCATCGTTATTGTGTGAGTGATAACAATCTTGTTCATCAAGATTGATAGAACTTCATCATAGGTTTTGGTGGATTTTCAACATCTGGTATCAAGAGCTCTGGTTGATCGATTTAAGGGAATAGCGATCAATAAGTGGTCAAGGGAAGAAGAAGAAATCACCATGGCGGTGAATTACGGGAATGGAAATTATCCAGCAAGTCTTCCAATTCTGAAAGTAGATAACTATGAGAATTGGTGCAAACAGATGAAGGTTATATTCAGGTGTCAAGTTCTTTGGGATCTTGTAAAGGATGGATTAGAAGCGCTTGGAGAAGACGCTTCAGAAGAAGAAAAGAAAGAACACATAGAATCGGAGAAGAAGAGTTATAAAACACTCTTTATAATTCATCAATGTCTGAGTCCAGAAAATTTCGAAAAGGTGAGTGATTCAGAATATGTAAAAGAAGCTTGAGAGATCCTTGAGAAGTCTTTTGGAGGTACAGAAAAGGTGAAAGAGGTGAAGTTACAAACTCATAAAAGAACTTATAAATTGCTTCAGATGGAAGATAGCGAGAGCATATCTGATTTCTTCACTACGGTTATGAAACTAGTGAATCAAATCAAGGTATATGGAGAAGTGTTAACAACAAAAGCTGTTGTTTCAAAGATCTTGAGCTCTTTGGCTCCTAAGTTCGACCACGTGGTGGTAGCCATAGAAGAATCAAAGGATTTGTCGAAGTTAACAAAAGAAGAGCTTCAACGGACACTTGAATCTCATGAACAACAAATGACTAAAAGAGTTGCAGACAAGTCGGAGAGTGATGTGGATTTGCAGGCACAATCAGAAAAAGAAAGTAAAGGCAAAGGAAAGTGTTTTGACAAAGATAGAGGTGGCTACAAAAATTTGACTGGCAGAGGAAACCAGCAGGAAGGAATTGTGTTAAATCAAAGAAGACTCCATTACCAAGGAAACCAAAGAGGTGGTTATGGAGGTAGAGGAAGAGGTGGTGGTCGAAAGCCTAACAAGAGTCACATTCAATGTTACAATTGTTAGAAGTATGGTCACTATTTTAGTGATTGTCTAGAAAAGAGAAAGAATCGAGAAAGTGATGCAAAATTCACAAAGTATGAAGAAGAATAGATGATGTTGATGGTTATAACAAGAGATGAAGAAAGATTCAAGAACCAATGGTACTTGGATTCCGGATGCTCATAACACATGTATAGAAATAAATATTGGTTTGTCAACCTAAAATACTCAACAAAGAACAAGGTGAAATTTGCAAATGACGGTACTCTAGCAGCTGAAAGTATTGGTGATGTTCTTATTACGAGGAAGGATGACAAAAGGTCAATAATTTCCAATGTGTTGTACATACCAGGCGTGAAGAGTAACTTTCCCAGCATAAGTCAGTTGGTCAAAAAGAATTATCAAGTTTCTTTCAAAGACAAGATAATGAAGTAGTTGACACAAGAGGAAGGTTAATCTTAAAAGCTCAAATGTTTCAAAATAGAACCTTCAAGATTGAACTTGGTGTGATGGAGCACAAATGCCTTGCAATTGCAGCTTGTAGAGATGAGTGGATATGACATTATCGACTTGGTCATCTCAACTTCAAAGACATCAGTGATTTGAAGAGAAGAAATATGGTTTCAAGATTATCAGAAATTGATATTCCAAATGAGGTATCTGAGGAATGTGTGCAGTCGAAGCATCACAAGAACAACTTCAGCAAGGATGCAGGAAGCAAGTCAAAGGTAATCCTTGGAGTCATATACTCTGATGTATGTGGACCAATCCAGGTGGATTTGATGGGAGGTAACAAATACTTTGTCACATTCCTAGATGATTTCAGTTGAAAATTATGGACTTATCTGATCAAGAAGAAAAGTGAAGTGATTGAGGTATTTGTCAAGTTTAAATCTATGATCGAAAGACAAAATAGTCGAAAGCTCAAAGTTTTGAGAATTGATGGTAGTGGAGAGTATGTGTCGAAATACTTCGATGCATTATGTGAAAAAGAATGGATTATGCATGAGGTGGTGCCACCCTACACTCCACAGTAGAATGGAACTGCAGAAAGGAAGATCAAACCATCATAAATATAGTGATAAGTATGTTGAATGACAAGCATCTACCCAAATAATTGTGGGGAGAAGCTGTGTCAACAACAACATATACTTTAAACAGATGTCTGGCAAAGAAGCTAGAAGGAATTACTCCAGAAGAATGTTGGTCGGGTGTTAAAACTAACTTGAGTCATCTAAAAGTGTTTGGATCTATAGCATATAAACATGTTTCAGATTAATTAAGAAGAAAACTTGATGGCAAGTCGAGTCAGATGATCCTAGTTGGATATCATTTGACAAGAGGTTATAAGTTGTTCGACCCAGTGAACAAGGAGATTGTGATCAGCAGGTACATGATCATAGACGAGCTTAAGGAATGGGATTAGACTGAAAATGTCAAGAAGGACTCAGTGAGAATCTTACTTGAAGAACCAGAAACTCAAGTCCAAAGAGAAGTTCGATAAGAGGAAGTTATAGATTAACCAGGTACAAGCAGACTTCAGAGAACAAGACACATGACTGCAAGGGTGCAAGATTGTGTGATTACATCAGAATGTAGTTAATGATGAAGGTGAACTGGTATATTATGCTTTCTATGCAGATATCAAACTTGTCAATGCAACTGAGGCATTGAAATATTCAAAGTGGGTTAAAGCAATGAATGAAGAAGTGAAGTCTATCGAAGACAACAACACCTGGTCACTTGTAGAATTTCCTCAAGGCAAGAAGACAATCGGTGTGAAGTAGGTATACAAGGTGAAATTGAATCCTAAAAGGGAAGTAACTCGACACAAGGAAAGACTTGTGGCAAAAGGATTTCTTCATAAGGAAGGAATTGAATTCAATGAAGTATTTGCACCTATGGCTAGGATAGAAACAACCAGGTTGGTTGTTGATCTAGAAGAAATGAACAGTTGGCACATATGTGAGATGGACATTAAGTGTACATTCCTGAATGAACCCTTAGACAAAGAAGTCTATGTTGCACAACCAGTTGGGTTTGTGAAGCATGGTGAAGAGAGAAAGGTATGTAGGCTGCATAAAGCCCTGTATGGACTGAAGCAAGCTCCAAGAGCTTGGAGTAAGAAGATATATAGATTTCTAAGGGAGAAGGAATTTGTGAAGTACACAATTGAACATGGAGTATATGTAAGAAGAAGCAATAGTGAATGGCTCATACTATGTCTATATGTCGATGATTTGTTGATAACAGGTAGCTGCAAAAGTGAGATCAAAGACTTTAAAGGTGATCTCAACGAGGAATTCGAAATGTCTGATCTGGGTGACATTTTATATTTCATTGGAACCGAATTCTACAAGAGCAGTAGAGGTTTGATGATGCATAAAAGAAGATAGGCAAGTGAAATTATCAAGATATTTGAGATGGAAGAATGCAACTCGACTTCGACACCTGCAGAACCAAAACTACAACTGTCGAAAGATGCAAAAGAAGACGGTGTCGACTTAACCGAATACAGAAGACTTATTGGGTCATTAAGATACCTTTTTCACATGAGGAGGATAATAAGATATCTGAAAGGAACTCTTGACTATGGAATTTTGTTTCATGTAGCTGATAAAGGAAAAGAATTCAAGTTAGTGGGGTATACTGATTCAAGCTGGTGTAGTGATGCTGAGGATCAAAAATCCACATCAAGATATGTGTTCATGTTAGGTGGTTCACCAATTTCTTGAAGTTCGAGAAAATAACTAGTAGTGACATTATCATCGTGTGAAGTAGAGTACATGGTTATTTCTCTTTATGCATGTTAAGTAACATGGATGGTGAACTCAGTCGAAGAGATTAAATAGGTAAAGATCATGGAGCAATTGCCATGAAGATCGACAACGTGTCAGCTATCAACTTGGTGAAGAATTCGATCACACATGGTCGAAGCAAGCACGTTGAGATGAGGTTCCATTATCTTTGAGAGCAGATAGCAAAAGGAAAGATGAACTTGAAACACTGCAAAACTGAGAATCAGATTGCAGATATCATGATGAAGGGTGTGCAAGTCGAAGTATTCAGAAGACTAAGAGCTATGATGAATATATATAGCTTAGACACAATGAATTAGGTGGTGTGTTAAATGTGTAATTCCTTGTGCTGAAGAAGGATGTTTCTCAGCACAAGGTGTGTCGAAACACCCACTATGTATGTGTGCCAAATTAGTCTAGATAGTGTGTTGAAGCAGTTGTTTCACACAAATTTTATTTAGTTCCAAAATAGGTATTTTGAGCTTTTATAGTTTTGAGTTTTTTTGGCTTAGATAGAAATTTAACCTAAAGTTATAAATAGAGGGAGTAACACTTATTCTTGTATTCATTCATTCACAGTATTTGCAGTTGCAAGTGAATAAAAGTTTTTCCATAGTTTATGGACAGAGAGAAACTCTGCAGAAACTTTATTCCTTTTATTCTTTAAATTTCTTTTCTTTTCATCGTTATTGTGTGAGTGATAACACAAGTGTAGGAAAATATAGAAAGCAAGCTCAGTGTTAAGCATAATATTATGTAAGTAAATGTTTAGAACAATATTATCTAACAATCACTCTCGATACAAAAGCATAGTTGTACAACAAGTAACACCACTATAATTTCCATCATAGACGCATGAAAGTGAAACTGGCTTATTTTTAAGGTGGCTTTACAAACCAGTGTACTAATCAATGTGGCAAGCATGTTATAAATATGTGCAATGGTTCAATAGCAATATTAATATGTTTGATAATATTAAAATATATATACCCACCACCACAAAATTATCAAATTTTGTAGCACACGAGTGCTCAGAGTCAGCTGCATCCTTTGAAATAACCTTGATATTAGACCTCGTCTTAACACTCATTTGTTTAATGGTGGTCCTAACTTTTCTAATCATAATAGCGGACTGGCTTAACGAAACCAATTTCTTCCTTATCCTTAACATGACAATAAATAGTTATAACCCGATTCTTAGAACTAGGAAACGAATCCACAACCTTGAATTTCACCAACTTCCTTCGCCTGAACTTAAACGTAGTGTGCAAACTCAAGTTTAGCACATGTAAGTTATCAATGTCTTAAAGTCCCAAATCATTAATTATAACAGAAGAGGACCTTTCGTCATATGAGCCACTACTGCATAGGATGAGAAGAGGCAAACAAGCATCAGAGGGAATTGACATCATTAGGGAACTTAGAGAAGGATTCAATTGGCTCTGTTAAAATTGTTGTTTGGTTTTAACTTAGAGAAAGTGCAAGTCCCGCGTTGTTTTTTCTAGATGAAAATTAAGTCTTTATATAGGTCTAAACAACATAATACAATGAGCATTTGTGGGCTGTAGTGAAGTTACAAAGATTTGGGTTGTAAACTCATAAAAGTTCTTTTAAAATTTATATAAGATAATTTCAAAATATATTAATAAAAAAACTTAATTAAATAAGTTAATTTATTTTGTAAAAAAATTAAATGATAAAATAAACGTGTTTAATTAATTAAATTTAAATAAAAAAAATTCTATGTCAACAACGCTAGTGTCACCTAAGCAAAGTTAAGTGACACATCAGCGCCGTTTGTGTTAACTCAGCTTTTTTGAAATGAATTTTTGTGAATAAGGTCAACGTTGCAGACGTTAGTTAGCATAAAGGACCAACTTGTAGCGAAATACACATAAAAGACTGACTTGTTATAATAAAATAACTTAAAGGACCCTGGAGGTAGTTTGTATTTAAATAAATAGTACTATCCATTTATAGGTTTTTTAATGTTAATTATTATTATTAATAAAATAGTTTAATATATTTTATATGGATGTTTATTTGAATTTTAAGAGATTGATCTAATCTAATGATTAAAAAAGGTTTTGAATGTGCAAGTTGTTATTTGAATTTTGAGAATCCATTTATAAAATGGTAAGTGTAATAATTCGTAAGTGTTTTAGAAACTATAGATTTTGTTCTATTTTTGATTCAGACACCAATCAATTTTTTTATTAAACATTAAAACTTGATATTGGTATTTTGTTTAAGAGTACAATAGTGGTGAGTATGCTTGCAATATGCTAAGTAAGAAGTCTTTAGAATTGTGATATGTAAAAAAATGATGATCTTCCATATCCTTTAAGGTAGATATGTATAGTCATTGTATCCTCATGGAGCCTATCAAGTTGTTAGCCTATAATCTTGCTTATAAGTCATATGATCTGCCCTTTTAGGGAGCGTGGTGGATCACTCTTCCCCTTAGATATAGAGATATGGTTAATAAACTTTGAGAATATTGGAATTATATTCTTGGTAATGACTTGTGCAATCTCGTTCACCTAGGGATATGGTGAATGATTGTTTCCCTAAGATGTAGGAATATGTGGCTATCTCACCCAAATGGCAAACAGATGTTCAATGTCGCCAATTCTCATTTAAGTCATATATGTGTTCCCCAAGAGGTCATAAGTGGGTGTGTCGATATTATAGATTATTATAGGTCTCCTTATATTGCTTTCAGGGTTACCAACTGACCCCACAAACTAACACGGGTCTCTTCATCATGCTTTGTTCTTACTCACACGCTTTATGGGAAACTTTTCAGAAGGTCACTCATCCAAATACTACTCCAAGTCAAGCACGCTTAACTAAGAAGTTCTTAGTTTTTAGGTACCAAAAATAAGATGCATCTTGTTGTTATATGTAGTACCAATCAATCTTTATAAGTTTCCTTCAACCGTGTAGTCTCATCCCTACACAACCTCAGGATCCCTCACATTCTAATGTAAATTCAGTGACCATTCCTCGGCCTCAGGTGTTACAATGGCCATTTTAATCTAGGACTATATATTGATTTGCATGCTTGGAAGTGGGGCACTTAATGTCTTGACATGTTAATGATGACTATTATACTCAAGGGCTTTTACTTTCCTATAAGTTATAGGACATGGATATACCATTCCAATGCTTTATGTATGTTATAACTCAACCAAAAAGTATTTCTTTTGCAATCTCATTTCTTCAAACCCAATTTGCTCATCATATTATGACGTCTTTCAATGAGTAATTCATTATATTTTTTCTTATGCACCTTTTCCTTTTGTCTTTATATGATGGTGTTCCTTATGGATTGTGTTGTGAATGGTAATATAGTTGAGCCAAACACTCACAAATAGAGATGAGAGTCGTGGCCCCGTTATAATGAGTTTGAGGCCTAGTAAATGGGAAAATAAGCTGGAGATTTATTGAGAGGAAAATGTTTTGGATTTACGATAATAGTTCTAGTAGTTCTAATAATGACGTGTCTAATGATAGCGATGTTATTTTGGTCTCTTCTTACCCATGACTTAAGGGAAGTATAGTGAAACCATTTATGGAATTTGTAGAAGTAAGCTTGGATCATTTTTGTAATGAAGTGGTGAATGGAAACTCTTTACTTACTAATGAAATAAGGGTATAGGTGTTTCACGACATTTGATGATATCTTCTATAGGAA